>JAHWFO010092087.1:548956-591953 GCA_023313115.1 Rhysida immarginata
CCTGAATAACAGGAATTCTATGCATTGTTACAAATTGAAACTTATCCATATTGCATCATCATTTTATGTTCATTGTTATAATTCTTGGAAAGGATTGCTTTATCATTGCATCATCATTTTGAGCTCATTGTTATTGGTGAATTGCGTGTTGAAACCATTGTTGATACCTATTGTTGCACAAACTTTTATTTGCATTGTTGGTCATGAGATATATATTGTTGGTTCATGCAGTGTGTTTGTGAATTGCGTGCTAATACCATTGTTGATACCTATAGTTGTACAAACTTTGCCTTGCATTGTTGGTCATGAGATATTTCTCATTAATATGCCTTGCTATAACCATGAATATCGATTTTTTATCGATAATTATTATTTTTTCGAAATCTGAGGTAGACAGTGACCTTCCTCATGCTTTGAGGGTCATGTATGCGAAATTTTATCAAGATCGGAATAAAACTGTAGATTTGTATAAAAAACATACAAACAGACCCACCCACCCACACACACACACACACACACACACAAACAAACATCCTTCTTTATATATATAGATAGATTATTCCTATGTTAGCTAATACTGTACAATGATTTTTTGTAAATTTTTTTCCCGTTTAAATTCAATGAAATAAAATAAAATAAAATATATATGTGAAATAAATTTTAAATGAAAGAACAAAATCCAAATTTTATGAGCAATGGAAAACTAAGCTTTCAACATGCGAGTTTGTATGCTAATTTATGAAAACCAAGGGAAAAAAAATCCGGTAAAATCCGGAAAACATAAAATACCAGATAATCAAAAACTAAACTACCATACAGTTGATCTCGTTTACACTCCTGAGTTGGCGCGGGTGTTTGCTACATGGGTTGTAGCGCGGTCTATGAGGCCGTATTTTGACTCCTTTTTTTTTAATGTTCAAAAATGAAATTTATGACTATTTTTATCTCTCACTTAATCTACCTAATTATTAAGAGCACACATTAAAAAACGTTACAGTATTATCTAAAAAACGCAACTGTTAGAAAGAAATTTAAAACCCCTTCTTTTTCCGTCAAAATTAGACATGGATAATTCAGGAAAGGCGTTTATAAAAATATAATAGTTGTAAATTGATACTCTGCATTATTTTTATTTTACATACATATAAACTTTCTTATATAAAAGAAAACCCTTATATAAATGAATAATAGCAATCATAGGATAAAATTGCCTATTTTTAATTTTTAAAAAAACTATAAAATAATTTTTATCGATATTCAAAATTATTTTCTTCAAAACTAATATATATGAAATTATATTTATGAAAGAGTTTATTGCTCCTGAAATTTGGAAAACAGCATTAGTATACTTGCATTATTATTTGCGTTTCGCCCCAAATATTTGTTTTCAAATAAATCTTTCTAAGTAGGAAAATATTATTAAAGAAAAATTTTATTGGAAATTAACTGGAGAATATGTTTAGGCAATAAAAAATGAAAAAGAAGTAAAAAAGAAAAAATGACTTTTACATTAATTTATTTTAGTAACGAAGTTGGGGGCACGCGGTCCCTGAGACCGCACGTCCTATACATGTGAATCTCGAGAAGTAATCGTGGATTATGACATACTGACTTCTAGAAGGGTCCAAGTTGGGAGAATAGGGAAGTGGTCATTTGTTTCTTTTAATTCAGAAGAAGTCATGCATTCAATTTAAAAATGTAGTCATGCGGTCCCTGAGACTGCGTACCATCTTTGGTGTGTCAATTGCCATCACCGTAACAAATTTCCTTGCTCTAGAGTTATTTTTACTCTAGAAGTACTGGAAAAAAACTGCGAGAAATCACATATTTTTATGGAGGGCCATAGGGAGGCAAAGGGGCAAAATATGAAAAAAACAGAAATTAGATTTTTAAAAAATTATGTGTGAACCGTTCTTGGTCCAAATATCTAAGTTGTACGTGAATTTGCCACAAAGTGAGGTTGACCAAATGCGAATGTCAAAATTAGGCCTATTTTAGGAATTTTTTTGACTTATGCCCCTTAAAGTCGACTATCAAAAATCAGCGAATATTCTCTTTTTATATGTTTTTTACATCCTCGTGGGTAATTTTGAAGCTCTCTGCATATCTGCATTGAAGTTAGGCAGCAAAAATACAAAACGGGGGGGGGGTAATTTTTGGGCCCTGCTGCCCCCTCACAAAGCAACAATAGAAAAAAAACAGAAACTAGTTTTTTGGAAATATACCCGTGAAGCTCCCTTCCGAGTTTCATTGCTTTATCTTTATTCCCGCGAAGTTGCATCAAAATATCAGAAAATTTTGTGAAACATTCCCGAAAATCGATTTTCTTTTTGTTTCGCACCCTTAAAATTCGATTATCGAAAATCAGGGAAACTACTTTTTGGCATAGTAGCTGGAAATGTTCCTGCAAAATTTCGAAGATCTGCGTTTATTGGGGGTGAAGCCAGGCGACCGAACGTGCAACTCTTTATGCCACCCTGGAGAGGCAGGGGGGTCCAAATTTCGAAAAGCCCCGTCTTAGCACGCCCCTACACTATCTGTCCTATCACCCCACCAAGTTTCGAGTTGGTGTCTCCCTTAGATTTTGCTGTGCGATGATGAGTCAGTGACTCAATTACTGGATGTCCTCTTTTATATACAGGGTGGCTAAAATGTCTGGTAACACGGCAGATATCTCAAAACTGCCAGGTAGGCGAGATCTGATGAGTGCGGTTGTTTGGTAATAAGGGAGTGGGAATTGCTGCACTCAAATTTGACTTTGATTCCCAAATTTAAGGTCATCCACTTGCTAACTCGAAAACTATTAAAAATAGAGAAAAATTTCCAATCGTCACCCTGTAGAGCAACATCATATTAGTCTAAAAACAATTTTTAATCACGCTCTTCTCCTTGAAAGATTTTGAGAAAATAGGCGAAAAAGAGTCACTCAAGGTCAGTTTGGACCGGCCAGGTGGGCTGAGGTTTCTAACACATTTGAATTGCAGTGATCAACCTGGCTAACCCAATCGGAAAATTCTCTCTATCTTTAATAGTTTTCAAGTTAGCAAGTGGATGACCTTAAATTCGGAGATCAAAGTCAAATTTGAGTGCGGCAAAGGATCCCCCCCCCCATTACCTATAAAACCACACTCATTAGATATCGAAGGAGAGAGAGAGAGAGAGAGAGAGATCGTTTATGTCGCCATTTCAAGTTATCATACAAAGAAAGAAAATTCAATGAAACTATGATTATAAAACCGTTCTTTTAATGGACAGATGCCAAGAGAACAAACCATAAGTTATTTCTGAAGAAATTTTATTTATGTCTTTATGTTTTACCAAAGAGACAATAAACGCTTGATAAGGCGTAGTTTCTAAATTAATGATGGGAACGAAAAATGTCGGCCATTCGTTATCAATCAAATAATCATGAAATTCTATTATAAACATTTATAACATTAAATTAGTTCATCTAGTTTATGTACTCACTAAGATATTATTTGCATTCTAATTATTCGTGTCTAAATTATTCTAGTCCTCAATATTCCTCATAAAATAGTATCAAACCAAAATTCTACTCTGACCCCATTTCGTGAATTAAGTACCTAATCTCTCTCTAGCTCTGCCATCTTGATTACTTTGCCCTTGTTTGAAGTTTTTCATTACATTAACATATTATGCTTCTACTTTCTAAAGCAGTCTATTTTTCCTTCTTTTATTATGAAAATGGGTAGAATATACAAGGCTCACTGAATAAATAACTAGAAAATTAGATAAAAACTATAAAATACGATTGTGATTGTTATATGATTGTTATTTTGTGGAGTCATCCTTAAGCTATTCAGAGCCGAGGCATGCATGCCTGCCTCGCGCAAGGGATATCGGGAAACAATTATACAAGCTGGCAGAATCCTTATAGAGTGTTCCGAGTGTCTTCAGATCTTTGGTGATTGAAGGCGTGAGATCGATAGAAATTCATCACCGCGTCAGTTTTCAGCTGAGCGACAGTCTTGACCATGTCATCTTGTTTATCATCAAATACCTACAGTTTGATTGCTTAAAAATATCTTCATATTTGCTCAATCTCGCATCTTCAGGTTTTCACAACTTTGGCCTGCTGAAAGATAACTGAGTGGATCGAGGTTCCAGAATGACGAGGAGGTCCAATGAGTGGTTACCCAGGCGTCCAAAATAATTTCTTTCCTCTGGAATCAGTGGCTTTGTCAACCGCTGATTTAGGTGCACTGAACTAGAAAAAAAGAAAGGGGAGGAGGAATTGGAAAATAGTAAGGTAGTTATTTTGGTGCTTGTAATAAATATTTGTTAAAACATATTTCAGTTTCTTCTTGAATGAAAATTGTTTATTGAGTTCTGATTCAGTATTTCATCTGCTATAGACTCTCATATGAAAACTTAATTCATGAACTTAGATAGCGAGAAATTACGAAGAGTAAGGAAGAGTAGTTATCAGTATGCGGTAAGAAATTTATATCCCTGCTTTCTTCTCAGAAAAACAAAAAAATTAAAATAATTTCTTAATAAGAATTTTAAAATTTTCATATTCCTCTGACTATATTAATATTTCTTGTCCAAGACAATATTTTATTACAAAAATCCGCAAACCGACGGTACTGTCTACGTTATTAAAGAAATAAGGGTATGTAGGAGTAACTGTGATTTCATCTATCTGAGATGCCTCTTTGGGCGCAATAATTACATAGATGGAGAAATTCCGATAAAAGTATTTGCAGGCAAAAGAGTAGTAGGTGCCTATGCGTGACTGATTAAGAGGGATGCTCGAAGAAGTGCGCACAGGGTGTTATGAAAGTCGAGGAGGCGAGTGGCGTATGCAAGGATCGTGAGTTGTGGAGAAAGATCGTGAAAAGTGAATAATGAATGATGTGCAGGGTATCCCTCACCTGATCTGGGAATGCTGTGATGGAATTGAATGGCTGACTGATAAAGAAATAAGTAATATGTGAGGTGGGGAATCCGTTTGCTTTCTCTAATCTTGAGCCGAATTTCCTATTTTTGTTACATCGAAGGAACTTCACAAGATGGTCATTCAGAACGTAATTATTCACTCTTCATCTTTATATCAAGTAATGTCGGAGGAGAAGTCTGTATGTAATTGTAGTCTTTAAATTTTATACACACGTTTTCTAAGCAAGCGTTTGTGTCTGATTGACGAGAAAAATTACTCTGCCTTCATGTTGTTTACAAGGGAGATAAGGACATTTAGTTCTCATGTAACATATACTTATTTCCTTGGAATTGCTTTACCCAGTGCATCTCCAATATGCTCTGAGGAAATTAGATTCGGAGATGTGGTTGGTCCTCCGAATCTCCTCATCATTTGCAAGATGTTCTTATATCAAATTAGCCGTAAATTAACGACTATTTTAGTCTCCATAAAAAGAAACTCGTCTGAAAAACTTAATACAAGGCTCTAGGATATCAAACAGAAAAAATTATTGTATCTCCACCATTTTTATGTTTGTTGATATCTAAATCAAGCAAATTTTCAAACTGTTTTAGTTGTTGCTCATTACTAATGTCACTTATGGGGTTATTTAGAAATAATAAATTTTAAAAAATTTTTTTATTAACTTATCATTTGAGATGGTTGGGTTTTAATTTATCGTGTAAATCTTAAGATTAAACACAGCTTAAATTCTTTCACTGTTATGTATTCCAAAAGAGAACATGTCGTAATTTGATGTTTTATCTCTTAATCAGAAAACGTTTTATGAGAGGGAGAGAGAGAAATCATGGACGGCGCCATTTTAATTTCTCATAGGAAAAATATAAAAATAAAGCCTAGGAAATGAAAACCAAAGATTCCATCTTTAACATTAATGACTAGAAACTGTAAATTACTTTTAAATGTTCTTTTGTTAATAACCTTTTACATCATAGTTCATAAATGAATAAAGTGAACATTTATTATGTGCTCTCATTTGTCGATTAGATTATGGCCAAATCAAAATTTTTCTTATTCATAGATGTTATCGTTTGAATTTTTAATAGAATTTAATAATTTTTATGTATAACTTGCATATTTATGTTTCTAATATAATTTTCATATCGATTTTTTTTTAAATTGCTTTATTTTCTATGAAGAATTTTACAAGTATAGAGACACAAAGGATAATGCAAAAACTATATACAAAGAATAAATTATTACATATATTACGGAAATAAACTATATCATACGTTGTTACTATTAAAGAATAAGGAATCCTCATAAAAATTCCATATCGAAATTTCAATTCAAAGTACAACAGTTTAGAAAACAGAATGAAATTATTAACATTTTATAAAATTTCTATTATTCTAAATCTTGCATGGATTGCTCAGCTCACCTGATTATCATGAAATTAAGTAAAGCATTTTTCCAATCTCTGGCTTACAATTTTCAGCCTTATTTGTTAAGAATTTCAATACTGCTTGTTTAAAGCAAAGAATGTACGCAGACACATTCTAACAATGGAAGGGACCTTCAAGACGAATTTTAACTTTTTTTGCATGAGATGCATTGATGTAAAAAAATTAAATCAGTGGAGTCACTGCTTAATGGAAAATGAAGAATTTGGATCTGAGAAATTTAAGTGTGGCACTTAGATTCAACTTTTCAAAATCTTTTTATTGGAAGAGAGGGCTTTAGAAAATTGCATAGTGGAATTTATATCCACTTTCTTAGAGGGTTTAAATTTCTTCTTGAATCGATTCGTATAATTTCCTGATTGGTTTCAAGTAGCCATCTTCGTCGTCAGAAGCAGAGGACCGAGAATGATTACTCTCTATCTCCTCGTAAAATACACTCTCGCCCTCTGCATTCGTCTCCTCAATGTCTGCCCTTTTCTTCATCGCCTATGTTTCAGGTTCACAGTAGTAATATGTTTTCCTAAAAAAATTGAAACGTATTTAAACTCAAACGTCAATTATGGATTAAGTATCTACGTTAAGCAGCACACATTTAACTCTTCAAAATTTATACATTTCATACGTACAGCTTATTTTTTGAACAAACTTTAAAGCAAATGGCAATCCCAAGGAAAGCGCACCAAGACAACACCAAAGCTACAATCAGTACTACAATTGAGTATACGTATAATTCTTTGAACACTAACGAAATAAAATGATCACATACATATAATGATTGGATTAATAATGAAACTGAAAACAAAAAATTAAATTTATCAAGAGTGTCTTATTCTGAAACATATACAAATCTTTTCTAAGATCTGGATCTCTTGTTCCACATTTCCTGTAAAAATGACCAACAGTTAACTTTTTTTTATAGTTTCATGGTTATAATAAACAGATTTGAGAAACTGAGATGAATTCAAATTTAAAAACTAATTGCCCTATATGATAATTAACATTTACATGGAGCATAATACATATAATCAAGTTGATAATTAACATTCACAGCCCCCCCTCTTTCATCTGTTCTTGGTATTATACATTTAGGAGTGTACGATAAAAACAGATGTAATCTTATTATTAAATCGCTTTATAAGAATTGTAAGCGTGATCTTATACAAAATATCCTCTTTACTTGTGAACCGTATATCCAAAAAAATGTTTGTCTCTTATTCAAAATAGTAATGACAAAAATTGTTTACGTAAGCAAATAGGAGGTTGACTCCATTTTGTTGAAATCATTAACGAATTTCATTTATTTGTACACCCAAACACACCTAAAGTGAATGTGTGGATTGGAGTTACATAGTCAAAGGTCCATGGGCCCTCAATGCTTGCTTCAATAGTACCGTGTACCTCGACATGTTGGAGCAATTCCTGGAGCTACAATTGCGAGGTGAAGGATTTAGGATACCATTGTGTTACAACAGGATGGGGTACTATCCCATTTGGCCGACTAACTGAATCACACATTCCCAGGCAGATGGATTGGTCAGGGCTTGCCAAGACTCGGCTCCAGTACTCAGATTTAACCCCCTTGGATTTCTTTGCATGGGGTCTTATCAAGTCCAAGGTGTACCAGGTGAGGATTACGCACCATTGCACAGCTGAAACAACGGATTACAGCCGCGGTGGAGGACATTACACCGCAATGTTGCGCAATGTTTTCCAGGCCACGGTGAAACGTTAGGAGCTGTGCTGGGATGTGCAAGGACAACACATTGAAATTTACAAAGAATGTATCTTGGTATGATATCTGGTTGATGCATACTGCAATTGCTGCAATAAAACGTAGTTTTCACCAAAATGTATAGTGACTTTATAATCACCCTGTATTAGCAAAAAATTGGATTTTGACAGGAGTAGAACTGGTACTTCCGTTTGGAATTTTGAAAAACTTTCTTAACAAAGGTTGTTTAATATTGTAATTGTAACACTTTTCAATCTTTGCCAAATTTTCATAAACGCAATAGTTAACGAGATATTTCAAAATTTATATTTTGGCACTAGAGTAATCTGATACTTCCGGTTTACCGATTCCACTGGAAAACTAATCAGACCTCCCAAGGAAGATTATAATCTTAAGTTTAAAGTTTGGTCTTGACGGCTTTAGCCGTTTCGACGTTATCGTGGACAAACAGACACATCACTTTTTCGTAATCTAGGGACCCTAAAACGTATAGATCAGTGAAAATCAGGAGGTCGAAATTTTTCTTGAAGATATAAGAAAGTAAAAGGTTATAACAATTACAAAACAAAATAAACAATGAAAATAAACAATAAAAATAAAAAACAAAAAAATCATATAATCAGCCACCAACCGGTGGCTAAAAAGACTTCAAGCTAAACCATCAAAGTAAACAAGATAAATAAAATAATACCATAATAAGCAATTAAACCATATAAGCTAAATAATTCCACGACATAAAAATTTAGGCAAATTAAAAATTAAAATTAAAACTGGATGAACTAGGAAACACGAAGTCCACCTGACCACAAAAAGTTGACATTTATTGGCATAGATGTACACTTCGATCACAAGGTAATCATCAGTCAAGTGGATTTTGTTTTTCATAGTTCTTCCAACTGTAAGTAACCAGAGCCACAGCAGTTTGTTTCTGAATATTTAAAATTAAAACCTCTGAATACTGAGCAGCATGACGAGTGTGAATAATGGACAAGATATCCAACTGATTAAACAGTTTCGCCGAAAATACGAGAATAGCCCAGAAAGTAATGCACCACAAATTTTTCTCCGTCCTCAAAATGGTAATAATGCGAAACTTGAGATACGCATTTTTTGAAGTTTTTGGAGTGCGCGTGTGAAGACCCGCCCACTCTGTTAGTATTGTTCAAATTTTGAGTAACAATAATAATCTATTATGCAGATTATTGACAGTCTGGGACGATTTTATAACTTTGTTATAAAACAGATTTAATTGAAACCGTTAGAACAGTTAATCAATATATTCGTTCGGTTAAAGTATTTTATCATCAGAGTTGGTTGACAGTGGCGTTAATTTTCAGTTAGCTCTGTCGAGTCGAGTGGAGAACATCTTTTCACCCTATCCCCCCTCCTCCTTGATAGCGAGCACTGTGCCGTGTCTATCAATTCTTGAGCACCTATTGCATTTTATCCAAAGAGAGATGATTATTTTACTGTCAGTGAGCGGTGTCCCTTTACAATCTTTAGAGGGATATTTGCAGTTTTTTGCGAGATCTACAGAAAGCCTGGCGTCAGCAAGTTCGACGGAGGAACTTGGCGAGTTTGTCCAGAAGGATGGGAGAAGATGAAGCAAACTACGAAAAGTCACTATATTTTCCTAGAGTGAAACACTTTCACTAAAAAACATCCTTTAATTAGTACCAGTTTATTATTCCCTACTGAAAGATCAATAAAAAATGACTATTATTCTGAGTATTATTATAATTTAAACCTACTACTTGTTAAAACATTTGTGGAGCCCGACGAGGAAGAAATCACGCCATCCCCGCCACTCACCGTAGCGAGCAACGAGCGACGACGACGACGACATGAAGTCCGGGTAATGGTGCGCATCCTTTTCTCATTTTTCATACCATAAGGTCACAAAAACATTAATTTGTAAAAACGGTATTTTACGAAAAACTTTGCTTTAATTAACTTTCATTTAATGGGAGAAATGGAGTCATAACTTATCAAGTTAAAATGAAGAAAAGTTTACATACAGTGCTTGAAGTAACAACTATTATGTAAAAATAACTAAAAGAGATTAAGGAGCCTTTTGTAAAAAGAGTAATGTCAATCGCAGAAACTTAAGAATTTAATCTTCATTATTATAACTTAATTTGATAGTTATAAAGTTCAGGCATCTTTGAACATTAAATATATAAGAATTTATTATAAAGGAGTGTTTAACAATTTAAAAGTCCATTCTGATTAAAACTTACCATTGAAGATTATTATATTTTAGTAACTGTATATAATGTTGTTCTCATTGAATAAATGTGTGTTTCGATTTATTAATTAACCCTAGTTATTTATTAATTAACCCTAGTGAATTAACCCTTATTTCAATTGTTTCTCCAGATATAAATAAAAAAAACCATAAAAACCCCAGTGCACTTTCACGACTGGGTCAAGCCATAAATAACCTCGGCTACCTGTTCAAATATCACGGACGGAAGGAAAGGCCAGGTCTTAACTAAAATTGGTGTTTTGGGAGTGGATATTCTTGGCACAAACGACTGCATAAGTTAGGGCCTGGGTACCTTTTCAATGGCGCAGTAACGACAGGATTTGTTTAATTGTTGGCATTTTGTTGTAAATTATATTTGGAGAGACAATGGGAAACGGAGTGTGTTAAAAAGAAAGGACCATTATAACTTTGCTTGGGTGAAATATTTAATTGCGATTTAAAGAGATATTTATAGCATTGAAATCTTTTGGATCCTGCTTACTTAGAGTTTAAGATTGTTAATGTTAAGTTTTACTATAAGTTTTGGGGATTTCTTTTATTATAACCATGGCAAATCGAGGTGAAGAAGGAAATGTAGAGAGAGAAGGTGCTATGGGAGGAGTGGTGTTGCTCCCCTCTTGAAATTTAAGTAGGCGCTTCAGGTTTCCTTGCGGCGTGGTAGAGAAACCTAAGGATAGAAATTTTTAAAACTTTTAGCCTTCATAATGATAGAAATATTGTTCAACAAATTGAGAAATGGAATTTCAAATAAATCAAGAATATTGGCCCCTATACCAAGAAATACCCTTATGTAATGGGAAGGGGGATGTCGAGGAATTTTTTCGCTGTGTGGAGGACGTCGCCCTCGCAGGAGGGTGAGGAGAAAAAAAAACACGGTGAATATGGCTAGATTGAGATTAAGAGGAGATGCACTTATGTATGTTAGAGAAAGTGGTAGGTTTGATGACCCTGAAAATTATGTACAATTTAGGAAAACCCTAATTAGTAGATTTGGTAGCAAAACGTTAGATGAAAGAGAGGAGGAATTTAAAGGTTGTATGCAAAAGGAAGGAGAAGAAATTCAAGCTTATGCTACTAGGTTAGTGGCATTGGGGAGAAGATTAATACCTCCTGTGGAGAAGCTAGAAGAGGAAGATGATGATTTAGTGGAAGCTAGAAGAGAAATGCGGCATTCAATCATAATGCAGAGATTAAAACAGCGTTTCGAAGAAAGTATACTGCCACATATTAGGACGGATATGTTGTATGCAAAGGCAGAGACATGGGAACAGGCAGTGGGACTGGTGGAAAGGATAGAACGTATCCATAATAAACAAGAGTCTGCTATGATTGGATTGATAGAAAAAAAATTTGATTGGCAAACAGAAATAGTAAACAGGATAGAATATAAATATAGGAAAAGAATAGAAGAAGCAGTGACAAAGGCGATTAATGATCATTTTGCACAGCAACCTAGAATCAACTAATGTAGAAAGAATAAATATAACAATAATAGAAACAATCAATATAGAAAGAATAAGCAGAAAGAAAAGAATAAAAGAAAATCTAAAATAATAAAAGGGAAATGTGAGTTCGCAAACTGTAACAGAAAACGAGGTGGGACCCTCCTCGGCTTAGTGAGGTCGAGACGGAGAGGTGTAATAGAGAACACAGGAGAAAAAATCAAAAAACGTTTATCGGAGAACATTAGCTGTATTATAGTAGAGGCATTAATAGGAACTTTTAAAACAAAAATGCTTGTTAATACTCGAAGTAAAGTTACATTATTGTCAGAAAAAATGATCGACAAATTAAAGAAGAAAGGACATACAGTCAGTGACAAAAAATTAGCACCATCATCATTTTCACTGAAATTCTTTTAATGAAACAAAATTCCAAATGCTCTTTTGGAATACAGACACTTAATATCTTCAGAAACAATCTCGCTTCATAAAAATAAATTGAATGTCCACTTATAATTTTTAAAAAAAATGTTTTACTCAGGTGATATTTCTAACTGACAAAAAATTAGCATCAGCTACAAAAAAATCCTCTAAATGGTCTTAATATGTGGTGGATTTGCCTTTTTGTGAAATTACCTCAAAGATACGATTAGGCATCTTAGTAATTAATCCTTTAATCAATGAATGATCTAAATTTTTCCAAGCATCAATGATGGCACATCTCAAGTCAGAAGCATTTTTGTACTGACGATTGTTTTCACACACTTTTCGTGATAGTAATCCCCAAACATTCTCAATGGGATTCAAATCAGGTGACATAGCTGGCCATTGCAGAACAGTGATTTTTTTTCCCTCAAACCAACGTGTTACAACACATGCTTTGTGGATGGGAGCATTATCTTGCTGAAATACCCAATCATTTCCAGCCATAATTGGTCCAAAATCAGGGAAAATGTCTTTCAGCATTGAAAAATAGCCTTGTGCATTGATTCGTCCACTGAGAAACTTCAAGTCACAATTCTTCTGGAAACCAATTGCTCCCCAGATCATTACAGATCCACCGCCAAGCTGTTTCGTGAAAGAACTTGTTTTTCTTTTCGCAAATCGTGAAAATGGTATGAGAATCCATCTGGTCCGTCAAGGTTGAACTTCTTTTCATCTGTGAATATGACATTTTGTTATTCTGAAGTCCAACCCATGTATTTTCTGGCAAACTGAAGTCTGTTTTCTTGATGACGGTTAGTGAGTGGGGGCTTACTCTTGATGTGCTGTCGCAGAAGATGCGGGCAGTCATGGATCACACGCTGAACGTTTCGCAGATTTGTGTCGAGCTGCAGTTCATCACGAATTTGTTTTGCTGTTTGACTTGAGTTGGATGCAGCTCTGACAATCTGACGAACTGACCTTTCATTAAGGGCACGAGGTCTTCCAGAACCTTGTAAACTGTATATTCCTGAGGATTTCTTAAATTGTTGGAAATAGCCTTTGGGCTTCTCTTCAAGCGACGCCCAATTTCACGAATAGAGATGTTTTCTTGTTTGAAGGCATCAATTTGACCTCTTTCATACTCTGACAGCACTGAACCACGTCCCATCTTGTTGTATGTTTATTAATTAAGTTTTTCACTTGTAGTAATTGCTCTTACTACATGATAAAGTAAATATATCACCCCTACTTGAGTTAAATGAGCCTAGCTTTAGGGCGAAACCATTTTTTTGTAGCTGATGCTAATTTTTTGTCACTCAGAAATATCACCTGAGTAAAACAATTTTGTTTTTAAAATTTTAGGTGGACATTCAATTTATTTTTATGAAGCTAGATTGTTTCTGAAGATATTAAGTGTCTGTATTCCAAAAGAGCATTTAGAATTTTGTTTCATTAAAAGAATTTCAGTGAAAATGATGGTGGTGCTAATTTTTTGTCACTGACTGTATAGTTAAAGCTATTGAAAAGCCAAAACTAGAACTGATGGGAATTATGAGATGTGGGTTTCCTACTAAAAGAGCGTATGAGGTAGCCATGAAGCTAGGTGATTGAGATTATATGATCGAATGTTATGCTTGGGAGAAACAATGGCCACTTAAATGTGAAGGAATTTTAGATCAAGATACGTTTGTGTCTAGAGAACTTACTATTGATTTTGAAGAGCAAGCTATTAGAGATAGTGAAAAGAAAATATATTTTGTAAATGATGAAGAGGATTTGGACAATAATTTTTTAACCTGTAGGAAGGAGGTTGAGAGAGATTATATGGAGGTGGTGCCAGTATACTTGAAGAAGACAGTTATTATTCCTCCATTATCTGAAATAGTGAGCGAAGGAGTAGTAAAAGGAAAAGGGTTAAATGGGAGACAGGGTATGATTGAAGCCTATGATTTGAGAATACCAGGATTAAAGACTGCCAATGTATTGGTAAAGGTGACAGATAAACATACTGTACCTATTCGAATAATAAATTGCTCCCAAGAAGAATTAACTCTAGATAAAGGAAAAAGAGTAGGAAGTCTACAAGAAGCAGAACAATCCCCTTACGTAATGAATCATACTATTGAGATAAGGAATGAAAAAATGAAAGAGTCATAAAATAGAGCGGAATATTTAAATCTATTTAAAGAAGATCATTTGGAGAAGAAAGAGAGCAACTTGAGGAATTATTATGGAAATTTAGAATCTGTTTTGCACAGAGTGAATTTTATTTGGGATATGCACATGCATTTCATCACAGTATAGATACTGGAGATGCGAGACCTATTGCACAAGCACCGTACCGTATTCCGTTCGCAGAGCGAGAGATAATGGATCAGATGATGTAATCACAGAATCAACGTCTCCATGGGCAGCACCCACCCTCTTAGTCAAGAAAAAAGATGGAACCTTTAGGTTCGTTGTTGATTATAGAAAATTAAACAAGGTGACACGCCTTGACATTTACCCTTTGCCGCTGATATCGGAAACTCCTTCAGTGCTAGCTAAAGCTAAAATATTTAGCGTTTTAGATGCAAATCAGGAATAGTTTCAGCTAGGTATAGAAGACTGATATAAGACTGGATTTGTGGTCCCAGGAGGTAAATATGAATTCAAGCGTTCACCTATAGGATTGGCTAATTCGCCGAGTGTTTGGGAGAGGACTGCAGAGCACATTATTAGACAGATAAAAGGAAAGTTTGAACTTGTCTATTTCAACGATTTTTTAATATTTCAGCTGTTTATTTACATTTGAACACATAAAAGAGGCTAATATTAAATGAGGCCAAAGAAGTGTCAGTTTGTGAAGTCAGAAGTCAAGTTTTTGGGCCATATCGTCTCTGAGAGCGGTATTGTGCCAGACCCTGATAAAATACATGCAGTAAAGGAATTTCCTAGGCCAACTACAGTTAAAGAAGTGCAATCCTTCTTAGGATTAGCCGGATATTATCGTTGACACATAGATTCATATAGTCATATAGCTAAACCCCTTTCGAATCTGACTAAAAAAGAAGTTCCATTTGAATGGACACAGGAAACAGAAGCTGCATTTCAAGCTTTAAAAATGTTCTTATGTTTTGAGGAGCCCAGACTTCTCTAAAGAATTTATTGTGTCAACAGATGCAAGTGATTTAGCGCTCGGAGCAATTCTATCACAGGAAGTATTTCCTATCGCATATGCGAGTCGTCTCTTAAAAAAGAGCGAAATAAACTATAGCACAACTGAAAAAGACTGCTTAGCAGTTATTTATGCCGTAAAACAATTCAGAGTGTATTTTTAAGTTTTCATTTTAAGATTGTCGCTGATCAGCGACCATTGAAGTGGTTGTTTAATATAAAAACTCCCGGGTCGAGGCTATCTAGATGGGGGATGATGCTCCAAAATTTGATTTCGAAATAATACATAAGCCAGGACGCATACATGGCAATGCTGTTTGTCTCAGTCGTGTAGCTATTGGTGCAGTCACGAAGTATGACCCTGTCACCTCTCGTGAATTATATGCAGAAGAGCAAAAAAGGGATTCAGTTTTAAGTCCTATTATTGAACGATAAAAGCCCTATGGTTCAATGGACGCTGAAGGTTATTTTCTTGATCATGACGACATGTTATACAATTTAAAAGAAAGTGCTTCTAGGAGAAAGAAATGGGAAAGAGTAGTAGTGCCGGAAAGATATAAGAAGTATGAAATGAGATTGTATCATGATATTCCAATGAGTGGGCACAATAAAGCATAAAGAATGAGGAAGAAAGTAAATAAACAATTTTATTGGAAGGGAATGAACAAAGTTATTCAGGAATATTGTCGTAATTGTGATAGCTGTCAGAAGAACCCCCCCCCCCCTCTGAAAAGGAAGGAGCAACCTTTTCAAAAATTTCCTAATGCGGAACTACCTTTTTATCGAGTGGCTGCCGACCTCGTGGGTCCATTTCCAATATCTGATAAAAGAAAATAAATATATTCTTGTATTAGTCGACCATTTTAGTCGATATTCGGAGGCTATTGCACTCCCCGATCATAAAGCTGAAATGGTAGCGAGAGCGTTAGTAGAGACGGTGTTTGCTCGTTATTCGATCCCGACATAATTACTCACGGATCGTGGAGTTATTCAGTATTCCAGCTACCAGGTCATTGTCATGGCTCTCCATCGTCTGCACCATGTTGATCAGGAAATCTTGGATAAACTTTCCAATGTGAGTCATGTTCAGGTCCGAATGGATGTAATGTTTTTTTACGGTCCTTCTTCCAAGCTGGGCAGTGGTCCTCAGGGTAACATTCTGGAACGACTGGAGTTCACTCCATCTGCTTCTACATATAGTCGTCCACGCAGGCATACCATAGAGGAGAATGGACCGAATCACTGTCTTGTACTGTAGTAATTTATTGTCGTTGCTGAGGGCGCCGTTTCTACCCAGAATAGCTATAAGACTGTATTTAGCCCTCTTCGCTTTGTTCAGAGCGTAAGTTACGTAACGATTCTAGGAGAGTCTTGAGTCGATGATAATGCCAAGATACTTGTAGTTGTCAACCCATTCGAGTTTGTTATTGAATAGAACCATGGAACCATGGAGGACACTTAACCGTTTTGTTGAAGTACACGGCTTTGGATTTTCCGACGTTTAGACTCAGTTTCCAGAAATTAAACCAGTCTTCGAACTTCTGCAAATGGTTCAATGAAACTGGTGCACCATATCCGCACAACACCATAACTTTGCTATCACCAACGACTTTGAATGGATCTGTCCAATGAGAGTTTATATCCATCCAATATCTCATGTTCTAACGGTTTACCTCAGCATAGATATAAAAATTTGCCTCGTCACTGAACGCAATGTTATGTACAAATGAAGGATCCAGTCGATAGTTTTCCAGAGCCCATGTACAGAACTCCTCACGTCTGCCCGAATCCTCCTCCTTCTATTAAGGTTCAACTTAGTTTGAACATAAGCAACGAAAAGGAGTATTTTTCAGGCATTTCCTCAACATCATAAACAGTCGAGTCACATTATTATGAGCACCACTTAATATCCCTAATAACCGCCTTTAGTGGCACGGGTTGCAGCTAGACGGCGTGAGAGTGAATCAATAAGATACTGGTAGGTTTCTACTGGTAGCTGTTGCCATCCAGACTGTAAAGTTGCTGAAGAGTACGCGGTGGTTGTTCTATAGCAACGCACATGACCATCGAGGTGATCCCATAGGTTCTCGATTTGGTTGAGGCCCTGGGAATTAGGGGACCAGGGTAGTGCTTGGAACTCTTGGTTGTGTTCCTCAAATCACCCCTGAACAATTGCAGCCGTATGACATGTCGCATTGTCTTGCTGGAACGTGCCATCCCACGCTGGGCAGGCAGTCGCCATGTATGGGTGTACCTGATCTGCATTTATGGATAAATAACCGAATCGGTTGAGAGTGCTTTCCGCAGGTGTCAGTGGGCCCAGACAATACTATGAGAACACTCCCCACACAATGACGCTGCTGCCACCAGCCTGGATTCGTCCAACAATGGTTGGAGGATGCTTGTTGTCGGAGGTTTCTTGCCTCACCTGCCAACGGCCATCACTTCTGTGGAGCAGAAAACTTGACTCGTCGGAGCAGGCAATCTTTTTCCAGTCAGAAGTGGTCCAGTTTCTGTACTGTTGGCCAAATTGAAGCAGTTTTTGGCGATGAACCTTCTTCAGCATGGGTACGATGACCATCCATTTGCTGCGGGGGCCCATACGTAGCAGGGTCCTCTGTACTATGGTTTTAGAGACATGTCTGGTATCACCCTCGTTGGTTTGAGCGGTAAGTTGGTCCACTGTAGCTCTTCGGTTGGCCTTCACACAACTTCGCAGACGACGTTCACCTCTGTGATCAATGGCACGTAGTGCTCCACAGTTCCCATACCGTTTATTCTGAACGGTCCCATTTTTCCGGTCATGGTACAGTTCACAAATTACAGCAGCACAAGAACAGTTCACAAACTGCGCGGTTTCCGAAATACTGTCACCCTTCTCCTGAAAGCCGGTTATCTTCCCCCTTTTCCAGATCTGATAAATCACATTTCTTACCCATTGCAGCAATGAGTGATATGTTTTTAACATTACGGAAACTTACTTTATGTAGTCACCTAACCAATTCCCAACATGTGACATAGTTCCTCATCTAGGAATGGGGTGGTCATAATAATGTTGACCAGACCCTGTAGAAATAATGGTTTGAGATATAGTCAATCTCTTCTTTTCAGATACTTCTTACAGTCTTCGACTTTTAATGATCAGTTCCGTACAGTGGAAATCTAAGCAAAGTGGCACTTGCCTCCAAAGCTCCACACGGCCGATTCGACAATACCCTTAGTCTGATATTGTATAAACGACTTCTTAAACTCTTAGTGGAATTTATATCGCTTTTTGTGGTGGATGTTATTACATAATAATTCAGGATAGCTGTTTTTCTCCCACGAACTGGATGTTTGTTACAATTCCATGCGAGCAACATTGCAAGATTGTAATCGTTAATCATACCTCAGTCTTTTTTGCACACAATATTATCATGATTATTAGATGATAATGCTTTTTTTGCAGCAATTGGCTACGATATCTGTTACGGTAAATGCTTCATTAATTTGATGTGCAAATCCAAACTGACATACAGTATAACCTTTCTAGTGTTTTTTTTTTTCGCAAACAGTAACAGTTTGACATGACACGACCTGTTGATTAAGAGTAGGCAAAAGATTGTTATATATGGCTCATGTGACATACTTTGTTACAAATGATGCTACCTCCTCATAAATTGTTACTTTCTGTTTGTCTTTTAGGCATTATTGACATCGGCGCGCGCACGTGAAATCGCTTTGTCGACGCACGTTTGCTCAAGTGCTCATAATCTATAAGCTTATAAAGTAGCGGAAAATGGAGTTATTTATTGGTTTTATTTGACACACGATTTGAATCACCCTTCATCATTTCTACATTTTTTGAGGTAGAAGGTTGAAATCGGAATGGAGCTTACTATGGGCATGTGCACCTTCACTGTTTAGTTTGGAATTGATAAGCCCATTACGGTCAGAGTTTTGGGGGTGAAAATTAGAGGAAACCAAAAGGTCTAGGTGTATTTATGCAAATATACGAGTGAAATTCGGTATGCTGATTCCTATAAGCAAGATCTGCATTATATGAAGATTTCTTTTTCCTGAGGTATCCATGCCTTCCCGACTCGAAGGCGGGAATGAATCAAAAAGATGGGGACTACACTGAAGAATAGTGTACCAACTCTGTCTGTAATAAAGGAGATGTAAAAAAATATTTCCAGTTTTCATTTGATTGACCCTCGTTAAGTAGAATAAGAATGGAGCTACCTATAGGTTTTATAATTTCAGTCCGTCCCCTCATAATTTCTACATTTTTTTGAGGTAGAAGTTTGAAATTCGGAAAGTAGCTTACTATGGGCATGTCCATCTGCACTATTTAGTTTGGATTTGATTGGTACACTGGGGTCAGAATTACGGGGGCGGGATTCAGAGAAGGCAACATATCTATGTGCTATTTAGGTACGTAAAGGCGCAAAATCTAGTATCCAGATTGCTGTAGGCAAGATCTACATTACTATGAAGTTTAGGTCCAATTGTTCCAGTGGGATAAGACTTACGGGGGTGGCAGTCACTTGGTCCTTAGAACTAGGGCAACATATCATACGCTCGGAAATGATGAGAAAGGAAAGAAGATACGAAGGTTTTTACATTTTTTACATATAACGTTCGAGAAAATCAAGTTATTGATAAAAAAAAAACTTGGGGAGAGGTGAAAAGTGCAGCTGAAGGGGGGAGAGGGGTATAATGTCTTTTTAATAAACGTATAAATGTATTTCTGCTTCACTGCTAAAGCTCCTTCTTGGAATGTTTACAAGATTTTATTCATTAAGCATTTGAAAGTAGTGTTCAGCTGAGAAGTGGGAATATACTGTGGATAAAGACATGATGCAAAAAAGACGAACTTCTTTTCCACAAACGTTTTTAATGGCGACTACGTATTTCGATCTCTTTGAGGTCATTATTCAATGCAAAAAAGGGAAATTAACAAAGCAAGCTATTTATAAGAAAAAGAGGGGCCATTGACTCTCTCCCAAATGACCAATCAACGAACACGTCGAACGTCCAATGTGAGAGTCAATCGACACCTCGTATAAAAAAATAAAAGCACGGACCTAGGGGAGATACAGATTCTATACAATTGGCAAGAGTTATACAAAATCCACAATTATACAAAACAAAATTACCAAAGTATACAGTACAGATTCAAACAACTGGCAAAAGTTATATAATAGAAAAAAGGTTAACAATATCCAAATATACATAATAAAAATGCTAAACTATACAATCTAAAAACTTCTATTTAACAACAAATTACAGAAAGAAAACTATATTAAAAAAGTACAAGGAAACAAACAAAAAATTAAGAAATCTTAAGCAACTTTAATAAAATAGAATTGCCGAGGGGACCTGAGTCATTGTTCAGCAATATTCCGGGGTCCTTTTTCCCGATCTCCAAAGTCTCGTATGCGTCCAATGATTTCCTGTTCCTTACAGACCAAAGTAAACGGCAATCCCTTAACAAAGCGGCGTGGCCCGTTTCAAGCATGTGCTTGGCTACTGCGGATCTCTTAGGACGACCAAACCTGGCGTGGGCCGTATGTTCCTTCAAACTGGTTTTTATGTTGCGGCACGTGGTTCCTCGATAGGTCTTGGGACACTGGCTGCAACCTATCTCATAAATTCCCGCCTGCGACAATGGTGGAGTTTTGTCCTTAGGGCTTCCAAGAAGGTTCTTCAGAGTATTCGGATTTTTGTATGCTATGGACAGCTGTTCTTCCTTAAAGATTGCCTGTAATTTGACGTTGAATCCGCTATTAAAGGAAATGGGCAATCAGAATTTGGCATCCTCGTTGCTGCTGAGTTTTGTGGAATATCCAACTAATTTCACAAAACTTCCTCTCCTGACCAGATCTTTAACCATTTCACCACCGTAGCCATTGACGACTGCTATATTTTGGATGTGTGCGATTTCGACGTCAAACCTACCCTTAGACAAGGGAATGTTTAAAGCTCTATCCACTAGAAAGATGAAAGAGGCCATTTTTTGGCTCCAGCAATGGTTGGAAGACTTGTGTATATATACGCCGGTGCGTGTAGGTTTTCGATAAATATCGAATTCCAACATACTGCCTGTCCGTATGATTTTCAAATCGAGGAAAGGAAGCATGCCCACTTTCTCTGTTTCCATGGTAAACTGAATGGTCGGATAGTGACTATTGAGGTAATCCAGGAAAACCTGTAGGTCAACCTTGTTAGTATCGATGATCGCAAAAACATCATCTACATATCGATACCACACCTCAGGGAAGTATGAACCGGAGGAACTAAGTTTTGCCTCAAACTTCCTTATAAAAATTGCTGAACAATGGCGATTCTATTTTATTAAAGTTGCCTAAGTTTTCTTAATTTTTGGTTGTTACCTTGTACTATTTTAATTTAGTTTTCTTACTGTAATTTGTTGTTAAATAGAAGTTTTTAGATTGTATAGTTTAGAATTTTTATTATGTATATTTGGATTTTAACCTTTTTTCTATTATATAACTTTTGCCAGTTGTTTGAATTATATACTTTGGTAATTTTGTTTTGTATAATTTCGGATTTTGTATAACTCTTGTCAATTGTATGGAATCTGTATCTCCCCTAGGTCTGCGCTTTTATTTTTTTGTACGAGGTGTCGATTGACTCTCCCATTGGATGTTCGACGTGTTCGTTAATTGGTACTTTGGGAGAGAGTCAACAGCCCCTCTTTTTCTTATAAATAGCTTGCTTTGTTAATTCCCCTATTAGCCCATAATGGCAAATTCATCACAAATGATGACGATAAAGCGCATCTTATTGCAAATTCACTTTCAGAACAGTTTGTCACGCCTACTGATGGTCGACAAATAGAACTTGATATGTCTGAGAAAGTAAAATCCTGCATAACTGGCTTCTATAATATTCTCGGCAATGAATTCCCAAAACATAACATTGATGTAAATGAAGTCCAAAGCATCATTAGAAATTTAAAAACGAGAAAAGCTCCAGGTAAAGACTCTATTAAGAACAGTGCTTTAAAAAATTTACCTCAAAATACAATTCAAGATATTGCAAAAGTGATTAACGACTGCTGGAAGAACACTTACTTCCCGGATGCTTGGAAGCAATCAGTTGTCTTAGGCATTCCTAAGCCAGGATAAAATCCTGCAAATCCTGTTAGCTACAGGCCCATCAGCTTGTTACCATCAATTTCCAAAATCCTGGAAAAAACAATTCTCAAGAGATTCATTGAGTACTGTGATGCCAACGATCTCATCCGCGATGAACAATTTGGCTTTTGCCCAAACCATTCCTGCCAACTCCAAACATGGAGGCTCACAGCAGATATCAATGAGCCCGTTAATCTCTACATGTATTGTGGGGTCGTTTTCCTCGATGTACACAAAGCCTTCGACCAAGTCTGGCACGATGGTCTTATTTTTAAATTGATTTTGGATGGATTTCCTCAAGATATAATTACTCTGATACACTCCTTTCTCCCCAACCGGTTCTTTCAGGCCAGAGTTGGAGATAGTCTAACTCCTATGTATGAAGTAAAAGCTGGTGTTCCACAGGGTTCAGTCCTGGGGCCAGTATTATTCAATTACTTTATGCGAGACTTTCCAAGTCCTTCCAAATGTAGCTCTTTTTCTACGCAGATGACGCTGCTATACTGACCTGTGCTCGTCAACCAGCCGTAGTAGTCTCGCGGCTACAGAAGGCTCTAAAGAAGTGTGAAAGCTAGTGTAGCAAGTGGAGGCTAAAATTGAATGTAGACAAATGCAAGGCGATGTTTGTCTCCAAGAAGAGAAAGAGATCATCAGATTCTCTAACACTATATGACAAAAAACTAGACTGGGTTAAACTTATAAATATCTTGGTGTTGTTATTGACTCTAAACTTAACTGGACTCCCCACGCAACTTATGTGTTGAATAAGGCCAGGAGAATCAAGTTTAGCTTGATTGCTCTGCTGGGCTGGAATAGTGCTCTAAACATTGATAATAAACTCCTACTCTATAAGGTCATTGTTCGGACCATCTTGACATATGCTATGCCCGTCTGGGCCACAATATGTAAGACTAGGTGGAAAGAACTGCAAACGTTCCAAAACGTTACTTTTAGGACTATTGCGCAAAAATATCGGAGAATTGTTCGCAATTTCTCAATTTATAATGACTTCAACATGACTCATTGGCAAATACATTCAAGGGCTCATTGAATCCATGCTGCCCAATATAGAAAATCATAGCAACGAGTAGTCTCGGGCATTTTAAATCATCCTATGCATAGAAAGAGACATCGTGATCCAAGGCATATACTTGATATTAATTTTGAAGACATTGATAATGTCATATTTCCAGATTACTGGACTTCATAGGTCGTGTTTTATCTAATACTAGTGGTCTGCTTCTAGTCTAGACAGTCGTCAATCAATATCACCTCCAACCAAGAGGGGGTATTTTCTCCTTCATATTATGGATGACTTGTATGGGTTCATCACGCTTCTTAACTACTTCAGTGTAATTCCCATGGCATGTATTTAGGAAGGGTGAGATTATGGAAGCTTAGCTTCAAGTGCCACTCGAATAACGTTTTACTACACTGCTCGGTTGTCGAATTTCCTTATTTTGCGTTGAATAATGATCTCAAAGAGAACGAAATACGTATTCGCCCATTAAAAACGTTTGTGGACAAGAGGTTCGTCTTTTTTGCATAGTGTTCAGTTGTAATTTTTTTTTCCATTTACGCAATTCATTTTATAAAAAATACCAGAACTTAATTGACGAATATTAGCACCACTTAATAAGTAAAATAAATATTGTTGATTTAACCGAATCTGAAAATATTTTGACATAATCTGGTTTTAATAAATGCCATGCCTCCAGATTAACAAACGTTACCAACCAAAGTCGAATATTAAAGATAGACTCCGAATCCTAATGTTAATAGCGGCAAAAAGTGAAGCAAATTGAGCCATGATAGTTCTGGGCATGAGTGAGCCGTGGAGTAATTAGCTGTCTGGCTGCTTTGTTTTTGAAGATTTTGCGCCTGAGGAACAATTAATTCAAAATCATTTCTCAAAGTTTAACTGCGTACACTGTACAAACAGACAAGAAAAAGGATCAGGAATCATTTGCCACAAAAATAAATCAAAAGTACGTAAGTAAAATGAAAATACGTAACTGAAAGACAATCGAAACGAAATTGAAATTGAAACCATGATCGAAAAATTGTTTATAAAATATAATAAAATACTTCAAATACAAAATAAACGAAAAGATAAACTTATCACTCCATTATCGGCATGTGAAAGAATTAGTAATCAGCTACTCTTGTGTTTAGCATGTGTTTTGCATCATCTTCACTCACTTTCGGCCATGACAGTTCTAGGATTAGGAGTCTATCTTTAATATACGTCATTTTTTCCAACGAAATTCATATCTTGGATTTGCTATTGTTTCTCACTCTTAACAATTGGCCAACAATGTCGAGATCAATTGCTCCACGCTTGCAAACAATGTCATCACCAATTGCATAATAGCCATTCCGTTCCAGGTTCATTGATGTTTGGCAGTGACCTTGTTGTAATATTTAATTCCTTGTTGTAATAATAATAATTTAACTAATAGTAATCATATTCGTCCATCCAGGGCCTGTATGGCCTGAGGCTGACGAGTTGGGTCTCTGGATGAACCAGGATTAACGACTACTGTATGATGATCACAGCAGCCGGGGGGGTGAAGATTGTGAGTCACTGAATGGTCACCCATCCAGTGGCTAGCCGTGCCTGATGTTGCTTAACTTCACAGAAGTTGTTACATAGAAAGCCCACCAGGCCACAGCCTCCCCCAATTAAAATTAAACCTTTAACCATTTAAAATTTTTATATTTGAATTTTTTTTAATTTTTCCTTTTGTGCGATTCCTGGGGATAATTATGGAATTAAGTGGTCGAATGAATAATTATTTATTTATAAAGGACTGATCCAGTGGATTATACTTTCCAGAAAGTGTTTATGATAATTTAAAGTTTATCCCTTTCACACAAACTAGATTCTTTCCTCTTAAACAGGCCCGGCCAAGTGAGGAGAAAATCAAAGTACTCGAGGCAATTTTAACATATAAAATAGAATATTTATTCAGGAACATTCAACAATGGTATAAAACAGAAATTGAGATAGTAAGAAATAAAATTTAATCAATGATGTGTAAACCAATGTATGAATTGTATATCAATTTAAAGAATGAAAATCTTTAGAATGATTCAATTTGTAAAAAGAAAGACTTTATCGTTGTATCAAACAGACAATTTGTATTAAACAGATAATTTGTATCTCAGAAATAAATGATAGAGTATCAGAATTGACTTATGATAATTGTAATAAATGTAATTATAATTCTTTAGACAAGGATAGATTTTTGGAATCTCAACAATCAAATTTATAGGTTTAAAGATATTCTCCAGCGACTTGTAAGTCTTAACTGTTTAATAATGATAATTAAAATATAGAAATATAGAATCACTGTTCTGTGGAACTTTGTATCAAATGATTTAACAGCAAAGAAATATTTTTTTCTGACTGAACTTAACTTAGATACTCAAACTTCTGGCAACATTATAACTAATGTCAAGACTTTATGTAAGATAACAAAATGATCTAACTGATGAAATTAACGCTTAAAGGGGTGATAGATTTAAACTGAATTGTAACTTGACTCTAACATGTAATTGTCTTTCCCACTAGAATTTTAGGAATAAGAATGTTCTGTTCCCATTTTAAGTGAATAGAAATTGAAGTAAAGAAAATATGAATAATATGAATAGAATGGCCATTGAGACATTAAATTGGAAATGAGCATTTTACCGTGTCTTCTCGAATCTGTCCGCTCTTGGATGGCTCTCGCTCTCTGGCTCCGTCGAAACGTCTGGAGGGGGGTGGACTCCTCTTCAGAAATGGCTGCTAGGTTTCTCTGCTAGGCTGCTTCTTCCATGATGAAATTTTTATACCGTTCTGGGCTGGCTTCTCTCTCAAACTAACATTAACTTTTAACTATTAAATTGATGGAGCTGGTTTTCAGCTAGGTGGAGTATACTTAAGAAAACCTCGGCATCGAGCTAACTCAAAGAATTACGTGGTGTGAACAGTAATTAAGAAAACTAAACTTAAACAGGAGTTAAAAATATTATTTTAAAATTTCCCCATTCGAATTCATTTGAATTTCAGATAGAGGCCGAATTGGAATATAATAAAAATGTGAGTAGGTGAACCGCACACCTGGTTCAATTAAAATCAAAACTTCTATTAACGATTCTTTTCTCTGGAACTACTGACAAAACAGATCCAGTTTCCTTAACCAATCAAACTTTCGAATATACGCCATACAACCACCAAAAGGTGATTCTTCAACCAATAAAGAACTTGGTAACATTTCTCAACTTGTTTGAAATTTATGACTCACGTGACAATTACTCACATCTGGCCATCTTCATCGTTCAAGGTTCGCTCTTTGTTTGTTCTTAAAAACATTTTTACCCTCCTACATCCCGTCTCGAATTCGATCCTAACAACTTTTCCAACTCTGCCAATACTCTTGGGTACTTGAACAAAAGTCAAAAAAACTCTATTCCATAAGGTGTAAATTAAATCCTTGACAATCCCCTTGCTGTTGACAGCAATTCTGGGACCCTTTAAGGGCTATTTAAAATCGAGCAGAGAAAAACATTTAAAATATTATTTATTATTTAATTCTTTACTATCTGTTAATTCGTTCTAAATCTTTCAAAAATACTAAACTTACAGTACTATAAACAACCCTAACATCAATAAATTATAAAATTTGCATAATTAACATTAATAAATTCTCAATTCTAAAACTGGCTAAATACTCATTCTCGAAATCCTACAATATACCTCCCGTCTCAAGAAAAGCCTCGCCCTGAGGCGGTATCATTACCTGAAATCCTCTGGGGATGGGGGGGTCTTGCATCTTTGCAGCATGTTCCACTGATGAAGCGGGAAAGATCGAATTAACGCCGGTAAGCCCAACTTCTCAAATGGGAACTAGAAAACTCAATGAAAAGCTCATTTAATATTAAGTATTATATATTTTTGTTGCCCATGATCATTTTGCATAAAAGAAAAAAGTTTATTTAATCATGTGGTTAGTATGAGTTAAAATTTTAAGTACTAAATAACCAAAAGCACAATAATAAAAGATATACGCAAAGGGTACCCAAATTATCATAACTTAATGTCTACCTAAGATTACTTAAACATATAATCACATTTGATGGGCCTTCTGAAGATTTGTGCACAATATTGAAAGTTTCTTATCACACAGTTCAAAGTTCTTAACACATTCTAATCAGTTCTCAATCAATACACAGTTCACTGTACATAACCTAATGAAAGTTCATTACCTTAACGTTTCAAACTAAATAAAAGTTCAAACACAAAACATAGTTCACTGAAAGTCATGGAATACTGAAATTCAATATTAAGTTAGAAAACACAAAACAACATATCAGTCAAGAAATATTTCAAGTACTGGACAGTTTGTGGCACAAACTTGCTTCTACATGGTGGAGATAAAGGTCTGAGGCGGGATGCTGATGTCGGCATCATCTCTTTGCTCTGGATCTCCATTAACATATTGGATTGCGGAATCGCTCCGAAGCGACCTTCACTGGCATTGTCTGCGACGATGGGGGGTTGATGTCCTCAACGTCAGCAGGTGTCTGGTGTTGGGCGTCTTCAGCGGTTTCCTCTTGGTTCCAGGGGTGGTTTCCTGAAAGCCAACTCATTCCAATTGTCTCGGCCAATTTAAAAATAATTTTATAAAAATATAGGAAAGAATAGAGAATAAATGGAGTAATGTTGAATTATATGTGAACCCTTATAAATGTTTGTTATAAAGATTTCAAGAAAGACAATTGAATAATGGAATGATGTTTAACATATAAATGTAAGATAAGCATATTAAATGTAAGAATACTCATAACGTGTGTTTGTATATCATAGGCAATATTATATTTCTTCAGAAGAAAAAGCTATCGAAACTCGCTCTGTAAGATTCATAGGAGTTTCCTCAACAAGAGAACATGGAGTTCCGTTTAAAATCTCTAATTCCAGATCTCCTTCAGGATTTGTGTCATCACTCGGAGGAGTGCGTTTAAACTTAGAAATTAAGAATGGAATCTTGTCTCTACAACAACATTTGAAAATTAGGAAAATTGTTACGAACAAAATGATTAAAGATACGATGATACCCACGATCGTCCAAGTAGAGAAAAAAGATTCGGAAATTACATTGGAATCCAGGGTGTCCTCCAACTCTCTGCTGGAGAAGCTGAAGGGACATCCCGTCAGTCTCTAAAGATGATTTAGCTTCTTGCTGGGTAATCATTTCCAACACAGAAGGATTTTTATTAAGAAAATCTAAATCTGACGCATTAACAATGTGCGATAAATCAGGAAGAATCAAAGAATCTGCCTTAAAAGGACTTGCTTCAATTCGACCCTTACCAAGACCTGTACATGCACGATTTAATTGGAATACTCCGGTTCCTTCAAGTTTTACTAGATTGGTTATTTCGGGACTTGATTTTAACAAAGCAGGGCATCTAATAGTTAGAGTAGTGTGGCTGGGGACACTATACACCCAATGACCCAAATAGTCATTGCGGAAAAACATGGGAGCAGGATTTTTGACCACTCTCTTCTCACACAATTGGTTAACAACTTCATCTTCTCCCATAAAAAGAGCATACAAACAGTGTTGCGAGGGAACTGTATAAATGGCTGAACGGGGTGAACAGACACGATTAGACGTTTCCATCTGACAGGACAGCCTCTCCTGTTCAGAGAGAGGTAGAAACGATTGTCTATTTCTAGAGACTGCTAAATACGGGTGCAATGGTTGAAAATAAACAAATAGATCTATATTTTGGTAATTTTAAAGGTATACTAAGAATTCTATAAAGATCAAAAGATCCTTGAGATACTACAAGTGGTAACTGAATGAAAAATCTTAGTGATTTAGCCATTGAGACAACAATAACTGAAGCTGAACGATAAAATTGATATAATGTTTCCCAGGTAGGTGAAACAAGAAGTTCAATGTTATCTGGTAATTGTTTATCAATGAGTTTAAGAACATTGAGGAATTTACGTTCAGGTAAAAAATATGAAGTGATCCGTCCTTGACTCAACATGTTTATGGCAGCTTGTAGATTCAAAACATTATATCTTAATTCCATGAGGAGCATTTCCATATAACGTAAAGTGGCGGATGCTACAGTTTGCATAGACGTCCAATTTCTTATTTGATCTATCTCTCGAGTCAACATAGCTTCAACCTTTCGGGAAAATAGAATTTCTTGGATAGTATGATTTAGAAAGTTTTCTCGATGATTTATTAGATGAAAAACTTCTTTGTTGACTGTAGCTAATTGATTTATACGAGCATTTAATAATGAAAGATCACTTGTGGTGGCTACACCGAAAAGGGCTCTGAAAAGATCTCCGCCCAGATCGATGAGACCTCGTTTTGTTCGAAATGAAGGTAAAAGATAAGTAAAAGCTTGCACATCTCGATGGATGGCGTTGGCATCGCTCTCCACATGCTGTAGTTCGAGGAGAACATTTGGAGGGAATTGGACCGCAGCAATTTTCTTTGTTCACTTAATTTCTCGTACAACCTCCTCGGAATCAGATAAAAGTTGTCCCAGTTCAACATCCATCACAATGGTCCACTGAGTTGCAGATAAAGTAAATTCTCCTTCCCAAACAAATACCATGCCTTTGTCAAAGGTCGGATCACTCATACAAGAAGAAAATATTAGAGAAACGTACAGAAAAAGAAATTTGGCCATGACAAAATGAAATATTTTCGTTGGCAAAGTATAAGAGTGTCTTCTGTAATTTCAGCAACTGTAAGAAAGGTAATAAGAGCCTTATTACTAAGTGCTGTCACCTCGTTCACCGAATTTTTATAAAGAGTTGTTTCTTATATTTTTAGAAACAAAAGTCATGTTCCCAGGCACATCTACTAGTAACCATAGATACTTTTAAAATTTACACAATCGCTAGTTTATTTATAGACCACATTATTTCTCAATGCATTTAAAATTTGTATTAACTGAGAAGCGGGACATTCAAACACTTATTAAATCATAACATCACAGGGAAGCCATGATAGAGAGGGGGGGTCCAAGAACTTTAGTCGAGAACGCTATCTCTACACATGACTTCGTATCAAGGTAAAATTTAAATCATTCGGCTCTAAAATGAAATTTTCATTTCACAATTTTATTCACAAACATCAATAGATCGCTGTTATATCCATCATGATTAGTGATCGGATAACAACGTCTATAAATCTTTAAAGGAACAAAAGTGAGAACTTGCTACCATACTGGAGTAATATCTTCCGATATTATTATTTTTATAAACCTCTTATATAACTTTAAATTAAAAAGATGTAAGTAATTACAATGTTTGAATTATTTAGAATTGAACATTTGAAAGGTTATTTATTTAAAAATTATTCTGAAAATATTTATCTATTTTCCTGCTTTATTTATTTATTTAAACTTTATCTCCCCAACAAGGAAGTAAACGTGTTTTTTCTCGAAGGGGATTAAGAAAAGAGGGGGACCGGAGTGGTCCTATTGTTCAGGAATAGAGGTGAGGAAATAGTTATTTCTCCTGCCCTATCTGGTCATTCAATTCTAAGAAAGGATCTGGAAACTTCTAACTTATTTGAAACGATCTGATAGCGTGTTTGAAACTGCTAGTGTATACGTGGATAATATTTTTCCCAGTGGTTTGAATATAAACCTTAAACAAAGTTTATGAAAAACATCCTGCCGTTCTTGCTTACAATAATTAATTCATTTGCGGGAAATTATGTGGTGGTGGAAACATAATTACCTTAATTAAAAGAAATGTGAACAAAGAAAATAATGGACACCGTGTGCGGATACAAGGACATTAGAAATACAAGGTAAGACAAGATTTATTTAGATTCAGAAATTTATAATGTAATTTGTGGAATAATTAGAAATTTATTTCGGACTTTAGAATACTTTTATCGTTAACTTAGCTTCCTCCAGAAAATTGTATTCATCAAGTGGTGTATGATCCTGGTCATCGGGATGGTTGTCTCGGCAATGAGAGGCTCGCAGCGGCGGCGACCCACGCCTCGACTCTCGGGACATGATGTAATCGGTCGTCACCCTGTGTGTTCCGTGGGATGGGTTCCCAGTTCAAACTTTCTCCACTGAATGCTTTCGTTATCCACAGCTTTGACAAGAGCTAAGTGATCATTTGTATTTCATAATTGGATGAGAAATTAGATATTAATGGACAACGATCCAAAATTTAAATAATTTCCTTTGTCTTTTGGGTCGTTCCATAGAAAGAAAATCGGACTTTGAAATGGATTTGGAGAAACATTATTGAAACCCTTTATACACTTTATAATACCCTAATATTGAGTATTTCATGATAGTTAGGAACTGCCTAATCGATTTTTCCTATTAAGGGTTTTTCTAACATTATCTTTCTGCGATGGAATTATGGACAAGATTAAAAACAAGAACTATAATAATTAACCATATTTTTATTTTTATAATAATCCTTAAAATGAAAAGGATTTTTTGAAGAAAATGAGTGTTTTAAAAATTCGACTTATGCAGTTATTGAAAGTAACAACGTAACAAGTAATTTCATACTTTATACTTAAATTTTCTCCTTGCGGGCTCCCTGAGAAAGGGAGGCAATTATGGGCTTTGGACATAATGTAATTCCTTAGAAAAGTAATTTTCATTTAACTGGATGTTTCCTTTCAATCTGCAGGAATCCTTTCATAAGAATAATCATTAGAATGTTTCGAGAGAAAAATTTGTCATTAACTGTTTAGAAGATAAATATAGAATTATTATAATGAGTGATTAGAATGAGTAGACATTAGATTCAACTATTGAGCTCTAGGAGGGGGGCGGCTCGTGAGTTCCACTTTCCATCCCCTAGGCTCTTCTCTCTTTCACTATAACGAGGGTTGAGAAGGGGCGACATCCAAAGTCATCTCTCCTACAACGACTTCAGTCCGCACTTAATTCAAAAGGCGCGCATGTCGGGTGGGACTAATTATCTTTACATTTAATAACAGGGAGGCCTCTTTATCACACAGCCTTATATTTGATAGCTGAACTAGAAAGAAATTTTTTATTCACAACCTGGGGCCCATGTAATCACAATTTAGGTGGATTACTCTAACCGGCGTGTAATGTTAGCAACTCACAGCATTATTGCTGCTACGTGGTTACGCTTCACGGGGAATTCATTTGAATTCCATCAGAAAACAGGGAATGTCCGCTTTTAATCTTAATCTTAAGAAATATTTGGCAAGACTGGCAAGATCTGCTCTAGAATTAGGTCTGGGTGCTTTTCTTTTCATATAAGCAGTATAGTCTAGTTAATATTATATAGACAGGCATCCAATTGAAACCATGTCCATAATTATATAAAATTAACCTTCTCACTAGGGGTGGTTTACGGGGACTTTAAAACCACCAGAAATATATCATTTCACTTGGCTTCCCAAGAATTTACTCATTTGGTAGGGCCATCATTAGTGGTCTACACCGAGCAAACTTGTAAAACATTGGGTTATTAGAATCAAAGGGTACGTAAATTGTTACTCTTTATAATTGACATAAAGAGAAAAATTTAAATGACTATGATTGAATAATTAAGAGACATAAATGTTTAAAACAATTGTTTTCTAGGGTTTCAACGGTAAGTAAAGATCTTTAAATGAATTATTTCAGAAAGGAGTGATCAATTAGGGCTTTTTATTAAAACTAATAAACTGAACAAAAGCATGATCCGAATGATACGGCACTATGGGTCAGAAGTATGACTGAAAATTCTTTTTTATTATTCTATCATTGCGGATATCCAAAATAACAATAAGGTCCTTTTATATTACATCATTAGAAACCATTTAATTTTAATAATTTATAGAACCTTATAGAACTCAGAATAAGATGAACTTAGAAATAAAATCGAGAATAGACCTTTAGGTAATATTTAACCCTATGGAAATAATTGATATTAGAAATTCTTAGGAAAGTGTAAATGAAGTTAAGTAATAAATGTTTATATGGTTATTGCTCTTAGATTAATAAATAGTGACTCTCCAAGTTACATTTTAACTATGTATAGACCCTAGAACTTTATCAAACATGCTCATCAGAAGCTGATAAGACACGTTGGAAGAATTAAATTGTTTATGAGTAAGAGCTGGTGAGGTGGAAAGAGTGTCAATCCGGGCGGCGACTTCCGAGGCTTTGCCGGCATTCATTGAATGAGTGGTTTCATTCACGGGATGCTCTTCTCTTTCCACGGCTTCATCTTTGGCACTTGAGTCGAAGACAACATTGACGTCATCATTCTGGGAGTTCCTCTCCAATACTTCAGTTGTTCTCCTATCTTATACGGACGGTAATACCCATGGTATTTTGGGTAAGCTTCCTTGCAAACGCAACAGATACAGATAGGAGGGGGGTGCATTTACTGCTCTCCCGGCCTCATTACTTCCTCCTGGAATGGGTGGCTGCCTCTCGGACTCCACGATCGGTTCGTCTCTGGGCATGGCGAGGGGCGGTAGGAAAATTTCTTCCTCGGGACAAGTTGGCGGCACCTGCGGTTCTAGCGGCGCGGCTTCTTTAGCTCGGACTCGTCTTTTTCGGCGAAGAGGCTCCTGTGGCAGGTCTCCTACCTTAGGCTTCATCTGATTTGCATGAACAACTTTAGTTTTGTTGGTTTTCACATGCTTGATCAGAATATTAACTGGAGAGCACTGGTCGATAATCTGGTATGGTCCCTCATAAGTAGGGTGCAATTTCTTTACCAATCCCGGTTTAATTTGTGGGACTGCTAAATATACGAGGTCGTCAACCTTAAATGAATAGGGCTTGTGACGCTTATCGTGATATTCCTTTCTCTTCTTATCCTGTTCTTCTCTGAATCTTTCTGCCAAATCGAACGCATACCGGATGCGGGCTTCAATTTCGCATTCGTAATTCTTGTCAATACAATAATACGGCCTTCTCGGCGACGTGACATCACCAGGGAGGATGGGGTCTCTCTCGTAAAATAACAGAAAAGGGCTTTCGCCTAAAGAAGAATATGGACTCGTGTTATATGAGAACATACAGAACGACACCCATTCTGGCCAGTCTCTTTGACTTTTTTTCGACATAATGACGTATCATCTGAATGAGATTTTTGTTCATTCGCTCGACAATTCCGTTTCCGGCGGGATGATACGCTGTGGTGAACAGTTTTTTAATACCCAAAATCTTACAAACTTCTCGTTAAAGTTCAGAGGTAAAATTAGATCCTCGGTCAGTCAATAGTTGGATTGGAATAGAATGACGATAATAAACACTGGTGACTAATGCTTTAGCCACGGTTTTCGCAGTTTGGTCCCTAAGAGGAACGGCTTCCATATATCTGGAATAATGGTCAGTGACCACTAAAATATACTTATAACCTTCATAAGAAGTTGTAATTGGTCCAAAAATGTCAGCTGCAATACAGTAAAACGGATATTTTACTGGCGGAAAACTTTGTAATGGTTGTTCTTTGCGCTTGGGTTGAGCTGCATGGAGCTGCCAACTTTCACATTCAGCACAATATTTCTGAATATCAGAACGCATGGTTGGCCAATAATATTGTTTATCAATTTTGACTCGCATCTTCTTGGATCTTATGTGACCACTGGATGGAATTTCGTGGTACAAATACAGCACGTGGTTTATCAGGCTATTCGGAATGACAACCTGTTCCCAAATCTCCTTTCCATCTTGGGATCTTTTTATGTGATACAATACGTCTTCCTCATCCATGAAAAAGTTCTCCTTGGCCAGCCAATCACGGGGGAGGGGCTTCATGCTGGTGCCCTTGAAATACTCTCTATTTCCTCTCCACTCTTCCTCTAGGTTTTGTTCTCGAGCTATCTCTTGTTTACATAAGAGCAGCTCGTATTCCGCTATTGCAGAAATGGGAACTTTTGAGAGGCCATCGGCATTGGTGTTTTTGATGCCTGGCTTATGCACAATGTCAAAGTTATATTCGGCCTACGCGAACGCCCAGCGGGCAAGTTTCAAAGTAGGGTTAAATTAAATAGTTACGAAAGAGGACGATGATCGGTGTGCAACGTGTCTTAATCCATGCAAGTACGCTCGAAATTGCTTAATAGCATACACTACTCCCAAACATTCTTTTTCGATCACCGAGTAATTTAGTTCACTCTTTTTTAGCAAACGACTGCAATACGCAATAGGATGTTCCTTTCCTTCGAAGCGCTGTGATAATACTGAACCTAACGCATATGAGCTCGCATCCCTGGCAACTATAAATGCTTTGGAAAAATCATGACTTTTTAGAATTGGAGCTGTAACTAAGAGTTGCTTAAGGGTGAGGAATGCTTTCTCGACATCACCGGACCAATCAAAAGGTGTGTCTAATTTAGTTAAATCAGTTAGTGGCTTTGCAATGGCACTGAATGATTTCACATGCCTGCGGTAATAATTTGCCAATCCTAGAAAAGATTGAATTTCTTTAACGGTTTTCGGCCTTGGAAAATTTTTTACTGCTGTGATTTTCTCTGGATCGGGAGCAATGCCACGTTCAGATATGACATGCCCTAAAAATTTTACTTCATCATTGAGAAATTGACACTTATGGGATTTAAGCTTGAGATCTGCTTCCTTCAATCTGATAAACAACATCTTTAAACTGTCTAAATGTTCAGCAGACGTTTCAATAAATGTAATGAAATCATCTAAATAACAAAGAATACGGTCCTGTAAGCCTCTGACTATGAAATTAGTGGCTCCTTGCCATAGCGCTGGTGAATTGTTTAAACCCATAGGCAATTGCTTAAACTGAAATTTGACGTTCGGGGTACTAAACGATGTCTTTTCGGGATCACTAATTTCAAGTTGAAAATAACCTTGATTCGCATCTAATACACTGAAATATTTCGCCTTTCCTAGCTGACTCAAAGTTTCATTCACATTGGGTAGAGTGAACGATTCAACAGTTGTAACCTTGTTCAATTTACGATAATCTACAACGAATCGATAAGACCCATCCTTTTTCTAAACTAATAATGCTGGTGCATTCCAGGGGCTAGAGCTGGGTTCAATGACCTGATGTTTTTTTACAAGTTATCTATCATTTCCTTCATGATATCTCTCTGCGAATAAGGAATTCTGTAAGGGGGTTGAGCTACACCCAGTATCAATTTTGTGGTGTTCAATTTTACAACATCCCAGGTCCCATTCATAATGCGAGAATGCTCCTTCAAATTCATATAACAAGTTCTCTAATGGTATTCTTTTGTCAGGGGTTAAATGATCAAAATGGAATAAATTTAGAAATTTTTCTTTATCTATTTTAACTTCCTTTCCCTCCTCAATAGTTGTACTCAATTCCACCCTGGAATGGTATCACTTTGTGAAACCTTAACCAATAACCGAGCTGCTAACAACCCTGGATCAGAAAAATCTTTAGGTTCCAGTACTCCGATACGATTTTTAAATGCTGTACTCGCCAATTGACCTTCACATAAAAATTTCAGAATGCAGAGGAATGGATATTTTATGCTTACACTTAACAGAAACAGTCTCCATAATTTCTCTGATGTTAGAGACTTCAGTTGAGTCACTTTGATTTCTTGACTTTGGCCTTTTTCCCATTAAAAAAATATTATTATTTTTTGCATGTAAACTATTGCTTTCAAAATCAATAACAAAACCATATCTCCATAAAGAATCTCTTCCCAAAATAGCTTGATAAGGTATATATTCCCTTCTTTTCCAAATGTAACATTTTAACATGTATCTTTTTGTACTAAATTTAAATTTAATTAGATATATGCCTTCAGTAGGGAAATTGTGTCCCGTAACCCCAACCAAACTTATAGCGGGTTCTGTAACCTCAGTAACTTTATACCCTAATTTAATTAGTTTTTGTAACATGTCTTCACCTAATAGCGTTACTTTGGCTCCGCTATCCACTAAAAATTTAACATTGATTCACCCTAATTTGCCTTTAACCATCAATTCTTTGGGTTCTGCTGAAATGTGTGCCAATCGGAGGGCTTCCTCATCGCTTACTGCTCTCTTTCCTCTCCGGCTTGGAGAGGGGCTGCTCGCACGTATTTTGGCTGAGCAACTTGTTCTTTTCCTTCGCGCTCATTAGCTGGTTGTTCTCGAGTGCTGTTTCTGTTGTTTCTACGCATTCTTTCACGACAATATCTAATCATATGACCCCGCTTATGGCAGTAATAACACTCATAATCGTTTACAGGAGGTCTACGGCAATCTTTAGCCAAATGTCCGCGCAGATTACAGCAGTAACAGCTACGCTCTTCATGCGCTTGATTCTCCCCTGTCCCTTGGTTGGTGTCTGGAGCCTTTCTCGGACTAGGTGGCTGCTTCTGTCCGGTGGGACGGCCACGTTCATTCGGTCTACCTGCATTCATCAAATGCGCTCTAGGCTTATTTCCTTTATCTTTCTCACGCAATCTTTCCTCGATACGCCTACCAATTCTTTCTTCTGTTTCGGCACTAACAGTAACGACTATTTCTCCTTTTGTTTCCTTTCCTACGGCATTTAATGCTTAGTCCTCTGATCCCCATCTTTTAATAATTTCTTTCTCCTCTTCAGCCTGTTCTATTGCTTGCTTCAACGTTACTGTTTTCCTAAACATAACAACTCTTCTCAGTGGTGGTAATAACCCTTCAACGAAACGTTCTTTGATTCTTTCCGTTAAAATCTCTTGAGCATAGGCACATATTATTTCTGCCTGTTCCCCTTGACCTTCTACTTCTCGCTTGGTTTTATTTCCCAGACTCTGTAAATGTGTCGCATAGTGATGTACTGATTCTTTCCCACCTTGTCTACATTCTATAAACAATCTTTCACTTTTTCCTTTGGGCTCCTTTCCAAATCTTTCCTTTAATGCCTCACGTAATGCCTCATAAGTGTTTACCGTTCTCATCTCCCCATCTTCCCTACAATAGAAATGTGCGTCCCCAGTTAGCTTAATTTTAGCAATATTGAATTTTGCAGCTGGTGTCCAAATCATGATCGTGCTTGCATTGGAAGTGGCGGAGGAGCGGGCACTGCTGGTATTAACTGTCCCTGGGGCTGACCCTGTGTTTGTGGCATATTTAAAATTTAGAATTTACATGAAATATTCTCTTATCTGCCTGAACAATCTTAATTTAAGTACTTTGTTTCCTGTTCTTGGTCTTAATTGCTAATTTTACTTTAATCTACTTAAATTTATCTTATGAATACTTAATTTATGCAAAACATGTATTTTATGTAAATTATGCTTATGCAAATGACTCTTTTGAATATTCTAATGTTCAAAACAAATTTTTCCAATCTTAAAATATCAAATGGTGCAAATATTTTAATGCTACTTTATTCTCTCGCACTGTTTTTATAAAGAAATGACGCTTCACTATCCTGTCCGACTGCAACATTCTCATGTGAGGTTCCTGGGGATAATTATGGAATTAAGTGGTCGAATGAATAATTAATTATTTATAAAAGACTGCGAAAGTGGATTATACTTTCCACAAAGTGTTTATGATAATTTAAAGTTTATCCCTTTCACACAAACTAGATTCTTCCCGCTTAAACAGGCTCAGCCAAGTGAGGAGAAAATCAAAATACTCGGGGCAGTTTTAACATATAAAATAGAATATTTATCCAGGAACATTCACCAATGGTAGAAAACAGAAATTGAGATAATAAGAAATAAAATTTAATCAATGATGTGTAAACCAATGTATGAATTTTATATCAATTTAAAGAATGAAAATCTTTAGAATAATTCAATTTGTAAAAAGAAAGACTTTATCGTTGTATCAAACAGACAATTTGTATTAAACAGATAAATTGTATCTCAGAAATAAATAATAGAGCATCAGAATTGACTTATGATAATTGTAATAAATGTAAATATAATTCTTTAGACAAGGATAGATTTTTGGAATCTCAACAATCAAATTTATAGGTTTAAAGATATTCTCAAGCGACTTGTAAGTCTTAACTGTTTAATAATGATAATTAAAATATAAAAATACAGAATCACTGTTCTGTGGAACTTTGTATCAAATGATTTAACAGCAAAGAAATATTTTTTTCTGACTGAACTAAACTTAGATTTTCAAATTTCTGGCAACATTATAACTAATGTCAAGACTTTATGTAAGATAACAAAATGATCTAACTGATGAAATTAACGCTTAAAGAGGTGATAGAATTAAACTGAATTGTAACTTGGCTCTAACATGTAATTGTCTTTCCCACTAGAATTTTAGTAGTAAGAATGTTCCGTTCCCATTTTAAGTGAATAGAAATTGAAATAAAGAAAATATGAATAATATGAATAGAATGGCCATTGAGACATTAAATTGGAAATGGGCTTTTTACCGTGTCTTCTCGAATCTGTCTGCTCTTGGATGGCTCTCGCTCTCTGGCTCCGTCGAAACGTCTGGAGGGGGGTGGACTCCTCTTCAGAAATGGCTGGTAGGTTTCTCTGCTAGGCTCCTTCTTCCATGATGAAATTTTTATACTGTTCTGGGCTGGCTTCTCTCTCTCAAACTAACATTAACTTTTAACTATTAAATTGATGGAGCTGGTTCTCAGCTAGGTGGAGTATACCTAAGAAAATCTCGGCATCGAGCTAACTCAAAGAATTACGTGGTGTGAACAGTAATTAAGAAAACTAAACTTAAACAAGAGTTAAAAATATTAATTTAAAATTTCCCTATCTGAATTCATTTGAATTTCAGATAGAGGCCAAATGGGAATATAATAAAAATGTGAGTAGGTGAACCGCACACCCAGTTCTCTTAAAATCAAAACTTCTACTAATGATTCTTTTCTCTGGAACTACTGACAAAATAGATCCAGTTTCCTTAACCAATCAAACGTTCGAATATACGCCATACAACCACCAAAAGGTGATTCTTCAACCAATGAAGAACTTGGTAACATTTCTCAACTTGTTTGAAATTTATCACTCACGTGACAATTAGTCACATCTGGCCATCTTCATCGTTCAAGGTTCGCTCTTTGTTTGTTCTTAAAAACATTTTTACCCTCCTACATCCCGTCTCGAATTCTATTTACCTAACAACTTTACCAACTCTGCCAATACTCTTGGGTCCTTGAACAAAAGTCAAAACAACTCTATTCCATAAGGTGTAAATTGAATCCTTGACAATCCCCTTGCTGTTGACAGCAATTCTGGCACCGTTTAAGGGCATCTTAAAATCGAGCAGAGAAAAACATTTAAAATATTATTTATTATTTAATTCTTTACTATCTCAGAATTTGTTCTAAATCTTTCAAAAATACTAAACTTATGATCCCATAAACATTACTAACATGAATAAATTATTAAATTTGCATAATTAACGTTAATAAATTCTAAATTCTAAAACTGGCTAAATACTCATTCTCGAAATCCTACACTTTCATTGTACCCTAATCACTATGTTTATGCCAAATTTCAAGTTTTTAGGACTGCGGGAAGTACCACAGAGTTTTGATGATTGGTCAGTGACTCAGTGTCTAAATAAAGAAACTTTGAGTTCTTGTTTCTTATGAACTATAAAAGATAGAAACGTAATATTTGAAAATTCAGATTCATTTGCAAAGTACTCTGCATATAAAAAGTTTCAGGATTCTATGCATCTCTGGCACTAAGATATGTAAGGTCAAATGTACGCCGAGTTGCTTCCTGAAAAGGATGTTACGGCTGTGCTTGCTCGACTTGGCGAGGGCACTGCAGTGCCCTCCAAATATGGTCTTCTATAACCTTTAAAACCATTTTGTATGCCGACGATGTTGTGTTTCTTGCAGCAAGCAACGATGCATTAATACCCTCGCTTAATGAAGCCCTAGTTGATTTGTTTGGTTTAGCAGGAATTTGTTGTGCGTGAATGCTGATAGAACCAAATATATGATCTTTTATCAGCGAATTAATCCTGGCGTTCCTAGAGACTTATCGTTATATTACGATGATTATTCACTGTCTACTCTCGCTTCTTAATAATACTTGGGCATTACGAATACCCACGGTCTCACCTGGGACCAGAATATCGATTCCTTACTAATCAATTTTAATAGGAAGCAAGAGATTATTTCACGACTACGTTTCTCACCCCGAAGATTATTCTTCAGCTGTATTATGCTTGAATACGTTCCTCTCTTTGTTTTAGTATAATATTTTGGGGATCATCTACTTTTCTGAATCTTATCAGAGTTTTTAAACTGCAGAAGTGGTTTCATAGAACTTACCTTGGATTGCCCAAATCCTCATCAGTGTCGCTTTGCTTTATGGAACTGGGTATACTGACAGCTTTTTTATTTCGTGTATGTGCATTTGTATTCAAAGTTTCGAATTCTACTTTACTGGTCTCAACCCCTATAACATTAGCTTACAATACTAATAACCACTGATATCCAAAAATCTCCTCTTAACAGTTATGTCTTCCGCTCAATAAACATAACTATCGTCGGCGGTGCTTATCTTACGTAGGCATTAGACCCGACTCAAAAAGATGTTGGACTCTTTTTGCGTATTGAGTTGTGTTAAGAAACTGATTACCTGAGTTTCTATAAACACATAAAGCGGTACGTTCTTGTTTTCATCCCGAAGTTTGTGTTCCATTGTATTATACGAGGGTAGCCCAGAAAGTAATGCACCACAATTTCTTTTCTTTAACAATTATTTATTAGGAGCTTTAGCATAAAAGCTACTTATAAGAATGCGCCCTTGGTCTGTACGTTTATCGTCCATCCGTCCGCCCGCTGTTTGCACGATAACATGAAAACGGATTAACGTTTTCAAATTCTGTCTTCAGAAATGTGACCATCAAAGTCTTAGCTTGGCCATATCAGCTTTTCAGAATTTTTCGTGGACCCCTTCAAGTCGAATTCACGTGCTAAAACAGTGAATGTAATGAATACAAAGATAACGGCATGTCATATAACAATCGATTTATCAAGAAGGAATACATTGTTACTTGTTGTTCATTTTTTAAGCATTACTGACATGGGCGCACGCATGTGAAATCGCTTTGTCGACGCACGATTTCTTAAGTGCTCATAGCACAGAATAATAGAGTAATATTGCTCCGTGCTCATGGTCTGAATTATTAGGTAGCAGACGAATGGAGTAACCTATTTGTTTTATAATGTCAGTCATTCATAATTTCTACATTTTTGTGAGGTAGAAGGTTGAAATTCGGAATTAGCCTCCTATGGGCATGTCCAACTGCACTATTTAGTTTGGTTTTTAATGGTACACAGGGGTCAGAATTACGAGGGTGGGATTCAGAGAGGACAACATATCTATGTGCTATTTACTACATAAAGGTGTGAAATTCAGTATCCAGATTCCTCTAGGCAAGACCTACATTGCTATGAAGTTTAGGCCCATTTGTTCCATTGTGGTGGGATTTGCGGGGGTGGCAGATCCTTGGTCTTTAGAACTATGGCAACATACGGGGGGGGGGG
>JAHWFO010092087.1:592353-609646 GCA_023313115.1 Rhysida immarginata
GGGGGGGGGGGTTCTAGAAATTTTGGCGTTGACCACTTAGGTCATTTTGCGCCTTTTACACAAGTTATATCTGTACGCAGCCCGGGACAAACACAGACATCCATGCCCACGGCGGGATTCGAACCCACGGCCAGGCGGATTTGAGAACTAGAAAGCTTACGCCCTAGCCCTCTCGGCCACCTGGCCGGCGCAACATAGGGCACGTGATATATCATACGTTCGGAAATGATGAGAAACAAAAGAAAATACGAGCTTTTTTACATTTTCTACATATTAGGTTCGAGAGAATTAATGTTTTGACTAAAAAATTGGGAAGAGGTAAAAAGTGCAGGTAAAGAGGTAAAAATAGATGACTGCAGGATCTGTTACTTGCCTTACCCTACTCGGAATATCATTCTTTGTAATGTTAATTCCGCTCTCATCGAAAGTGGACTCACCACCAAAATAATAAAAGCGAATAAACACAGATGTTGTTGGTGGGCTAGTAAAACACTTGATCTTTGAAAGGAGAAGAAACGGAAATTTGCCATTTACAAGACTGACTCTTCACCGGACAACAAAATGCAGCATATGAATGCTAATAAAAAGTGTAAGGAAGAAGTTCGTAAGGCAAAACCTGCAAAATTATTAAGGGATAAGACCAACACTTTTGAATTATGGAAGTGTGTTCGCGTCCATAAACGAACGAGACAACTGTTCCCACTTGAGCTAAGTAGTCAGTATCTGAGGTGGATAGATAATCCTAACCGACAAAATCCGGTTAGTTCTTTCAGCAAAATAGCCGATGTCCAATAGGGATCATTCCGAGTGCCTTCAATAAACCAAATCAAAGCGGTCATTAAACTATCCAGTAATACACTACATGATCAAAGGAGTTGGGACACCTGTTGCTCTACCATAAAGCCGCAAAAAGCTTCAATCAGTAGTGTGTAGGACCACCCCAAGCTGCTATCACTGCCTCCACCCTATATGGAATACTGTCCACAATTTACGGTATGTGTCCACAGGTATTGACCTCCATCCCTCGAGGAGTGTCATGGTCAGTTCCTGGACAGATGTAGGGCGAATAATCCTAGATCTCACACGTCGTTCCAATTCGTCCCAAAGATGTTCGATGGGTTTGAGATCAGGACTCTGGATGGGCCAATCCAGTTCTTCAACCCGCATCTCGTCAAACCAGTCAGATATGGATCTTGCTTTGTGGCAAGGCGCATTGTCGTGCTGGAAGAGGAACAGTCCGTCACCGAAGTGTTCCCACAGCGCTGGAAGTTCCCCATTATCCAGAATGTCCCTGTAGCCATCAGCATTCAGGCTTCCGTTCACCATGATGAGCAGGCCCAATCCAGTCCAGGAGAAACACCCCCAGACAATCACTCCATTTCCAGGTGTTCACAGGGGTGTCCCAACTCCTTTGATCATGTAGTGTAAGCGCACAAAAGGGATGGAGTATTAACGACGGTGGTTCTAACTAATAACTGGAAAACATTTCAAATTTCTATCATTATTTACATATTTACTAAAATTTGTGAACTCATCAAACGCATATTACTTTAAATTTATTTCGTTTAGTTGTCTTACTGGGGTTACTTTGGAAATATTGTGCTCCAATATCTTTTGCAAAACATTGTAGCTGCTCAACGCTTTCCCAGTGATTTCAAGAAAACAATGATAGTGCTTGTGTATAAGAAAGGTCAAGATATGATAAATTATAGACCTATCTGTATTATATCTGCCCTTGCAAAAATTGTTGAAAAATTAATCTTTGCGGAGTTGACGAAACTATTGTGGTCGGCTATACCAATTAATCAAGCTGTAGGCATACCCAGAACTCTCATACTTTACACAATTTATAAGATTCTTGACTATATTATTAAATCTATTGACCAAGGACTAATATGTTTTATTATCAATACAGACATTTCGAAAGCATTCAATACGATTAAAAGGTCACGATTAAATCAACAGCTCAAGCAATTAGATGAGTATTGCCACACGTTAAATCTAGTACATGACTTTTTCAGTGGTCGGACAAATTACATCGAAAATAACCAGCAGGTGATTGAGTATCCAACGACCAGAGGAATATTGCAAGGATCTGCTACGGCTACCGTGTTCTATACTGCTGCGACTGGTCAAATCTGTGAATTACCGTTAAATTGTAATATTTCCTTTATATTGACGACAACCTGTTATACAAAGCTAATACAAAGCTAATTCTAGCTCGGAACAAGCCCATACTCTTTTCCAGGTCCATGAGGACTCAAAAACCTTGAACAAATGGTTTATAGAGCTCGGGCTTAAGTTCAACGAGTCTAAGACTAATATCTTACAAATCGACAAGCAAAATGAGACCATATTTCGAACATATAAAGTGTTGGGCATCACTTTGATAGTAGGTTGTCCTTCAGAGAAAACATTGAATTGTTAATAATTTATTTAATTCGATTAAGCTTTCTGCTCGGCAGCCTACGTAAGGTTCTGCCCAAGACCGAAATTTTAAAGTTATTATATCTGTTCTAATTATAAAAGTGGAATATGGAATCGTTGTTTGGTTGTCTGCCTCAAAGATACAAATCAAGCGAATTCAGTCGGCTTATAATGGAGTCATACGAGCACTCATGAAGTATACGTCAATAATTGACATCTGTGACTTAACACTGAGACCTGTGAGAGATAACACTTAGGTTTAAAGAGAATTTCTTTCCTTATAATGTGATTGCGGTGTGGAATTCTCTTCCGCACGTAACTCGAAATCATGTTATCAATTGTACGGTTAAACATTGTTTCAACCATAGGAAGCATGTGCATGAATTTCTATGGCGAGCTCTAACTTTGCTTGAATGATCTTTTAATTGTACATATTCCGGTCTAAGGATGCAATAAAATAATAATAATAATAATGCTTAGCAAATGGTATTAAGCAGGAAAAACACTCTAATTCAAGTCCCAGAATCTATGGACTCTGCTTTTCCCACAGACCACTCATCCCTTTTTCAAACTTTTGAAATCAAAGTATTAATGTTGCAGAGATTGCAGTGAGGTTTTTGGGTGATATGTTCATCAGATTTTGAAAAGTTTTTTCTTGATTTGTTTCTTATTTGATGCTGAAACAAGTTTGTAATTATAATTGGAAAATGGAGGATTTTTTCACGCCATTACCTCCAATAATGATGAATAAATAGAGAAAAATAGTAAAGAAATTTCCACAGCCTAGACTCGAACCAGGTACCTTCGGATTACCAGGGACCGTGCCGATGCTGTAATCACTAAGCCACCGTGGACTTGGAAGCTGTCGCTATCAAAGTTTGTAATTGTTTTTTAATGCATTTCTTACGGTTTAGTAGATACGATTTACATATGTTCTAATTTGGATGTTAACAATCCTATAAGTACCACCATGAGAAAGAGTGCCCTTAGCTTCCTATTCACTTCTTTTATTGAAATTTACATAACCACATTTGTATCCAAGATAAAGGGGGAGGGGTTACAGAGTTTTAACTCTCTTTATATACTGAGGAATTCCAACGTTTGTTTTTTGTTAACGAATAAAAGGTGAATTTATTCAAAGAAACCATAATCAAAACAATTTGTCAAAATTATCTTTTATATAATGCACCTGTTATTACCATAATTATTATTTGGAAATGTAGAACATATGCTTCACACTTTCCATGTCCGTGAAGATAACTTTTATTATTTCTTCATAGAAAAAATTATACGAGTGTCTGAAATTTTTACCATATTAAAGTAATAATACTATTTTTTTAAGTTTCATAAATAAAAAAAAATTAAAGATATGCTTCAAAATGTTTTGAATCTATACTTATTCATAATTGTTTTCCGTTGACTCGGACTCCACAATAAATTTTCGTTTAATATTTAGCATTTCTTAAAGAAATAATATTCAACTTTCATATGCCTTGAGCCTACAAAGATTGTACTATCTCTGTAATATATAGGGAGCGTTTAAAAAGAAACCAGTCGGAGGCCTAAGAAGAGAAACCAGTACCTGTATGTCAGAAGTATTGGCCCTGGCTGTTGAGCCACTTATCCAACTGCGACACAAGGCGGTGAATGGCTGTCTCGTAAAATTCCCAGGGCAGCGTTGTGAACCAGACGTCATCGTCCGAGGTGAATCGTTTGCCCCTCAGAGCCTTTTTTAGGGGACAAAAAATAGCGTAAACGCAGCTAGAGAGGTCTGGAATGTATGGAGGGTGACCAAGAATCTCTCACTTGAATTTCTTCCCTGAACTGCATGTGCCACGCCTTGACTCTTTCAAGGCGCATGCGGTGTTCACCATAAACTTGTGACATTCTTCGATGAATGTCCGTTCCGCCTACTCCTTCTACTGTCAGAAAACGAACGACACCTCTTTGCTTATCATTTGACGCCTTCATTTCACTTATTCACTGCTTATACAACGCGAATTACTGTTGGACGAATGACGCCTGCGTCTGCTTCGCTTGTATAGTCATGGTATTTCCACCGTCATCCTCTAGCGGTGGGCTGTGAACTTCCGCGGTCGGAACCACTCTTTGTTACACGCGCAACGATATCACCATTCTGTCACCGGTTTGCACATTCCGGACTACGTTTTTTTTGAACGCTCCTTATACACTTATAAAATATCTAATTAATAAACATATTAATATAAATATAATGAATGTAAGCTAATTTTAATGAAGATTTAAAAACAGAGTAAAACTTAAATAAAATACAGTAAAACAGTCCTGAAGAAAGCCACGGCTGAAACGCGTCCACTCTATGTCGTAAAATCACTTGTTGTTTTAAAGACCCATATACTTAAATTTTTACAAACAACCAAGACCAACATGTTTGAAGATATTTAAATAAAAATTAAATTAGAAATTAATAAAATAGGAAATACAATGCAAAAGTCACCAATTTTCTATTTTATTAAGTACCAATTTCCTATTTTATTATTTTATGCTATCAGTGTGGGGAAACGTGTCTGTCTGTCTGTCTGTCTGCAACTCTAACTCCTCCCAGGTATAAAAATTTTCGAAATCTGTTTTCTTCAGTCGATGAATATGGTTCATGGCACGAAACAGTCACAAATAGTATCTAAATCGATTCATTGGCACGAGCACAAATGGTACCTTCACGATCTCACCCGGCAATTTTCAATGGAATGATATATAAAGTAATATATCAAACAAATCGTAATGACAAAATAGAAGCGGATACTCATTACTGTTTTCGTCAGACGATGAATATGGTACACGGCACGAACCAGGCACAAAAATTATCTAAATCGGTTCAATAGCACGTGCACAAATGATACCTTCACGACCCCACCCAGCAATTTTCAAGGGAGAGATATATGAAGTAATATATCAAACAAATCGTAATGACGAGATAAAAGCGCATATAAATTACTATTTTCAACAATTGATAAATATAGTTCCGTCCATGAACCATTTTGAAAATGGTTGTAATCGAAACAATGGCACGTGCTCTAATGGTACCTTATGACACCCTCAGAAATTTTCAATGATAAGATATGGCATGTAATATATCAAACAACTTGAAATAATGTGCCATGAATGAATATAACGTAAAATTAATGATAGTCGAAATTGGTTCAAAGGCACCTGATTTAGTGGTATCATGACTGCCCATTAGAAATTTGCAATGTTAACAATAGGGCGGTTAAAAATATGGTTCCGCGAATGGTTTAGTTTAACCTTTCGGTACTTGGTTATGTCATTCCTTAATCGTTTATTAATTTCTAATTTAATTTTTATTTTATTTCTATTCCTTTTAGGGTTTTAGCATTATCTAAAACCCATTAACGACGGTACAGCTGATGTAACATGTATGTCATACACCATAACTTTTGAAAGGATTGACCTAGAGGCTTGAAATTTTGTACACACGTAGGCTCTCTACAAAGGACGGTGCGAAAAATATAGCGAATCCTCTTGGATGGCCCGGGTCTCTCAAGGGCCACTTGTATAAATTTCATGGTTCCTGTTGAACAAAGAGGGCAAAAATCGTGAAATTTCGTAAATTTGTAGTGCAGTTCTAAAAAAATAAAACCAATATACAAGAAAAGCGATATAAACCTCTAGGGCCCCGCCGGAGATCCCGAGGCCCCAAATACAATTGAAGCTATAACATTTGAACGGAAAGGCCTAGGAACCTGAAATTTTGTATATTCAAATTAAGGTATGTACTAAAAAATATTGCAAATATACAAAAACACAAGCAGAGCCCCTCAGGCCAGAAATATAAGCAAAGCTACAACTTTTAAACGAAAGGTCTAGAAACTGAAATTTTGTTTTCTTATAGAAAATTTACTTAAAAATTTGGATAATAGTTTTTAATTAAAAATACAAATTAAATAAAAATTAATATATAATAAACAAAAATAATTAATCAAAATCAAAATAAAAAGCTGACGTTTCGGATGGAGACTATCCTTTATCAAAGCAAAAAAGGATAATTCTCTAAAAGCAAATAGAATATTAGAGAATTATCCTGAACTTATGAAAATTGTACTAACGGACGGGTTTATATATAGTTTGCATGGGGAATAGTAAGACGGCATTGGCTGCAAAACAAGAAGAGAACAGATGAGATTAATTAGAAGAACTGTTGGGATAGGACAGGACGGAGGACAAATAGGAAATAATAAGGGGGCGGCGAGAAAAATGTAATAGGATGAAACATATGAAAGTGAAATTATAAAAAAGTTTAGGAATGATAGGGTGCCTAGCAAAAAGATTATCAGCAGACAAAAAAAGGCTGTCATGAAAGAATATTATTGACATTGTTCAAAATTTTCGATTTTATGATTCCCTGACTGTTCCCAGTCGCTAGTCACCCTGTAAAATAGTCCCACATGTAAGAGCATCGGGTCAAAGGTAGAAAAATATGAAAGAACAATGAAAAAAAAAAGTAAAAAGAAAAGGGGCCCATAAAGCTTGCGACAAATTAAGGAATAGCTGAAGTTGGATACTGAGATTATGGCTGATCGACGCTATACTATTATTAACAGAGGTAAGCTTCGTTGCGTCATATGGAACGCCAGGGGAATTCCCCCGAGGCGTATTGAGTTTTATAACTATTTAATTAAATGGGATATATACGTGGCATTTGTTTGTGAGACACATCTAAAGCCGGGCCAGGACTTCAGAATCCCGGGCTACTGTGTCTATCGCAAAAATAGAATTATTACTCCCAATGTCAAAAGCTCATCTGAAGGTGCAGAAATTATCGCTAAAAAAGGCATTCGGCATCTGGAAGACCTCATACGAATGTATACAGGAATGGAGGTGGTTTCTGTTATTATCACGGATACTATTGTTGGCGATGTTAAATTCCTGGCTCTTTACAACTCTCCCAAGCATAAGATCAATGTTGACGAGCTCGATGTGCTATTCTCTGGGAGTATCCCAGTGGTAATGGCGGGAGATTTGAATGCCTAGCACTCGCAGTGGAACTCCAAACGTCATAATCAGAACAGTGTCATATTATCTAGATATATAGAGAGCAAAACTGATATCATTGCGATAGGTCCTGTAAATGACACGGGTTACTGTGATCACTCACCTACAAGTAATGTCCTTGATATTGTTTTGGTGAAAGGCTTGTCTAAGCCACTCGATATTTTTACTGTTGATGATTTATCTTCAGATCATAAACCGGTCGCACTGAATTTTGAAAATCTCAATATTGACTGCAGAGAACAAATGGGGCTTAAACAAGATTGGCCGAGGTACTCACGGTGTAAAACGAACGAGGACAGCGTCATTGAAACTTCAAACTGGTTTCAATCATCAATTGAATATAAGCATAATTAGAAGCTATTTCACAGCATAACCAGAGCAGGCCGATCAAACGACCCATTTCTCGACACAAACACCATCGGGAAGAATAGGCTTACTTTAAACCTATATTTTTGTTTTTTCATTCAAAGGAAACAAGACCATCCCGATCGAAAAGAAAATTTTCTCTGAAAAATACTGAGAATTTCATCTCTCTCGACAATGCTAACTCATTATGAGAGCTAATTGTTGACATTTCTAATATTTCACTTAAAAAATACTTAAATATATATTGCGAAATAGCAATCTTTAAACGAAAAACAATCAATAAATAAATATTATAAGACAAAGATAAAAACAAAACCAGTGTGAATAAATTAATGGCAACACAGAAAAATTAGATTAAAAAAAGAAAAACTGACATCACATGTCACAGATTCGATGGACGTAAGAGGATACCGACAACACCTCCTAGAGAGAAGGCCTGCGGACAAAAGGTGTATACATTGTTACACCATTAAGAGGCTATTGTTAATCGTATCTCTACCAATAATAAACCCTAAATTTGGCCGCTTGACGATGATGTAACAATGTATACACCTTTTGTCCGCAGGCCATCTCTCTAGGAGGTGTCGATACTGATGTGTTATTGGAAAGTGGAGAATGTTGTTGAGGACCAACGACACTGGAGGGTTGAATTTGGTACACCACTGCCAAAAACGGTAACAATAAGAAAACTCAGAGACAAGTTTGAAGCTGAAGGAACGGTGAAAGATGTGTTGAAAGGTCGCTGCGGAAAAAAAAGAAGTTCCACTGATAGCGAGAGTGTTGATGCCGCCAAGGAGGTTTTTGCACGATCCCCAAAGAAGTGAGAGAGGAAATGCTCTCGTGAAATTGGTATCGCCAAATCCAGTTTCATTCCATCAATGATATTCCATTAGCTACAATCCAATCGGTATGTCGCTCAGTTCGACTTCGGTGTTGGGAGTGCACTGTAGCAAAAGGTGGACATTTTGAACATGTACGGGCTTAAAAAAGTTTAAAACATAAAATACAACCAACCTTATATTTCTATCTCATTTAGTTGCTGAGTTATAACGTTTCAAAGAGTGTATATATCAAATTGAGACACACGTGTATATACCGATATCTTCAAGCCATGATATCCATTTCTGTAATACTAATTTGCGTTAATAAGTCATTGTATGTGAAAAGTATTAAAGCGTCGTTTAGAAAATATGCGATATATCCTTATACAGGGTATTTCAAAAGGTATAATCCAAACATTCAGAGGAGGTAGTATTGGTGTTTCTATGCAAAAAGTTCAAATGAACATGGGTACGAATTTGAACGACAACTGGGATATGAACAGAAATAAAAATGCCGGCGCCAAGATCAACATGTTATTAACTCAGGTTCTATAACACCTAGGATGATGAAACTTTGGAGAATAATGGGGTTCATAAGACTGTGTATACGTTGAAATTTGATAACTCGGAAACTACTTCTTGGAATACGATCAAACTTTAAAGTTTACACTCTCTTATGTACCCTATTATTCCTCCAAAATACATTAACCTAGGCTTTACTGAACATGAGTTATTAATTTGTTGATCCTAGTGGCAGCATTTTTTTCTATTCATGTCTCTGTTAGCGTTCAAATTCGGAGCCATGATCATATGAATTTTTTTTTGCTTAGAATCACCCGTACTACCTCCCATAAAAGTTTGGATTATACCTTTACCAACACCCTATATAATTATACATGTACATTTTCAAATTAAACATTAAAAATGGTTTCCTTCTAAATTTAAGACAGACGTACAACAATTTAAATAAAATCCTCACAGACCATTCCTAAGATAGTCACTGTTTCCAAATTATTTAGTGTTTTGTGTCTTTATTTCTTAACTCTGCGGAATTTATTAATTTCCAGATGGCTAAGATGGGCATCAACATATCAACATAACTACATATCGTACAAGTATTAGTCGATGGAATAGAAGACACACACAACCAGTCTATCATAGGCACAAGTAAAGACCAGGAACCGAAAGCCAAATCGTATAGCTAACGGCGTTATGCATCACAATTGTCTCAGGTTATGCCTATTTAAGGTTCATGATCTCGGGTGCAAACGAATTCGATCGACATGGCGTCAAGTTATTCATGTAGAGTTCCATGGAAACCATAGACCCACGAAGCGTATTCAGTTTCATCGAACACAACCTCATCATTAGTGGCGTCGAGATGAATCCAGGACCATTACACGCTCCATCTACTTCAAGTGACAAGAGAAGTAAGTCGAAAGTTGTTAATAATGTTTCATTTGTTCTCCAGTAACTCAATATAAGAAAATTCATTATAAAATTCGGATTGTGATTTATCACTCGGTTGTGTATTTCTTCGTTTAATCCTAAACAACCTAATTAGAATTAATTAGTGAAGCAAATAAAAGAGATTAAAAGAATGGATCCGACATATTGGAATTGTATGTTGTTTTTGGGAAGGCGTGGTAAGGATATGATGAAGATGCGCGCGCGCGCGCACACACACACACACACACACACACACACACACATACATACATACATACATATACACACTCAAAGAGAAGCCCTTAAAAACTTGTGCAAGGAAGCCGATGATCTCATCTGCTAAAGGACATTCCACATTTTCGGATGAGGAGCCTGAAGCAACTTTCGCAAGAACCTATTTATACCAATAAAAAGAAAGGAAATGCTATAGGACTCGAATAATTTCCCCTATTACAACTGAGCGAGATAGATTGGGTGTCCTACATTTAGCCCTACAAGACCCATTCTTCGTTTTCTATAAATTGGGTCTTCTGTTAATGTCTTCAAAAACATTAATCTAACATCGCAAAACATCATATCACTAACATGTCATTTCTCAAAATAGCTGATTCAACATAGTACGCAAAGTCAATGGCAGACTATATGTACTATCCTATCAAAAATTATCTTATATCTTTTTCTCTAGGAAAATGTACCAAAGTTGAAAAATATAAAATATCCCGTTCACTGTCGAAAAATGAATTTTTTTCGCTTGCAAGGATGTTGGAGGTGGACATTAAGGAAGTTGAGGAAATCGTCAAGGCATGCAAAGATTACGAATGCGGCGACAATGAAGTGGTGCAAAGAATCCTGGATCTCTGGGAAAAAACAGGAGGAGAGAAAGCAACGGTCGATATTCTTTGTAAAGCTCTTCAAGGTATCGGTAGAGATGACATCGTATCTTCAGTTTTTCCTAGTACAGGTAAGTCATTTCCTTAGAGTTAAAAGTTGTTTATTTCTTAATGTTTTTGCCTACTTTCATAAAATTTAATTAGAATAATTCTATTCAGATCAAAGAAAATCTCTAAAGTTTTTTCATTAAATTGAATCTTGTGATTTTCAATAGTAATTTCACTTGATATATTACAGATCACTTGCAGCAGTTGTAATAGAATTTATAAATTCCATATTTATCCAATAACAAGTAGAGAAATTTATTTTATTTATAATTGTTGTTGGAATAACGCAATTGATTTAGGTCTATGTATGGCTAAATGGATACATCATCATTAGACAAAAAAATTGACCTTATGTCAGTAAAGAATTTCGAGGATCTTGTTGAATAGTACTACGGAAAGAAAAAGAAATTGGATAGGTCATGCATTAATACGGGAATGTTTGTTGAAGGAAGTGATTTAAGTCATGGTGGAGGAAAGAGCAAAAAAGGGGACTTAAGTTTTGAAGAAAACAGGACGGAACGATGAAATGATAAGAGCAGCAGACGATAGAGAGAGATGGAGGAGAGGCATAATGAGGGGCGGTCATAAAATTATTACTATCAACATGAAAGAACGATCGCTTTTGAAAATGTGTGGTGCCACTGAGAAGCGACATCCCTCGAGTGCTGGAGGATACAAAGCGGCGTTTGGTGCAGTACCGCAAAAACTCCGCCGGAGCATCGAAAGCAATATGGCGCAGCCCTTTGGAAAATTGGAGATACGAGCCGTGATAAGGTTTCTGAAGCTTCTGAGCTTTTGAACCTGTGTCAGGCTGACACAGGCGATTTTTTCGAGCGGCTTGTCACTATGGACGAATGCGTTTACCCTTTGCTTTGTGAACGATGCCCAAGAACAAATAAATTCTACATTTCTCTTGAAGAATGAATTATGTTCGCGTTATCCTTTTACTCATTACTCATTAAATCTACCTTTTTTAATAATTTTATTAAGGGCGTGTCTAAAAAGAGTGACCGATCACGTTTATTTACAACTGGTCGCCTGCTGATCAAAACGACGCTTAATTTTGTATCTCTAAGCGAGAAGGGAAGGGAGTGAATGCTGAATATGAGATAGGAGATAAGCTGAAGTAAGGAATCTGTGATAATTAGAGAATTTCATACCTAAACATATGTTCAAATTTCATTACGTTATACTTTCTGTTTCGGTTGAACGCGACCACGCTTTCGTAGAAGTGCACACACATATGGAAACGACCAGTTGCGAATCAGCTGTGACGTGCACATTTGTCGACGACGGTCGGACTTTTTAGACACGCCCTAAGTGAACAATACAGGGTCAATCAAAAGTTGTTGAGTTGTAGTGCATGGAAACGTACACAGAGGGCGGTAGTATCAAAATAGTACTGGCAAAGGAACAGCGTGTGTTCCTAGCTCGGAATGCCGGCAAATACAGAGAGGTTCGGCAGGTATTTCAACTGACGTTCGCTGGTGTACGTGTGCCTCATGGGAATGCGGTACGGAGCTTAATAGACGAAGTTCCATGCAAGTGAAACTATGCTGGATGCATCTAGCCTAGCCCAACCTAACCTCACACGTTTCGATTTCTTCCTTTGGGTGCCTTGAAAGGTAAAGTGTATGCAAACAATCCGCAAGTTTGACTGAGCTGAAGAGGAAATCTCACCAGTCAATATAGAGCAGAGTGTTTCACACATGCAACTGCGCACTAACCGATGTCGTGAGACTGGTGGCGGGCGTTTCCAGCATCTATTTTGAGTGGATGCCACCTCCGACTAGCCACTGCACAGTAACTTTTGAATCACGCTGTATTACGCGTGTGCTAACTCTTTTTATTTGAGAACGACATAGAAGAATGTAGGAGCAGCCATTAGCAAATGGATAAGGAAGCAATATGAGTAGCAAGTTGAAATACAATGAGAATATAAATAATAATGTAACAAGCCAAAGAGAGCCAAGTGCAGTGACAATAGTTGAACAGTTTAAAGCGCGGTATGCAACATCTGATGAATATGAAGAGATACCAAAAAGAGAGCTACTCTATACAGACTATTCAGTTTCTTCAATTCCGCAAGAGCCTTGAAAATTGGTTGGTTTGGTTTATTAGAATTTTTGGTGTGGACTACTAAGGTCATTTAGCGCCTTTTACGCAAGTTATATCTGTACACAACCTGGGACAAACGACAAACATCCAATCCCACGGCGGGATTCGAACCCACGATCAGGTAGATTCGAGAAATAGAAAGCCTACTCCCTAGCCCTCTCGGCCACTTGCCGGAAAGTCTGGAAGAGCTTTGGCTAGATGTTGAGCCATACCGTTTGGATTGCCAGCCACAGATCCCTTGTATTGGTAGACGATGGATCTTGGGTGCGCAGGAACGTTTCCAACACGTCCCATTAATGTTAAGCGGAGTAAACTGGCCACACCATTCATTGGAACTTGGTGAAGGCTCCTCACAGTAGTTACGCAGAATTTGGGCTCGATGACATGAAGCCATTATTGTGGAGGTACACAAGGTCCATGAAGCGTGTAAACGGTCAACCTAGCGTGATCCATTTAGTTATGTGTCGATGATGTGTAATCGTACCACGTCACGCAAAAGTATCTCATACCCGCATGATTACTTCGCTAGTCTGCACGTTGCCTTGTTGTATGGTTCATGGCTTCAAGGGTCTGCACCACACAATGACCTTTGCATAAAGCTGAAGTAACTGGAACCATGATTTGTTAGACCATACAACTCGTTTTCAGTCTTCCAAAGTCTACGTAACATGTTCATGAGCTGTGTCTGGTGTTACTGCGTTGGCAATGGCATTCTGGGGGGTCTTCTATTACTCATGGGTGTAAAACGCACGAAGCACTTCATTTCTGGACTAGATGTGCCCGCGGCTCCCCTCACATAGAACCCGAAATATGCTTCGGGGGGGGGGGGGGGTTACTGGGATAAAAAGTTTCATGTATTATCCCTGGATGAAAGAGATAATTTAATAAAGAAAAACAGAAAATATAATAAATTTAAATGTAAACTGTGTTATTGATAATTTTACGAGGCATCGTTTTTACGTTCAAACCGATTGTTGGCATCATTGACGCGAGAAAAAGCTACGTACCAGACATGGTTTTTTACACCCAGATCTAGGTTTTTTCCTATCCCAGCGACATCTGCTGAGAAAATAAAAACCCAGAAAAAACCTAGATGAAAAAATATCCAGGAAAAACGACAGAAAAACCCAGATGGAAAAAAACCCAGAAATAAACCCAAGTTCGGAAAGTCACCTTAGAAAACCATTCATACGTATAAAAATGTAAAAATAAATATGTGTGTATATATATTTATATAAAAATGAATGTTTATAAATGTATATTCAGGGTGTTTCAAAATTCCTGGTACAGACTTTTAGGGGACGTAGTATGGGCTATTCTAAGCAAAAAAGTTTATAGGGACATGCGTCCGAATTTGAATGATAACCGAGATATGATCAGAAATAAAAATGCCGCCACCAAGATCAACATGTTAATAACTCAGGTTCCAAAAAGCCTAGAATAATGAAATTTGGGGGAGTAATAGGGTACATAAAACTGTGTATACTCTTAAAACTTGATCGTATTCCAACGAGTAGTTTCTGAGTTACGCATTCAAAATCGTAAAAGTGCTCACATGCTAGCATTAATCAGCACATGTTAAGATTTTGACTGCGTAACCCGGAAACTACTTGTTTGAATTTGTTCAAATATTAACGTCATACACGATTTTATGTACCCTATAATTCCCCTTAATTTCATTATTCTAGGCGTTCCGGAACCAGAGTTATTAACATGTTAATCATATGAACAATTTTCCTTAGAATCACCCATACTATCTCCTCTAACAGTTTGAGCTAGGAATAATGAGACACCCTGAAACATCCCCTATATAAAAAAAGGAAATGTTAACATAAAAATGTTGGTTATTCTAAATGAAATAATTATAATTAAATAGTATTGAACGCATAAACTATAATATATCAAACCAGAAAATAAATGAAACGCCATTAAAAAATTTATTAACATGAATAAAAAATTAATAATATCATATACATGTATAATAAAGTTAGCATCCGCCATGTGTGTGTGCCAATGAAGTTATTCATTGGTCTAGATAACAATGTAATCATCATTGTTTCCAACTTGGATTTTAAGAATCAGTATTTTTTCGTTTGTTGAGAATAGTTCTCGATGAATACTGTGGACGCACGTTCAAACTAATGATGCCAACAACAATAAAGAATAATGAAGTCTTTATTGTTGGCTGATATCATTGCATTAAATCTTAGCCCACAAGAAGTAAGACTAAATCTCATTTCTTGTAGGTTAAGATTAAATATGCATTTAAGATATTTATTTTAATAAATTTCTGTTGAAATTCTACTGCCAAAGAAAGTCCCTATAATTTTCAGCCTTTTTTAATGTTCAGAATTATTTCTTATACTTTACTGAATGGCTACCAGACATAGGTGCACGATGATAAGTGTGGACTTTTGAAGCAATTCTTTAGACACGTGCCTGTGTTATCGCGCTCATAGAAGGCTCGATCCAGTCTTTATTGTTGTTGACATCATTGCATAAAATTCTTTAGTCATGTCAGGTGTATTTGATGTGCTGTGCTTTTTTGTATTTGATGTGTGAAGGGAGATTGGAAATTGTGTTTTAAATTTTTTTATTAGAATTTATAAATTTAAATTAAAAGCGTTTATTTCTACCACGTGTTTCTATTAGACATCATTTTAAGAGTTTATCAGATTTTATTTCTGTAGCAAAATGAATTTCGAAAACAGCATATTAAATTAAATTTGCATTAAATTTGCATTTAAGAATTTTATCGCATTTGCATTACATTTGCAATTTTAGCATTTTTTGATTTTAAGAATTAGGAATTTTTGGAAACGCCTCCAAACAAAGGAAGATGCAAGACTGAAGATCAAAGGTGCTACAATGGGGAAGGCACGCAACATGCAGGACACCAGAACCAGGAACTGGAAGACATTTTGCCAGCAATCAATGAAGAAAGAAATCTGCAACGAGAAAACAAAAGATTGCGTGAAGCCAAACGAAGAGTATCAATGACGGAGACAGAAAAGGAAAGAGTACGAGTGCATAAGAGAGTTCATGAGGCACAACGAAGAGCCTCAATGACTGAACTAAAAGAGTAAGAATACGGGAAAATGGCAGAAAGCGTGAGGCAAATCGCCGTGCATTCATGAACGAATCTCAACGAACAGAAGAGCAAATATCACGAAGAGTCCGTGAAATAAACCAACGTTACCAACAACGATCGAAATTCTGTTTTAGGAAAGGATGTGGTGAACTATCGCCACATGCTCGGACCAATGAATGTTCAATGTCAACACTATAATTTTTACAAGAGGAAGATGGAAACCCCAGCGTGCTGTTGTCAGAAAGGTGCAGTAAGTCTTCCTGCATTTGAGTCTCCACCAGAAGATTATAAGAATTTATTTTAGGATCACTTTTTCATTGAGAAGATACGTGCTTACAATACGGTATTTGCATTCACATCTCTAGGACCTTCCATCTCTAAGAACTTGCAGCTAGATGAAGACTTAGCAAATTGGAGAGAAGGCATCTACACCTTCTGGATACAAGGAACCATGTGTCATCGTATTGGTTCACTACTTCCTACACAGATTTATTTGCACAGATTTATATATACGACCCTGAATTAGACATTGCAGCACATACTAGGTCCTCCATCACGGATGGTCTGGACCACAACATAGTGACTACAATTGAACAAATTCTACACAAAGTAAATCAATATCCACGTTTGTTTCGGTCAGTTGGATTAGAAATTGGCACAAATGAAAACATGCGGATGCGGATTTTTGAGTCTGTCAGAACTGATTTACGAAGATACAATTGTCCTACTTCAAACGAGGTGGCTGCACTCATAGTAGATGGCAATCAGGCCACTTACGGTCGTGATTTGATCCTCTACAGACGTGGAACAGGACTGATGCGCATATTTGAAACATGGCACAGTATGATCCCCTTCAGTACCCTTCGTTGTTTCCTCGTGGGGAACTTGGTTGATGTACAAGAGTGCCTTATTCCGATGGTCGTACACGCTTTAGCACCTCCAACGTCACTGCACGGGAATATTATGCATATCGTTTTTATCCCAGGAACTTATCCTGCATGGTGGACGATTGCTGCAGCAGTACGTGGTAGACC
>JAHWFO010092135.1:0-12845 GCA_023313115.1 Rhysida immarginata
CACACACACACACACAAATTTTCGTTTCCATTTGTACGACCCTTATATTACAAGCAGTTTTTGTAGCATTACACAAGATTAAATTTATGATAACAAATTTATGTTGTGGAAAAACCATCAAACTGAGCATCTTCATCATCTGACTCTCCAAAGGGTTGAAGGAAATTCTCATGGGCTTCTTTGTCAGTCTCATATTCGTCATCCACATAGTCTTCAGTCTCATTTTTGAAAGGATACATTAATTATTTACTGTATGTAATAATGTTCATTATAACTGTATTAGCTATAGTGGAAGATTTTCAGGACGAACTTTACATGAACGCAGTGATAGTTGACAAACTTTACTGGTCGAAATCTTATTTCACTTTTCGCCTTTCAAAACAGTTCTCTCCAAAAAAAGTATTTAACCAAAAAGTATTTTTATTTTAGAAGTTTATTTATATTTATTTATTTACTTATTTTTTTATTTGTTGTTAATAATAAAATTTACATCAATGCCCAACATGGACCGGTATAGTCATGGACCGACGAGTTAGGTCCCTGCGGGCAATATATTTAAATATAAAGCAAAACATTCTGTCAAAAATTAGTAACTATTAACATTAAAACATCAAAAAAACTAATAAAGAACAAGCAAACGACTGAGTATAGTTGCTTTAAGAACATTATTAAAACACAAGTTTATAAACCACAAATTTCAATCATACCATGCATTAAATACAAAAATATTCAAAAGAATTACTACGTTAATGTTAGTAAACGGGTTAGTAGTATAACACAATGGAGGGGCCATTTAGTATCCAGTCTCTGCCATGCAAACCCAACCATGTTAATAATATTAAAAAATAATTAATTCCACAGTGTGATCCCTCTGGATGTTCCTGTTATCTAATAGTTTATCGATTTAGATTTAAGTCCGGCCATTATTATTGAGATCCTCTGTATGAGCCATAAATTTAGTATTAGAATATGACAAGAATGGGTTCAACAGTTCAATGATCGTTCTAGGATTTAATAACTTGTGACGTCCGCCCCCCCCCTTCCCGTCCTTACTATTATCAAGTGCACCAGACAATTACGGTAATAGCCACGGGAAAAGGCTAGTCAGGGGTTGAGGCATCGAAAAGGGCTGACACATTGAATGTCCTCTCTCAGCTTGCACGTCTTAACGCTTCCACGTTTTTATGCAGAAGAAAACAAAAATATGTAAACAAATCGTCATAAACAAACAAGATCGAATTCTACACTTCATAATAAAACATCGTCGATAACAATACATTGTTACAATACATGAGCGCTGCCGAGGTCGTAAACAGCGGCAACGTTCAAGTAGTTATAAGTTTCTTAACCGATAATGTAAATAAAGCTTAACAATTAAATTTATACAACATTTTATTCACTATTAAGAGCATCAACAACAGATCACACCACCGCAAAATAACAACTTGATACATCAACACTACCTATTCAACTTCCACACTTAAACTTCACCCATGCCACATACGCATGACTCATTTGATCACCCCCTCCTATTCATTCCTAAAATCAACCCCAAGATTACAACTAAAACAGATAAAATTTATAAATAAAAACAAAACACCACCCATAACACACAACAGACACTCTACACTACAATCACAACTGACACACATATCACTCACACTTGATCGTAACAAAATAATTAGCCTCTGCCGGGAGCAGCGCATCAAACAGACATGTAATGTCATAAACTGAAGACTCATAACGTTTCAAGTGTTTCCTAAATATTCTATATGGCGCTAACGTTTGAATGTTCTCAGGTAACGTTGACCAATTGAGCAAGCCTTTGTAAGATATACCGTATTTTTTCGAATATTGGTCGCATTCACTTTAGGCCGCAGCCGCAAATTTGACGGTGGAACATAAAAATAACCGTTTAAAGGCTGCAAACTTCTAAAGTCTACAAAAAGATCGAACTACTTCATTTTAGCGTCCCACAGTATCTTAAATTAGTAATTTTGACAGCAGTTTTATTATTTATATAACTTCTAAATTATTTTTATATATTTAATGAAATGTCTACCGTATTTTCGCGAATATACCCTGCACCCCTAGATACCTCGCGAAATTCCAATTTAATGTAAAAAATTGTTCAGGAAAACTCAGATTTTTTATGTAAAAATAGATATAATTTCATTTGTAATTAATTATTCTATTTTTTTCTATTCTTTAAGTTTTTTTTACTGTTTTGCAGACAGTGATTGTTGAGTATATATTGTTTTAATAAATGTTAATTAAAAAATCTCCACGTGATTATCACTGTCTGCAGCTAGTTGTCCCTCGCGAATAATTTTCGTGATCACGAGGATGTGTGTCCCACTATTGTTGATGTTCTTTCCGTGGTTACTGTTTTTTTTATTTCAGACAGACCACTTCCAGCTTCTGGCTTGACCAGTCGTCCCTCCTTCTGGTCCTCCACGTCGTTCCTAACCTGCAGCTTGGCATTCAACTTCCATTTATCATTTTCATTCCAATGCTCTGCAAATTGCTCCTCCCCTGCTGTTCGATGTTTAGTTTCTTATTGAATTTCTCACTTTCTCGCGGCAGCCATGATTCTTTATCGAGCAGCATTGTTTTGCGGGTTACCCCATAAGGTAATAATGAAATTTCTTTTAATGCTATTTCAACAATAACACGCACAAGGGACGCCATGCTGCACAATTTCATTTTTTAATCCCCATTAATAATTGATTATCATTTCGCAGTCTTTCTTTAGACATTTGATGGGAATTTGAAATTTCTTTTCCTTATTCTTTATAAGGAATTGGTCTGTCTCAATTCTTTTTTATATTTAAAGTTAATTCACTGAATGTAGCGATTAATATTTCTCGTTACAGTGTTTTGCTGTATTTAACGTACATTCAAGTATTGCTTTATTTTATTCCGAGAAATATTTTTTTCTTCTGTAATTGAGATCGCAATGCCTATTCCTCAATTAAATCATATTGTATAGAACATTCTTTTGTATAGAATATTTTGATATTTTATAAATAAATATTGCATTTTTTTTAAACCAAAATAAAAGTGTTTTAACGAGCCACGTTCATTCTTGAGTTTTGGGGTTTCTTTTAAAGTATCACCCCTTAAATACTATTTATTTTGCTTCCCCCTCTGAACAAAAATATTTTGGAAACCCCGCACCCCTGCATACCCCGCGGGGTATCCAATATGCAGGGCTCAAAAAACTTCGAGTTAATATTACATAAAGCAGATAATAAGTATAATTAATTATTTCAAACACGAAACTCAATTAAAATTCATAAAAATTGTATTGGCAGTATAAAAAGTTCCAAGACATTATTGCAACGCATTTGAACAATTTGTAGAGCAGTTAGATGATTTTGAATGCAGACAAGGTTATTATCAATAGGACGAAGCTATAGCTCACACAGCCCAAGTCTCTATGGAATGAGTGCAATCCGTTTTTGATGATAGAGTAATTTCAAAGGAAATTTGGCCACCATGTTCACCGGACCTGACTTACCCGGATTATTTCCTGTGGGATTATTTAAAAAATCGGTTGTATGCTAATGATCCACACACATTTAACAAACTGAAAGCAAACATTCGCTCGGAAATCTGTGCCATTCCGGAGGACATGCTGCAACGCGTTTCCAAGAAAATAAGCCATCGCGTTTGTTTGTTCAAGTAGGAGAATGGGGGCCACTTTGAACCATTTACTGTATGCTCAATCGGTGTCTCGTTGATTAAAGAATATCCACTGCAAATTTGATGTCGATATGTTTAATGGTTTTCGTTTTATATGTATATCTTTGGGTGAACTGACTTTTGGATCACCCTATATACTCTTTTGAACACTATAAGGTCTGTCCCAAAATGATAAACACCTTCAAATTTCTCTTTTTTCACTTTTCTCAGAAAATAAAAGAATAAGTCAACCTGACATCAACACATCTAAATCACAATTCACCGTGTTGTGCAATCAGCAGGATATCTTGTGTCCAAAAAAATGAAGACAATGCCTCCACTCAATAAACAACACAAGGAGAAGCGAGTCAACTGGGCCAAGTATCACATAAACTGGACTGACAACTGGAGAAAAGTTATCTGGAGCGATGAGAAAAAATTCAATTTGGATGGGCCACATGGTTTTGCATATTATTGGCATGACATACAGAAGCAGGATGTGACTTTCTCAAAGCAGCAACAAGGCGGTGGAAGTGTAATGGTGTGGGGTGGATTTGGATTGGCGGGCAAATCTTCTTTAGCGTGTGTTTCTGGCAGAATGAAGGCTTGTGATTATCAGCAAGTTCTGGAGGTACATTTTTTACCATTTGTTGAAAACATTGGTGGTCCCTTTTTCTAATTTCAGCAAGACAGCACACCTATACACACTGCAACATCGACATGGAAGTGGTTCCTTGATCATGGGGTACATGTGATGGACTCGCCAGCACAGTCACCTGACCTTAATCCAACAGTAAATCTGTAGGGTATCTTAGTGATTGAAGCAAATGGAGCCAGAAACTGTGGACACAACTTGACAAGAACGAAGGAAACCACTAATCCACATAAGATATTTATTAAGACGTATGTGCATTTCGGCAGCCACACTACCTTCTTCAGCGTATACAAAGACCTGATCAGAAGAAAGTAGATCTGTTCTGATGCAGTAAAGAATTACATCGTCATATATATATAGTAAAGTGGGGTTGATTATGATCCAAATACAAAGCTTCTAATACCATAAACATGAAAATATATATACAAAAATAAGTTACTGGTAGGCAGTCTTCAACTAATCATTGGTCCTGGTTGGATTATTCGGTCTATTGGTCAGTTTTGGCAGGTGTAAGAGTTTCCCAATGTCCATCAATTGGCTCACATCCAAAGGGCCCAAGTCACTGTTCATCAGTCTTGAGGGGTCTTCACTGCTTATAGCATATGACTTAATAAAGTTCAGCACACGTGGGTCACTAGTGCTATGTATGATGTCAAAGTGTTCATGTTTGAAGTCATGTCGCTGATCGAGTATGTGGTCAGCGAACCTTGATACTGCAAATTTCCCATTTTTGACGCTTGCCAAATGCTCATTAAGTCTGGTCTTAACTGCTCTACGAGATTGCCCGTAGTAGACAGCATCGCATTCTGCATACGGTAATTTATATACGCCAGGCCTGTTTTCAGGGCAGATGGTGTCTTTGGGGTTTTTCAACTGTTTCCTCATCGTGTTGGAGCTTCTATAAGTGATTTCCAGGCCAAATTCTTTTGCAATTCTTACCATGCCCCTGTTTAATTGCAGGTTGTATGGTAAGACTAGTCTCGATTCACGTTTTTCTTTGCTTTTTCTTTTCATTTTCTTTGTCTTTTCTTTTCTGTGCAGAGTGGTGACATTTTGTTGACTATGCTTTTACGGAATCCGTTCAATGTAGCAAATTCTTCAGTGGTTTGTAATTCTTTTCCTGTTCTCTGCATTCAAAGGGATAGATAATGACTTGTGCACCATATGTCTGAAGGCTGCTAGTTTGTGATGATGGCAGTGATTGGAGTCATGTTTGATGTAGGTAGGAACGAAATTTTTCTTCCTGTGGATATTATAGTCAAGTTCCTGGCCTATCCTTGTCAACCTAATGTCCAAGAACAGCAGGCTACCATTGGCCTCCATTTCCTTGGTAAATTTGATATTTGGGCATAACTTGTTAAGGTTGGACATAAATTGTTCAATGATCTCTTTTTTATGGTTAAAAATAGAGAACACGTCATCGACGTATCTAAGCCAAACACAGGGCTCGACAAATTCCAAAAATCTGAATAGACAGTTGGCTACCACTGCAATTTTCTTGGTAGCCAATCCAAAAGTGATTAGATGACTTGACTCTACACAGGCACATTTGTGGAAGAATATCAAGTTCAATGATCGATGTAGTGTTGCCAGTTGTACGATTTTCACAGGTTTTCGTGATAGTTTTAAATTGGGTAGATTTCTGAAAATATAATTACAGTATATAAAATGGGGGAAAACTTAGCCTGACCATCAAAATTTAAAATGCAACATACCACCAGAAGGGTGCTAGTTCAAATCCCATGTGTGTGTTTTTCTCTTATTTTTTATTATTATTTTTTTCAATAATAAATTAGTTTTAATAACCTATTTATCTTTTAATATTTCATTCGACATTATTTGATGAAAACTCGTCCAATGATATCAAATTGCTTTGTATAAATATAATGAAATGAATGAACGTTAAGTCAAGAAATACGTTAATCAGTAAAATAATAATTATATAAACAAAAGTTCACAAGAAATAAGTTTCCATTGCGAGCAGCATTTTGCACTTAAATAATATATGAAAAACGTAAATAAACAAAACTGAAGTATGACGCATGGCTGAGAAATTCCAGCCGTGCGTCATTAATAAAAGGGGGAAAATGCACATGGAATTCGAATCCGTGCCTCATGTGCCGACAGAGTAATCACGAAGAATAAATACGTATGTAACAAACTGGAGAAAAGACCATGTTGCCTTCGTATATACCATAATGTAATTAGACTTTCCAATTAGCTGATGCATTGGCCAGTAGCTAAGTGGCTACCGCCTGTTTGAACATTATAGCCAAAATGGAATTTCTGATAGCAATTGGCTACCAAAAATAGGATTTTGTCGAGCTCTGCAAACACTTGGAAAGTATCTAAATTCCGACATAGCCTGTTTTTCCAATTTCCTAATGTAAATGTTGGCTACAATAGGTCTGATGCTGCTCCCCATCGGGGTGCCATCAGTCATTTTGTACCATTTGTTGTTAAATAGAAAAATATTGTTAAACAAGATATGTTTAAGAACCCTGATGACGTCACCCACAACTCCCAATGGCCACTCATTATCAAGCATAGTATCTGCTAGGACTTCTATTGCTCTTATAACCGGAATGCTCGGGTAAAGTGATTCAATGTCGAATGAAACCAACACGTCATCACTTGTTACCCGAGCATTACTTAACTTTTGGCATAATTCAACTGAGTTCTTAACAGAAAAATCTTGTCCATTTAAGTCTAATTTCAAAAGGTAATTTCTTAAAATGAACTTGGCTAAGAGATCAGTAGGAGAATTGATGTTATTAACAATCTTGCATATTATTTGTTGCTTTCAAGGCTACTTCTGTTAATGAAGTCATGCTTCTTTTTCTTTCAGATAAAAAAACAAAAATAACATTTCATACAATATCTCTAGCTTGCTATGAATGGATTTTCTTAAGGTCTAATGTTTACATTATACTACTGTGTAGGGTTGCCTTTATGGATATCAATGTGATGAGGCAATGAATCCCACAATTCCAGTGGGAAGCCTAGATACTTACAGAGAGTTGTTAGGGATCTTTGGTAAAAAGTTAGAGGGCCAGAAAAGGTGGAAAACCCCTTTCATCACCATCGAGTGTGTTCAATCTGGTAGCCATTTAGTACCTGCCCTAACAATACTCCACATGATACCTCACGTGAAATGAACGCGCATGCCACATTTAAATATGCTAATTGTTACCATAGATCCCTAACAGTCCTCTGTACTCTCTATCAAGCCTGTTCCACATATGGTTTTTTTTTGATTGAACAAAAGGAAAAAAAACACACCAGTTTTCCTTTTCTCTCATTCTCTTTTCTAAGTCCTTGTTGAACAGAGTATGGTTAAGTTGTGAAATTTCCCATTGAAATACCCTGTTATGTAGCTGAATGAAAGAGACATTTATAACAGTCAAATTCTTATTGTTAACACATTTTACTTGTATTTTTCCATTTTAGCTCATGGTGCTAAACTTGAGGATGAGAACACAACAGCTGGTATTGTTATCATTGCTGTTGTCTGTTGTGTAGTGGGGACTTCCTTGCTATGGGTAATAATCATTTATCAGACACGGAAGAGGATGGAAGATCTTAGTCCTTCAAAGACAGATGATAGTAATCTTCCTGAAGACTTAACATATCCCTCATATCCAGTTGTGAACTGCTCGAAAACTTTAAGAGACTCTGCAGCTCATTTATATTTGGATAATCATTCAGGTAATTCTCTAAAAATAAACAAAAACTCATAAATTTTTATTCATTTGGCTTTAATATTTTTGAAATGTATGAAAAATAAAGCAAGTTCTTGCCATCTACGAGGGGCAATTGATAAATAAGGTCTCCATGGCTGTAACTTTTTTATTTGTTAACCGATTTTCAAAATTCTTTTTGTATCTTATATTCACATTTGTCCTCTATGTAATGCACTATTCACTTTTCGACATAGTCTCCATCCCTTTCCACGCATTATGCCAACGCGTGACTAGTTGGGTGAACCCGTCGGAGAGGAATTCTGGAGTTGTTGTCGATGCCAGGATTGAATGGCAGCTTTGGACCCTCTTCTGGAGTACGATAACGTCCGCCCGCACACGAGTCACCACACACCAGAGGCGTTGCAGCGCCTACAGTTCAAAGATGAAAAATTGCAGTTCAAAAATGAAAGACTTTGCACATTGCGACTTTCACCACTTCCCAAAAAAGAAAGAGCCCCTTAAGGGACATGAGTTGGTTCTGACGGAGAGGTAAACGCTGCCATTCAATCCTGGTGTCGACAACAACTCCGGAATTCCTCTCTGACGGGTTCACCCAACTAGTCACACGTTGGCACAATGCTTGGAAAGGAATGGGGACTATGTCGAAAAGTGAATAGTGCATTACATAGAGGACAAATGTGAGTATAAGATACAAAAAGAATTTTAAAAAACAGTTAACAAATAAGAAAGTTACAGCCGTGGAGACCTTATTTATCAATCGCCCCTCGTATTTAAACAGTTCTTATATATCAATCTGAAGGGGAGGATACATTTGTTTGTTTTCAGATCATTCTAGCAAAGACAGTGGCACTGGTGAAAGCACTAAACAAAGTCAAGATGCACTACTTCCAGTCCACAATCAAACAGTTTATTTTGCTGCTGGTCCAGGTGAAATGAAGGGTTTGGTTGTAGTTAAAAGTAAGTCTTCTGCATTGAAAGTATATGATTTGGTATTAAAAAAATAATACTATAAGTTAAGAACATGAATAAACATTTCATTAAGAACACCTATATAATAAAATGTTGACCCAAATTAGTGACCTTGCAACAAAGAATGGATTTCAGTTTTCTAAGCATAATGAGAAGTTTTTTAAAGTCTTGTCAGGTGAATCTGGTTTTCACAGGTAAAATGTAATGAAATGTTTGTTGAATATATCTGCTTTACGCAGCAAAAAGGTTAAGGCTGTGTAAATCAAGTCTGCCATTGTCACTAGCCTCTTGAACACCGCAAGAACTTGTAGAGTTTCATGCTGTCATTGTTAAGGTCATATTTACTGTCGGCATAATGCAACCAAGAGTGTGATTTGTCCAAAGATTCATTTCTGTGGTCCACTGTTTTTTGCTATTGTCCTATTTGTTTAAATATTTGATATCAAGTTACTCTACAGTACAATCAAGAACAACACAGTGAGAGTACCTTTTAATAAAAAAAAAAAGTTTAACATTTTCTTCGTTTTAAAATCTGCAAAAAAGTTGGTTTTTTTTGAAAAGTTAATAAAAAATGCTAATATGCATTTATAATGCATTCAATAATAAGATTAGGCTTCTAACTTTTGATTTATGAAAAATGTGGCAGAGATGTTGTTCCCAGTTCCTTGCGTTCTCACCATCATGGTTTTTCAAACTGTCTTATTCTGACATAACTACATGATACCATTATTTTATAGATGGCACTCCTTCAAAATGTTGATATCAGATGGAGTAAACCACATGAGAGTTATAACCATGAAGGATCTTCCTTGTGTTGTGATAATAATAAATTGAGAGTATTTAGATCATATGCATATTTTTAACGTCTTAGAAGACAAGCACTCATAGTGCATTCTTCCTTTCTAAATTTATAAAATTTAGAAATTTAAATAATAATAAGCTAAGTTGGAGCTTAGAAATTGTATTTACTGGAAATAAACAGATTTTAAGCTCCACATTCTCCATACTGTCCAAAAAAGTACAAAGATTACTACATTATACAAAGTCAACTTAAAAAGTTCAAAGTCTGTTCAAAAAGTTCTGGGGCTTTCTTTCTTTTTTAAGAATTCATTCAGCTATAAAAGCTGGTTTCCATGTGCCTAAAATTATGCGTTTTACCGTCAAACCGATTATGCATCATCTCATTCGTCTGGTTTCCATGCATGCACAAAATCATGTGTCTATGAGATTATGCGTCGATTGATCATGTGATCACCTGTAAGGACAAAGTTTTCATCTTTCATCTAATGTGCTTTCCATTATCAAGAGTCGATACCAAGGTTGCCCACACATGATCTTGCTTTTTTTTTGTGTGTGTGTGTGTTGATCTCGCCAGAAAATGACAAGAGAAGTTTCAATATATTTTAATTATAATTTAATGAGTCAAATCAGTTTAAATCGATGAAACTTTTTCGTGGTTCAGGGCTTTGGTCAGTTGCCTTTCAACCCATTGATCTATAATCTTGTATTAATATATTTCTTATGAAATACTTTTTTATTCTCAAACTTAAATGAAAAAATAAATTGAATTCTCTCGATTAAATGAATAGGATTTTTAACTATCAACATGCTCTTATGTTTCTTTCTGCTATACTTTTCATGAAGTTTTGCTTCCGTTTTTTCTTTTTCTTGTTTTCATATTGAAACTTTTTTCGGAATCTCGTATGGAGCCATCGTCAGACAATTTGTTTATTCTGCTATTTTTCAAACCTTTAAACGAGAATTGTATTATTTTTTTATCTTAAGAATATACTTTTTAAAAACTCATTTTTAAATTTAATAAAATTCAAATTAGATCTATTTCGTAACTGGTTGCTTTAGTCAAAATTCATCTTTTTAGGATTTTCATTTATTTTTTTTTCTTTCCAGTTCTCTTATTTACTCTTTTACAATTTTTTTTTACTGTGTATTCTATGTACAATTCCTTTTACGTTTCATTTTCTTTCTTTCTTTCTTTCTTTCTTAATATCAGGTTGTTGCAAAAGTTTCTTCCGGTTCTAGAACCCGTGCCCAAGAAGGGCTCAATTTCCGAGGGGAGGGGTGTTCATATGTTTTCAAACAAATTATTCATTTGATTCCTGAATATCTTTGCTATATTACATCCAAGAATCAACATTCTGACTATACATCTGTGAGTGCCATCAATGGTCTGAAATGGACCTTTCACGCGAGCATATTCGAGCAATAATCTTCTACGAGTATTCTGGAAAGATCAGTGCTGCGCAATGTCACCGAAACACTTGCCAACGTTTAGGTGATGGCACTGTTAGTTTACGTACAATAGAAGAATGGTATCGCCGGTTCAGATGCGGAGATAGCACTCTTCAAGATGCACCTCCTCTGGTCGGCCAATCATGATTTCAGATGGTGATCTACGCCAAGCAATTGATGAAGATCACAATGTAACAACGAGGGAACTCGCAGAACAGTTCAAGGTTCACTTTTCAACCATTGCCCGGCATCTGCATGAGCTGAATCTGTCATTCAAGTTCAATCGTTTTTGTGTTGGAATAAAAATCCGGAAACAACTTTTGCAACAACCTGATACTTCTTAAAAACTATTTTTTTTAATGTATTATTTACCTTTATTTGCATTTTTGCGATTTTTTTTTTTTTTTTTTTTTTTTTTTTTTTTTTTTTCCTATTTGTTTTTCATTACTTACTTTGAGAAAGAAATTACTCTTGGGATAATCTTAATTCTGCTATATTTATAAAATACTTTTTTTTTTCAATAAATAGGTTATATTTCTTTCGCTGTTGTAAGTTATCGATTACTTGGTTTCGTATTACAAATTTTATTGTTTGGAAAATTTAACGATTTTTTTATGTTATTGTTATTGATGAACACATTTTAATTTTATATATTTGATGAAATAGATTTATAATCTTGATTTTTAGAAGGAGTTATATAGCCATAAAAAAAACAAATCTCAAGGGTTCTACAGTATTTGCTATTTCATGAGCCCTTTTCTTCAAAGGGAAACAGATGAGGCTTCCTCTGCCGTAGCCTATGCCTCTGCACCCCCCCCACCCCTGTCCCTTCAGTGCGATACCAAATAGTGTTGTTCTTAAGAATTTCCTTAGAAATGCTCGCTTCAATTAGCTCGAGAGGCTTTAAAACAACACATGTAGTCAGTCTCATAACATATTTTTTTATAGATGGGTGAAAACAATTTTAAAATGGCACGAAAGCGCATCATCGCCAATGCTTCGCTAACCTAGACGCCATGCTTTTTTGAAAGCCAACATGCAATGCATCTGGGAAAGAGCAGGAACACTTCAGCAGCATGGAAACCGAAGCCACCAAGACGCATATAGTCGCACATTGTACACGCATCGACACAATATCGACTAGTCGCATAGTCGCAATAAATTGTGGCACATGGAAACTAGGCTTTAGTCGGTTGCATTTTTGATTTTGTAGGTCAGTGGTTTCATCTCCTTCAAACCACTTTTTCCCCAACAAATACACTTGTCCCAGCAATGTTTCCACTTTTTGAATCAGTCCTGGAATGCTTCTTTTGGAATCTCTTTTACTTACGCGAATTTTTCTTTATTTCTTCTATGGTGTAAGATCTCTTCCCTTTCATCATTACCTTCAGTTTGGCGAACAGGAAAAGGTCTGCTGGAGCCACTTCAGGGGAGCACAGTCATTCCGTATTTGGCTAATAACTCATGAACTGACACTGCCGAGTGAGCTGGTGTCTTGTCATGATTGAAAGACCAATTCTGATTGTGATAAAAGTATAAACTCCTGGAAAAACCAGAAATAAATATACAAATGGGAAAAA
>JAHWFO010092144.1:0-15690 GCA_023313115.1 Rhysida immarginata
CTTCCGGAACTTCCGCAGCATCAGTGTGTGGATCGCATAATATTCAAGCAAGGGAGCGTTCCTCCGCACTTTGCTACTGAGTGCTCGTTTCGGAGATGCTAGGATCATGGCTGCCACGTTCCCCCCCCCCCCGACTTAAACCCGTGTGATTTCTGGCTTTGGGCATACCTGAAGAATGTTGTTTACAGCGGGCAGGTTGAGAATCTAGCAGACTTGAAGGCAACCGTCACATACCACATCCATCCCATCAGTACAGATCTAGTATCTAGTACAGAGGGTAGATTATCGCAAGCGATAATCTGCGGCACCTACTCCTACGAGGGAGTTTTGCGCCATCCCATTAAATAACGACTGCTACGAGATGACAGTAGCAGCCGGGACCGACGGCTTAACGTGCCCTCCGAAGCACGGGGGGTTTCATGATGGAAGAGCTGCTGGGGATAAACGAACCAGAGGCTGTACCAACCGCTGGAAAACCAGCTATGGTCAATCGGCAAATGGGTCAGACCAAAGTCCCCCAACAGCCGCGCCCCAAATAGCTGTCCCGCCAGCGGTGGCCCTCGAGCCCTGGCCGTCACCCAACCAGCAGCTGGCCGCGCCAGAAGTTGCTGAACTCCATCGATTGGCAAGCCAACCGACGAGACATCCAGGCCACGGCCACCCCCATCAGTACAGATACCCTCCGATCTGTTGTGGAGCATGCCATTTTGGGCTTCCAGTTAGTAGTGGAACAAGGCGGAGGGCATATCGAACTACTTCTGCCTTAAGGTTTGTTCCATGAAGCTCTGTTTTGTTGTCGCTGTAAACCCCTGAACTGTATTGTTTCCTTTTGGCTAACAACGTTCCTGTGTTTCACGAATCCATTTTTGGTTTCCCCCCCTGACATTACTCTGCCGGCGCCATCTATCGGCAGATTTTGGAACTATTTTTTTTTTCTTTCACCACACAGAATGCCATTGCCTCACGATTGTTCTGGCGAGTAGTTTTCAAAGTATCGGTTTTTGAAATCGTAACTTTTTTTATAATCGCCCTGTACAACATGCTACATCTTAGCATTGAAAATTCCGATGGTACCACAGTTATCACTGAATCAAATTCCAACATACTAATTGCTTTTATATATTCGTTCGTCAGATGTCGTTTCAAGTAGTTTGATATACACCATGCCATATCTTAGCGTTGAGAATATCCAATGGTACCATAATCGTATCATTAGAAGAGGTACCACTGAATCAAAGTCTAACTTAATTGCTATTATATATTCGTTCATGACAGGTCGTAACGAGATGTTTGATATATCACATGCCATATCTTAGCGTTGAAAATATTCAATGGTACCATATCTGTATCTTTAGAAGAGGTACCACTGAATCTTCGAAATTATTGATTACTCTTATATATTTCTTCTTGCCTTGTCGTTACGAGTTGTTTGATATGTTACAAGCCCTATCTTAGTATGGTACCGTTAGAACTCGTGGCATTGAACCAGTTTCGACAACGGTATATCAAATAACGTGAGCGTTTTCTGACAATTTCGTTCCTGTAAACAGATTTGAGGTAGCAGTTACAGTTCGGAAGTTACAACACGTTTTGTTTGGAATTACAGGCTGGACGTTTGAAGGCGCTGCTGAATCCGATCGTCATATACGACGAGTTGCTTTGAATGACCCCACAGATAAAAGTCGAGTGGTGTGAGATCAGGTAATCTGGGTGGCCATTCCGCAGCACCGTCGGCCAATCCAATGACCAGGAGATTAAACACGTAACCACTGACGAACATCTGCACTGTCTTGTGGGGGAGCCCTATCCTGTTGAAAGTGAGGGAAACGCCACTTCTTGCAGCATTTCCAGGTAGCGTTGAGCGTTGAGGTTCTGGTCAATGAAAATGGGTCTAATTACCGGGTACCCCATATTCCACACCACACGATAACTTTTACGTCAACAACTACCTTGGAAGGTTCCATCCAGTGTGGAGTGCGGTCATACTGGGTGCGCAACGATCGCGCGATTCTATCGCTTTGTGAAGCACGCATGCGCAGAGTGACGTCACGAGGGCGATTCTGTGGCTCATCTGATCGCGCTACTCTATCGCACCAATCAGAAAACTATTTCGAATCACGTGGCACATGAAATCATGGCAGCACCCATTTTTCGAGATGGGAAGCGAAATGATCGCGTAGATAGCGCATGCGCATTCAGTAATGCGGCCGTCGCGCCAAGTGGGCACCGAGAAGCGAATCGATCACCTGGCGTTTGTTGCGCATGCGCATATGACTCGAAGCGATAGAATCGCGCTAAGTGGGCACCCAGCATCACTCCAGTACCTGTGGTCGTGACGGTTGACTTGACCACTGACATAAAAGCTTGCCTCATCATTGAAAAAAAGGGATCTTGTCGATGTTGCTGTAGGGCCCACGTGCAAAACTGCATTCGTCTGTCTGGGTCATCCTGTGCTAGGTGCTGGAGTATCTGAATCTTGAATGGATGCCGTTGATGAGCATGAAAGATTCGTACGATCGATGACTGGCCGACTCCACGTTCTGCTGAGAAACGTCGTGGGCTCTTAACGAAAGGACGCAAAAGCATTGTTGAGGTTGTCTCGTCAGTAGCACTGATTGGACGGCCTCTCCGTGCCTTGTCAACCACAGTCCCAGTTTCTTGGAATTTCTTGATTAAGCACCTGAACACAGTGTTGTGTGAAATTGGAGGTCTTTCTAGCAGACATCAAAACGACCTCGATTCTCTCCTCCGTGGTCAAAGCCGTCTTCAGTTACCTGTAACAAAATGAAACAAAATGTGTTGTAACTTTTGAACCGTAATAGCTACTTCAAATCTGTTTACAGGAATGAAATTGTCGGAAAACGCTCATGTTATTTGATATGTCACACGACCCCCTTTCTATTAAAACAAAATTGACGTAGATTCAAGATGGCGGCCATGTTCGGTACATACCGTAAAAGATGGAATACCACCTCACCCATACCTTACTGGAATGTTCAGGTTTCCCAATTCCGGCAAGGTTTTCGAGAAAACAGGGCGTACTGCGACTTTTGAACTCGCACTGTGCGTCTGTGTCGGTAAATTTGATTGGATATCGGAAAGTAACGCCATTTGTTTTTTAACGGAGGAAATGTACTCGCTGCGTGAAAGTTGGCATAGCCGAAAAGAAGGCTGAGGAAATGCTAGACATTGTATTACTTTGCATATGCGGTACATGCTATTAGTCGTTTTATGAAGAGCTACCGCTGTCGCATCGTCTACAGTGGAAGAACAGCGAGTTCTTATGACGTTTCTCTTCGCCGGAAATGGCGCCGACTGTCTGGGCTATTCCAATGTGTGCGAAGGAAGAGTTAGCCTTGCTGATAGACAGCGTTCTGGGCCGCCTGCATCGTGGCTACACGATCAGAGTGAGACTAAACTGGAGCGTGCTCTATTCAAGATAAGCGACCAGCAAGAGGAAACTAAGTTCAGCTTCCACATGACAATGCACACCCACATTGTGGCCAGTCTTGTCAAATTACAGGGTCGGAACACAGTAATATGAGCATCCGGAATATCCACCTTTGGCGGGAAGCACAGCAGCTAGTCGACGTGGCGGAGAGTCAATAAGTCCTCGGAAGATGGTTGCAGGTATCTAGGACCATTCGCCGATCAGTGCATCGCCATGCGTGGTGGAGGGTCCAGCTTGTGGATATAGCGATGAGATGGTCCCACATATGTTTACTGGGGTTGAGGTCCGGGGAGTTTGGTGGCCATGGGAGTAGCTTGAATTTATCCTCATGCTCCTTGAACCAGTCGTGGACAATTTACGCAGTATGGCAGGGAGCGTTGTCCTATTGAAAGGAAACTCTGTCGACACGAAAGGGTGTAGCTGGTCTGCGACGATCGTCAGGTAACGAACAGCATTCAGTGGACTCGGACCATACATTGAAAACATCCCACCAGCCTGTCGTCTGCCAACGACGGTGTCGGGATGCCTGTTCTCAGCTGCTTCTCGGCGAATTCTTCGTCATCCGTCCACTCTGTTCACCAGAAACCGCGACTCGTCAGAGAAAGCAACCCTTTGTTACTCGGCCAAAGTCCATTGCGATTTGGAGGCGTTTTCGATGATGCACAGGCGTTGACGTGGGTGCTGTTACCATACGCCTGCTCCGGAGCCCCAACCTCGAGAGGGGCCGTTGCACCGTCTCGGTGCCGACACGCCTAGTGGCCCCACTGTTTGTTTGCTGTGTCGGTTGCTCGACAGTCGCACGCCGATTGGTGTTGGCCAGGCGTCGTAACCGACGCTCACCTCTAGGATCGATGGCCCATGAGGCCCCACAGTTACCTCTTCGATTGCTCGAAACTGTCTGGTTTGTCCAGTCGCGGTACAACGACCGCCCTAGAGCAGTTGACAAAGATGGCTATTGCCCTCGGCCCGATAGCCAATGCTCATCCTCTTTTGGAGGTCCGACAGGTCAGTCGTGGACAATTTTGGCAGTCGTCCTGTTGTTGAACGGTACCGTCACCCTGAGGAAACACTGTCGACACGAAGGGGTGTACCTGGTCTGCGACGATCGTCAGGTAACGAACAGCATTCAGCGTACCCTACAGCGGTATCAGAGGACTCAGACCATACCACGAAAACATCCCCCAAAAAGTCACACCTTCGCCACCAACCTGTCGTCTGCTGACGATGGTGTCGGGATGCCTGTTCTCAGGTGCTTCCCGGCGAATTCTCATCATCCGTCCACTCTGTTCGCCAGCAACCACGACTCGTCAGAGAAAACAACCCTTTGCCACTCGGCCGAGGTCCGATGGTGATAGTCCATTGCGAATCGGAGGCGTTTTCAGCATGCACAGGCGTCGACATGGGTGCTGTTACTCTACGCCTGCTCCGGAGCCCCAACCTCGAGAGGGATTGACGCACCGTCTCGGTGCTGACACGCCTGGTGGCCCCACTGTTCGTTTGCTGTGTCGGTTGCTCAACAGTGGCATGCCGATTGGTCTTCACAACGACCAATGCTGCCCCCCTTGGCCTGATAGCCAATGATCATCCCCTTTTGGAGGTCCGACAGGTCACTTCCTCTGCCCGTGACGGCGCCAATTGCTGCGTTAACGGATGCTACTACATTGTCAGCTTTTAATGATATGCATACCATGGGACGCTCCAACACGTACGAGGAGAGGTGCTCATATTAATGTGTCCCGACCTTTCAGCCTACAGTCTGCACTTATCGCCTTCGGATTATCGTCTTTGGTCCCATGACGAGATGTCTTGGTGGTCAGGCGTTTGAGACTGACGAGAAACTCAAGTCTTGCGAGTTCTACGAAAGAAACGAATGGTGTTACTTTGTGATATGTCCTCGTATCTTCTAACGTTTTCTGTTTTGGTATATTGAGGCTGTGTTCGTAATTGTGTTGTCACGTGGCTTCAGCTCGTTCTTCAGTCAGGTGTTGCGTAGCGACTGACTTCGTCGCTTCCACAGCCTTTGTTTGGAAAGTCGTTTATGTCTAGAGGACGTTGAAGCTTAGTTTAAGAATCGTTAGCGCTCGTTTTAATTTGATTGTATCATGCTTAATACGCACAATGATTCATTCGCAGGTGACGAGAAGCGACGGTGGTTTATGTTTGTCGTGATTTTTATTTATACGTTTTTTTTTTTGGTTCCTTTTGCAGCAGGTAGTGCGCCTGCTTTAGGACTCGCTGCCTTGGCTTCGTCTACAAATGGAGAAAAGAAGGCGGAGCCTAAGAATAACGTTTCTGCAGCCGCCTCGAAAAAAGTATGTGCATGACGATCGACGAGGGCGAGTCAAATGAAAGTGAGCCAATCCATCCCGCGCAAGTATGGTTCAGTCCGTTGTCTGTGACGTATCAGGTCGTTGCATATCGAATGTTGGTCATCACCTTCGTACGTGCTATTCGAAATGACCCCCATTGCAATCCAACGATTTGATGACAGCGTCTCGAGCCGTCTCCGATAGAATCTGTGGTCACGGGACTCAATAAACTCTCGGAATGTGTTTTCGACGTCTGCTTGGGTTAGGAATGTTTACGTCCGGAGAAAATCGTCCAGGCTCTGGAAAGATTGTAGTCGGTAGGGGAGAGGTCTGGAGAGTACTCCACGACGTGCGTCGTCACGTGGCACGAGGACGCCTTTGTGATGCACAAGTGCAGGTTATCGTCTCCCCCTGCTGCAGGGAGCTGTAATACACGACACCACGTATGTTCCACCAAACTGTAATCACGAGCTTCCTAGGGTGCAACGGGGGTTTAGGGAACTGTCGCAGGGGTTCGTCAGCATCCAGTCACTGCGCTGACCGTTTCCAATTGTCGTTGTATAGGAGCCACTTCTCATCGCAGTGACAATGCGATCGAGAATCATGGCGCAAAAGCAATTCGGCACACCTCACCAACCGACGCTCTGTTTGGTTTTTGAAGTTCACGCGGGACCCATTTGTCCCGTTTTTTCACCTTGCCAATGTCCGAAAGTGTTTACTGACAGTCGATGCTGATACAGCACGATCCCCTGCAAGGTCCGAACAGTTTTTGACGGGTCCTCTTCCACAGATCAGCTTCATTCAAGAAGTTGGGCAGTCTGCTGCGTGGCTCTTTTGTCAGGTCCGTCGCTCCTGCCCAACATTGGACAGTACGTTCGTTTATGATGCCTACACCGAATACCTTATTGATGTTTCGAGAGGCGTTGGATGCATTATCCCATTATCGCTTGTCGGTATGTCGGTAGGGGAGAGGTCTGGAGAGTACGGGGTGTGTGGAATCGCCTCGTAGTCCAGAGCCTGTAGCGCCTGCACGGTCATTCGTGCAACATGCGGACGCGCGTTGTCATGCAGCAGAAGGACGCCTTTGCGATGCACAAGCGCAGGTTGTTGCTGACAGTAGGTCATACGATGAACAATGTCGTGAACAATGTCGCATTTTGTGCGCGCACCTCGTATCCCAGAGCCTGGAAGGACGCGCGTTGTCATGCAGTAGACGGACGCCTTTGCAATGCACAAGTGCAGGTTGTTGCTGACACAGTTTTGTGTGCATACGATGCAGTTTTCACGACTGTAGGTCACTGCGGTGATCGGCTCCCCCTGCTGCAGGAAGCTGTAATGCACTAGATCACGGATGTTCCACGAAACGGTAACCGTGAGCTTCCTGGGGTGCAACGGGGGTTTAGGGAACTGTCACGGACGCAAAAGCAATTCTGCACACACCTCCAAGCGACACCCATTTGTCCTACTTTTTCACCTTGCCGGTGGCTTTCAAGGCTGGTTCCCGCTATCTGCCATGGTTAAGCACAACGGTAATTCTGCCGATCAGTTCCCACTATCGTGGCACGTCACGCTGTAGCCCAAGGGTCTCTTCGATCGCTTATCGTTTTCTCTTAGTCGACGCATATATACAAAAATGGACGAAGATACAAGCAAGCGTGTTGCTGTTTATTTGACGTTGCGGCGCTCCAAAACGATACTATCCAAACGCGTCGCCGTCTTGGAGATTGTCAGCATCACACACAAGCACCGATTTCGTTGGCTGACGCTACCTCGATGGATTTTCTGTCGCAGTAAAGTTAAATCCATCTCGACTCTAGACGGTAGCGGTTTTTACGCCGCGGTATGACGTCAAATCCGTGCTAGTGGGAACCGGCCTTAAAGTGTTCACTGACTGTCGACGCTGATACAAGGTCCCAAACACTTTTTGACGGGTCCTCTTCCACAGATCGCTTCAGATCAGCGTCATTCGACACGTTGGGCGGTCTGCCGCGTGGCTCGTTTGCCAGGTCAGTTGCTCCTGGTCGGGATTTTCGGAACCAACGTTGGAGTGTACGTTCGTTTATGGTGCCTTTGACGTCTGCTTGGGTTAGGATGTTTTCCTCCGGAGAGTACGCGGCGTGTGGATTCTATCGGACAAGGATGCCTTAGCGATGCACAAGTGCAGGTTGATGCTGACATAGTTTTGTGTGCATACGATGCAGTTCACGTTAATGGGTCGCAGCGGTGATCGTCTCCCCCTGCTGCAGGAAGCTGCAATGCACTACACCACGGATGACGGATGTTCCACCAAACTGTAAGCATGAGCTTGCTGGCGTGCAACGTGGGTTTGGGGAACTGTCGCGGGGGTTTGTCAGCATCCAGCCACTGTGCTGACCGTTTTCTATAGGAGCCACTTCTCGTTGCAGGTGACAATGCGATCATGGCGCAAAAGCAATTCCGTACACATCTCCAACCGACGCTCTTTTTGGTTTTTGAAGTTCATGTGGGATCTCCTGCAATGTCCCGAACAGTTTTTGATGTGTCGTCGTCCACAGATCAGCGTCATTCGACACGTTGGGCGGTCTGCCGCGTGGCTCGTTTGCCAGGTCCGTCACTCCCGCCAACGGGGATTTTCAGAACTAACGTTGGACTGTACGTTTTTTTATGGTGCCTACACCGAATACCTTATTGATGTTTCGAGAGGTGTTGGATGCAGCACTGTGATTCGACCTGAGCTCGTCGTAATGCATTATCTCATGAAATATCGTCGCAGACATGCAAATTTCAGGCAGCTGGTCGCTGATAGGTTTATCTCTGGGAATGTAGCACTTTGTGCCGAAGCACGGAACTCACCTCGAAATCCGACATTGATATGCAACAACCTGATACGTGCATAGCACGAAGGCATCTCGCGTTTTCGAACGTGACGCTGATGTGTGAGGATAAAAGTTGTTTAATGCTCTCATACTCCGAGTTGAACACTGTTGCATGACATAATGGACGCTCCCAGCCGAAGGCGTTTCCCAGTACCGGGCTTTGCAAAAGTTGTGTTACACTCTTTACATCCCCCAAAAAACGGACTTGTAATAATTGGGATAATTCCTTTTCGACAAAAGGATCAATTACGTGTTAACCTCTGAGTGATCCTAATGTCCACGACAAAAGCGATGGAAACGAAACGAGTAGAGATCGCTGCTCTCCTGCGCGTGGGCCACACGAAGTCCGAGATTGCCAAGCTCCTCAAAGTCAGCCGGACGACCATCCACAGAGTTGCGGACAGGCTCGAGAATGGGAGAGACCTTAAAGATCGACCTCGTTCAGGTAGACCTCGAGTCGTCAACCGTTTGGCTGTGAGCAAAGCCTTCGAACGAGACCCGACGCTCAAAACAAATGCGCTTGCAAAGAAAAAGAAAATTTCGGTGTCCACAGTGTCCAGAGCAGTCAAAGAAGAAGGTGGAAAGAGCGTGAGGCCTCTGCCGACGGATCGGATACGGGAACGACGTCGGGAGCGCTGTCGCCGTCTTCTCGTGGCGAGCGAATTGTCATTTTCTCTGACGAAAAGACCTTCACGGTCGATCCTGTCGTCGACAAGCAAAACGACTGCGTGTAAGCTTCGGCCAGGACATCTCCCAGGTCCGTTACGTGTCTACAATCGAGCACCCGGCCTCTGTGACGATGCTCGGAATCGTGGCGTCGAATGGCGAGAAAGTGCCACCCGTGTGGTTCCCAAGTGGATACCGGCTAACGGCGGCTGATTACAAGGACATCCTGGCCACAAAAGTGAAGAAATGCGGACTACATCTTTCGACAGGACGGTGCCCCTGCCCACACGGCCGACACTGTGCAAAACCGGTTGGGGTCCGACACGACCTTCTGGTCGAAGGGCTTTTGGCCTCCGCAGTCGCCAGACCTCGATCCACTCGACTACAGCGTGTGGGCGCACGTCGAGGGGAAGGCCTGCAAGGTCCGTCACAGCAACGTCGACGAGCGGAAAACATCTGTCAACCGTGTGTGGACTAGAACGAGGAAGGAGTACATTCGCAAAGTTTGCAAGGCTTTTCGGCGTCGTCTGGAGCGGGTTCTCGATGCAGATGGTGGCTACATTGATTAAACGACTAATTACAATGTTATTCTACGTGACGGCACAGTAAAAACATGTCTAACTGCATCGTCAACATCGTCGTGTCCATTTCTTTGAGGGTCGTCACGAGTGTAACACAACTTTTGCAAAGCCCGGTATGACTGCCGTGTATGCGAGTGTGGTTATGGAGAAACTAGAAAGGTTCAAATGGGAAACGCTGCAACGTCCGCCATGTAGCCCTGACTTCTCGCCTTGCGATTTTTTGGGCAATTGAATAAACAGCTCAGGAACCAGATTCGTGTCGGACGACGACGTGAAGGAGTCGGGTACAGATGTTTTCAAGCAGTTTTATGAGAAGGGAATCACGCGACTCGTTAGTCAGTAGGACAAACGTCTAAATGCTCATTGAGACTCCGTCTGTCGTGTATTCGCATTGGCTCACTTTCATTTGACTCGCTCTCGTATAATGATCTCGTCTTGCTATCGCACTGTGACGAGTTTTCATGGTAAATGATGTTTTGATTTCTTTAAATTAGGATTCCAAGTTGAAGAACGTTGGCTCTTGGTCTAGCCTTATGCAGCCATCATCGCAAGGTTCAAGTGGAGGAACGATTAAATCATCAGCGATGGATTATTCGTTCCAGCAGTTCAAGAAACAAGCGAAGGAGAAAATGGATAGGGTAAGATGCGTCGCTTTTCCTAAGGGCGCGCGGGGGGGGGTGGTCAATCTATAACTGCTGTTATGCGTCGTGACGTGGACGCGGTATGTGTCCGATGGTATGGCAGTCCATCGAAAAGCATGTACGGGTGCACCTGGTCCGCTACGATTGATGCATTCAAATTGCCCTCTAGACGAATCAGTGGACCTAACTGCTCCCAACAGAAGATCCCCCCCACATATCCACACTAAGCCCGTTTCTGGCCCACAATAGCCTCCTGCAGTCTCTTTTCGTGGCGTTCACGACACACTCGCCATCGCCCGTCAATCTTATGGAGCAAAATCCTTGACTCGTCGGAGAAGGCGACCTTAGCCCACTCGTTCGTGGTCCGATGGCTGTGCTCACGTGCAAAGTCTAGGCGTCGTCGACGATGACTCCTCGTTGACACGGGTGCAGCAACCGTGCATCGACTGTTCAGGCCCATGCGTTCGACGGCAATGTCGGATACACATCTGTTGGCACCACTGTTGAATCTGGTGGTCAGTCGATGATAGACTGTGGCTCTCCTGTCATCTTTTACGAGTCGTCAGTCGATGGCGTTCACGACGCTCTCTCCATCGCCCGTCAAACTTATGGAGCAAAATCCTTGACTCGTCGGAGAAGGCGACCTTAGCACGCTCGTCTGTTGTCCGATGATGGCGGTGCTCACGTGCAAAGTCTAGGCGTCGTCGACAATGACTCCTCGTTGGCACGGGTGCAGCAACCGTGCGTCGACTGTTCAGGCTCATCCGTAGTAGGGTGCGTTCGACGGTAATGTCGGATACACGTCTGTTGGCACCACTGTCGAATCTGGTGGTCAGTTGATGATGGACTGTGGCTCTCCTGTCATTTTTTACGAGTCGTCGTCGTAGGTGCCGCTCACCCCATCAGTCGATGGCGTTCACGACGCACTCTCCATCGCCGTCAATCTTATGGAGCAAAATCCTTGACTCGTCGGAGAAGGCGACCTTAGCCCACTCGTCTGTGGTCCGATGGCGGTGCTCACGTGCAAAGTCTAGGATCGACATGGGGCAGCAACCATGCGTCGACTGTTCAGGTCCATCCGTAGTAGGGTGCGTTCGACGGTAATGTCGGATACACGTCTGTTGGCACCACTGTTGAATCTGGTGGTCAGTCGACGATGGACTGTGGCTCTCCTGTCATCTTTTACGAGTCGTCGATGGCGTTGGGATGCGATTTCTGTCCCTGCTGTCCACTCTTTATACACCTTCACTACAGCGGACCGTGAACGGTTCACAAATCGCACTGCCGTTTCGGAGACGGTGCCACCCTTGCTGCGATAGCCTATTATCGTCATCTCGTTTTGAATGTCCGTTAAGTTCGGACGTTTAGCTATTTTGAGGCTCGTGCACCTGCCGTTTGATGCAAATTTTGCATTGTGTAATTGTTGGGGCAAAGCGTGCGTGTGGCTTGATGGGGTGCTGGTTATTATTCATTGATGTGACTGTGTAAGTACGCAAATAATTGTTGATTATGCTTTTATTTTTATTATTCTTTTTTTTCTCCTCAGCAAAGACAACTCAGAGAGCAACAGGAATTGAGGCGGCATCAGAAAGAGCAGGCGGAACGAGAAAGGCAGCGTCTCGAACGTGAAAAGCAGCGGTGAGTTGATCATTTAATGTTCGATTTTAGCGTATTTGATGTCTTTGTTGACTTTTCAACAGGGGTCGGTTGTAGACCAAACTTCTTTCAGATTTGCGCAGCAGTCTAGAATCGACCGTGGGCTTAGAAAAAAATTTCAAGCGACTACAAATTGGTGCAATATATAAGGAGCGTTCAAAAAGAAATGAACCGTAGTCTGGAATGTGCAAACTGGTGACGGATGGTGAAATCGTTGCGTGTGTAATAAAGAGTGGTTCCGACATGAGCACAGAAGTTCACAGCCCGCCACTAGAGGGTGACAGTGGAAGTCAAGTGAACTATCCAAGTGAAGTAACCATCATGAACTAAGGCCTCTTTCATGGTGGTGCAGCCAGGTCGTTACACTGCTGACAGTTGAACCTTTCACGGTGGTGGTGAGGGCGCCAGTGGACGCGCGGCCAGAAGAGGGGATGTGCTCAAGACGCGATTCTTCGAGCCACCAACTTGGTGGCGCGGCCACGTCGTTACACTGCTCACAGTAGAGCCTTTCACACGAACCTTTCATCGCGATGTACTTTAAGCGATTCTTTAAGCTTTGGGAACAAGTGAAAATCGCTGGGAGCGAGGTCAGGGCTGTACGGCAGATGCGGTAGAACCTCCGCGAACTTCAGTCGCTGCAACCCTTCTTGCGTTTCTCGACTCGCGTGTGGACGTGCATTGTCGTGCTGCAGAAGAGGGTCCATACCCTTCCGAACTCGGAGCAACCGGGCACGAAGCTTCTCTAGCGTTTGCACGTACTGTTTTGAGTCGATCGTGGTTCCTGGTTTCGAGAAGTCGAGGTGGATGATACCCTGGAAGTCGCAAAAGATGGTCGACACGACTTTCAACCCTGCTGACTCGACAACCCTGAACTTTTTGGGACGTGGCGATATTGTCGTTTGTTCTCTGGGTCAAAATGATGTGCCCACGATTCGTCCCCCGTGAGAATGCGCTGCAGAAAAGCCTCACCCTCACGCTCCTCGTACCGGGCCAACAGATCCTGGCAAACGTTCTTTCTCTTCTCTTTGAGTTCTGAGTGAGCACGTGCGGTACCCGACGAGCACACACCTTACGATAGATATCCCAGCAACTCGGTTATGATAACGTGCACTCTCTCCTTGGAAATTTGGAGCTCTGTAGCGATGTCGTATTGCTTAATTCGGCGGTCGGAACGAATCGTTTGATCGACACGAACTCGATGTTGCTCCTGTGATTGGTCGTCCACTGCGGGGTCGATCAGCTAGGTTAGAGCTTGCCGGGTTTCGTTTTTTCGCTAATCTTGCCCATCTTCTCACTGTACTGACGTCAAAAGTTGCATTGCCGTATGCATCTGTCGTTCGGCGATGAATTTGGACAGGATCGCAACCTTCGGCTGTCAAAAACTCGAATCACTGCGCGCTGTTTCGACCTGACGTCCATGTAGGTCGCCATTATGTTTCGTTTTTAGCACACTACACTATCTAGTGACGTAGACGTAAAGTGTTTTTGAAAGAGAACAAAATAAAAGTGTTATGGCCTTGGAGGCATTACTTTTCAGCCCACCCTCGTATAAACAGACATGCAGGCAAACGGACAAATGTCGTGGTCGTAAATGTAATGGTATGCATATTCAATAGCAAGGAACAAAAAACTCGCTGTGAACGTAAGTCGAACAACGCACCGTTTCCAAGAAATGACGACGACGAGACGTAAAGAAACTAAACCTCTTCCCCTTGCCACGTAAATGGAAGGAAGTAGACCTGGCTGATTCGTTGCCTGCGCTGTGTTTGAGTGAGACTATACAGGGACGAGACACATAAATATGACCGCCTGCTAGTATCGGGAATATCCACCTTTGGCGGCAAGCACAGCAGCTAGTCGACGTGGCAGAGAGCCAGTAAGTCCTCGGAAGGTGGTTGCAGGTGTCTGGGACTATTCGGCAGTCAGTGCATCCCGTAATTCCATCAGAGGGTCCAGCTTGCAGATGTGGCGATCAAGATGGTACCATAAATGTTCAATGGGGTTGAGGTCCGGGGAGTTTGGTGGCCAATTTATCCGTGCTCCTCGAACCAGTCGTGGACAATTTTGGCAGTCGTCTTGTTGAACGGTACCATCACCCTGAGGAAACGGTCGACACGAAGGGGTGTACCTGGTCTGCGAGGATCGTCAGGTAACGCACAGCATTCAGTGTACCTTTCGGCGGTATCAGTGGGCTCAGACCATCCCATGAAAACATCTCCCAAACAGTCGCACCTCCTTCACCAACGATTGTGTCGGGATGCCTGTTCTCAGATGTTTCCTGGCAAATTCTCCATCGTCCGTACACTCTGTACATCAGAAACCGCAACTCGTCAGAGAAAGCAACGCTTTGCCACTCGGCCGAGGTCCGATGGCGATAGTCCATTGCGAATCGGAGGCGTTTTTGGCGATGCGCACGTGTCGACATGGGTGCCGTTACTATACGCTTGCTCCTGAGCCCCAACCTCGAGAGGGAGCGTTGCACTGTCTTGGTGCTGACATGCCTAGTGGCCCCACTGTTCATTTGCTGTGTCAGTTGCTTAACAGTGGCATGCCGATCGGTCCTGGCCAGTCGTCGTAACTGTCACTCGCCTCCAGGATCGATGGCCCGTCGGGCCCTGCAGTTACCTCTTCGGTTGCTCGAAACTGTCTGGTTCGTCCAGTCGCGGTACGCCTTCACAACGGCAGCCTTAGAGCAGTCGACAAAGGTGGCCATTTCTGAAATGCTGCCCCCCTTGGCCTGATAGCCAATGATCATCCCCATTTGGAGGTCCGACAGGTCACTTGCTCTGCCCGTGACTGTGATAGTTGCTGTGTTAACGGATGCTACTTACTATACAACTGCTGGTGGACGTTCCAACCTGATCGAGGAGAGGTGTTCATATAAATGTGTCCCGACCCTGTATGACCCAGGTTACAGCAATGCCGAGTTGGCGGATATGCATTTCACGTACGGTCAGGCAAATGGGAATGCAGCAGACGCGGCGTGTCTTTACAGAGACACGTACCTAAACCGACATCACTTTGATCGTCGTATGTTCGTCAGTCTTCACAAGCGTTTACGTGACACTGGTACATTTAACATCGGGCCGGGGCGCCCCCGCGTGTGGAAGAGGATTCAACCACCAGCATAAGACTGGTCGCCATCGTAGAGGGTGTAAGTCGGAACAATGGTCAAGGTACTACACGAGACACTACAACGGAATACCTGTACGGGTTGTTGCTCCATTTGTCAATAAAGTCATATTCTCGGAAACGGTGCGTTGGTCGGCCTATGACCGTGACTTACGGGACACCCTGTGTTGATTGTACATGTAGTATATAAAAAGTGTTATGAGGGATAGTCACAAAGTTTTAATTATCATCTCGGAAAAAATGAAATTGCGTAATCATTTACGCGTTTGTGTGCGAGTACGTGTCTGCAGTCCTGGTACACAATGAAATTCCCGCGAAAATGCCCCTGCGTCTTTGAAAGTGCGCGCTACAGTCGTGGATGCATCCACGGCACTGATAGGGAACACAAATACGAAAATG
>JAHWFO010092145.1:0-10551 GCA_023313115.1 Rhysida immarginata
ATTTCCACGCAAAAATGAGAAAATGGATTTTCTTGAATTACAGCGCCATCTACCAAAAATAAAAAAAAATGTTTCAGACAAAATGTACGTAGTTTTTTATGTAGGACCTGAATCTGCAATAAAAAATAGGGGTTCCCATTTGAAATTTTAAAGTTGCCCCCCGCCCCACCCCCCGGGGCCGGGGGGGGGGGGTGGGCTAATTTTAGCACCAGCAGATGCCCCCTCGAAAATAATCAACTTTGGATTCTACGCATTTTTTCGTGTGAAGCTTATTTTTCGAGTTATTCTGCTTTGTCAACTTAAAATTTACACCCTGTATATTGCCTGCAACAGATTTGTTATATCTCCACTCGTTTTGAAATTTTATGGGGATGACAGACTTTTGATTCACCCTGTATATTATGGTTTTATTTTTAAGATATTTTATAAAGCGCGAAAAGACAAAACAAATAACACCGCAAACGAATAGCACTTCGGTATATACTGAACTAGCTAAACCGGTGCGACTTACATTCGCACAGAAAAAAACGAAAGTCATAATGCAAATTTTTGAAGTTTTGCCTATTTGTCTTAAAATTATGTATCAAACGCACGGTATCATTTGGTCATTTTGCCCTTTGTTTAGCTCGCTAAGAGTCGCTTTTCTCTGTCTCCAGGAATTTCATTTAATCTACTGCACCTCATATATTTTCTCATATAAAAAAATCTTGAAGGGACAGTAACTTCTGCACTTCTTTGCATAAAATAATTTTTTATTTACTGCCATAATTTTTAATTGTCGTTCTGATTTGTCATCCTCACATGCAACTTGAGAACTGGCTTGAGAGAGTTTGGGCCTAATTTCCATTATCTGTTTACGCCAGGACATTTTATTAAGCTTTATCTAAATTGGCGTGTTTCTTTTTTCTTCAAATATGCTTTAATTAAATTATTGAAAACCTAAAAAGAACTGAATAATAAATTAATAATAAAATAATAATAATAATAATTAAGAATAATAACAACAACAAATTTCTTCGATGGAACATTAATGAGAAGAAACAAATTCATTTACATAATCTAAATCTATAGGCGTACTTAGAAATTTAAAATTTGAAACAATCCGGCTACTGGAGCCTTGAACATGTAAATATTTTGTAGCTAATTGATCAAATGGTGCTTAAAATGCTGTAACTTATATATTGAAATCTAAAAAAAGAACAGAATAATAAATTTTTTTATTTCCTCTTTAAAAGCGTAAAAATCCGTTCAGTCATTACGATCATTCAACAAATGTTCAAGGCGAAAGCGTTTTCGTTAAATGCAAAATTCCGATAAAAGAAAAGAATTACAAATTTTGCCGACAGATGTCGGTTTTATTCATAAGTTATAGAGATCCTGTATTTATAAGAGATACGACGCCATTTTGTGCTAAACACACTAATGAATTCCTTTTTATGACGGCTTGGCCGTTTGGTCAATTGAGACAAATTTTTTTTCTACTTTTCATACATTCTAAAATTTCAATAACACTTTCTTGAAATAGTTATTTCCTTGAAATAATGTAATTATTTTTAATTATATTGTGGCGTTAACGCCACTTACATGGGGAGGACACAACCACCTTCTACACATTTCGGTGGGATTAAACATAAAGGGGCCATCTAAAATTAACTCGTGTAAAAGGGTTTAGGTTAACACACCTTCGTTTTTTAAAAAAGCGACATCAAAAGAAAGCCTAAAAAAAAAGCGACGTTAAGGATTCAGCTTATATCAGCTCCTCCCTCTTCCCTGCTTATATACCTAAAGAATTTACACTTATTTCACCGGAATTGATTAAGGCACTTGCCTGCATAGGGAAACTTGCAGGTTCGAGTCTATCCTCTTAAGTGCCTGTCCTTTTTTTATTCTTCAGTTGTTATAAGTGCCAAAAGTAAAAAAAGAAAAAAAAGGGATTTTACCTGAAGTTTTATTGTTAGAAATAACTTTTCATTTAAAGTAAGAAATTGAGAGAAAAGGGGACGGGAGTAGATTTGATTTCGTTAAATAATTTTTTCCCTTCAATTCCTAAGAGAGCTTAAATCTGTTATCTGAAACAGTGGCCACCCATTGTTGAAACACGTGATCGAGCCATGGAGGTAGGAATAAGGATCCTATTCCACTTTTATACTTTCTTCTAGCCACTATACTACTTTCATGGATCGAGCATCTGTGAAAACCAAAGGGGGGGGGGGGGGGCTAATGATTAAAAACATCAACAAGGGAATGAGAGAGTCGAACAGAGTGAACGTGAGGGGATTCTTCTCTGTGATGTAGCTATACGGTATTACTGTATAGTATTGCATTCGATATGGCGGTAATTCAGGACTATCATCAATAAAAGATTACCATAATGACAGCTAGAATGTGTTGTCTAACCCTTCGAGCATAAAAATAGAAGGGTTTTTTTATGTTCGAAGGTCTAACCCAGTGTTTCTCGATATCGCCCCCTAAGCGGCGGCAGAGTCATTGAAGGGGGCGTTATATAGCAAATAGACAATGGACAATCGAGCAGTGAATTGTACATTTGTTCAGGTGAGAATTAAGCAGTGCTTACACGAGTCTCACCCTTCCGGAATAAACACCACATGAAATACACCTCGAAGATTTATTCCAACTTCTTCACTACAAATTGGGCAATAAACACGATGATATGCCTTAAAAGATACTTCTTGTTTGTGGATATTATGCAAATGCCTCTTCAAGTTTGCCGGTTTTGAGAAAGTTTTATTGCAAATGTTGCAAGATGCCATAAAACCTGCAGAATTCGAACATATAAAGTATGTATAATTTATTGAAACATTAGCATTATGCATTATTCAGAGTTTTTAGTCAGCAATGATCTTGTGTTACATGATATGATAACCGTATTTATAAAGCAAAAAGTGCTTAGCATTAAATGAAAATCTACATTATTTTTATCAGATATAATACAACGAACATTCCAACTGAACCTTCATTTTTTATTTCCAGTCTAAGATATTCAGAGATTGTAAAGTAAGAAGCATTGACAATTTATTTTTTAACCTATTTCTTGAAGGTTTCGTTCTTCCTGCTTTAGAAATTTTCACATGGTGCACTGGTTGTTGGAATAATAAGGTAATTTCTAGCAACCATCCAACCATTTGGAAGGCCATTGAAAGTATCTGCAAAGATCAGAGTTGGTAGAAGCTTCTCTTGTCAAGGAATCTCTTAGAGAACCTCCATAGAAGCGAATTAAACGACCACGAAGGAGCACGTCGTCGAAGGAGCATCAGAAACGACTTAAGAACCTGTGTCTAGACTATGTGCAAAAGGAAAAAGACGTTGCCAGAATTTTTAAATGGTATAGGACATATAATCAGACTAGACTGAATTGAAATGATTGTCCTACACTCTAATATGTATATTTATTTAATTTTTACTTAATAAAAATTTAATTTATTTTATGTGATCAGTTTGGTGCAATGCTTTTATAGATTTATTAATTATTTTCTGAAAACGAAGAAAAATTAAAGTTTTGAGTAGTTGGAGCAAATGTCCGGACCCCGATTTGACCAAGAAAGTTTACCCAAGATCTTCTGATGAGTATGGTGCAGACGATGAAGACCCATGAAAACGACTTGGTGGCTGGAATACTGAAAAATTCGATGGAAATGAAATGGCATATGAAGTATAGAAAGCCGAGGCATATGCTTGATGTCAACTTTGAAAACATTGGCAACGTTTCTTTCCCGGATTATTGGAGATTTCATATAGCCAGGTTCGGAAGATTCTAAGATATTTGCAAGTCCAGAAATATACTGTGCAAATTATTTATATTTTTCTGTTCAAAAAACCTGCAACTTTGATCATTTATTTTTTACATGTCCCCAAAGGGAGGGGGTGGGAGTAAATATAATATATCTTGGTTTATGTTGTCTATTTCGTCAAGAGATGGCGCTAAGGAAACGCCATCAAAATTTCCTCTAACAAACCGTAGCCTACGCTGATAGAAGACTACGAACAAACAGACCGAGCAACGCCGGTCATATCACCTAGTTATTTATATTTTTCTGTTCCAAAAACCTGCAACTTTGATCATTTATTTTTTAAATTTTAATTTATAACAGTATGTTAAATCATTATCACAACAGTGTAGAGAAAAAATAGGTTTCATCAGCTAGTCCCCTCGAAAGGGGGGGGGGGGTGCAGGCTGTAATAGTTTTCATTATTCTTCGTAATGCAGAGTCTCCCAAAATTGACTATCTATTTCCCTGAAATGGAGCGAATTTTAACAAAAAAATTCAATTATAACACTAAAAACCAGATTTATAATTCTACGTTTCAAAAGTTTCAAATCTATCGTTGCGAAACACATTTTGAAGCATTTTAGGCGTTATAAAAACTTGTCATAAAGCATGTATGGACAAAATTAAAAATTTATACTTTATAACACATATTTAACATGAACAACAAATAAAATTGAACGTTTAAAAAAAATTATACGGTTTCACTGAAATAGATAATTAATACAGTATTAAATAATTTCTATAAAGCAAAACGGGTAATTCAGTAAATTTTAAAAACCTACCATTTAAGCATTTTTTATTTATTACTATAAACAGATTATTAATAAATTTAAAAAAAATAAAAAAAAAGGTTAAACATTAAAAGGAAAAAAAAAGATTCATGGATACAAATGGTTTCGGTGTTCTTCGTCCTCGTACGGCGGTGATGATCGATTGTATTGTTCAGGTAAAATCTCACAGAGTTTGAAGAAAACTTGCGAAAAGGATTTTTAAATTTAGAAAAGGTTTGTACGAACATCTGGGAAACGTACATTATGTTCAGTCTAACACTGGTCTATAAACTAATGTGAAAAAAATATTAAGTGATTGCTTTTAGATGCTATAAGGTACTTTTTCACATGTGAAAAGGCTGTGAAAAGAAAAAAAAAATAATCAATTGTAACAAAACCTTTCTCCAGTGAATCAATTTAAAATTTTAATTTTAACATTTGGAAAACCCAACACAAAAATTATAACATAAAAAATCATAAATTTACAAAAAAACATTAAAATTTAAAAGAACGTCCTCCCCTCCTTAAAAAAGCCAACATTAAAAAAATATGTAATCTACTAAACCGGACAAAAAAAAATGACAATGTGGACTTGAAATTCTAAAAATAATAAATATTGGAAGACTATTACAATGATAACATAACAGATCCTGAGTCCCGTCCAATATTCAAAAACTCATAGAAAACATTTCATTAAATGAGTCTGTTGCTTTTGAAGAGTGACACTCCTTGCAGAAAATGGAATGAAGTCCTGATCAATTTTATTTAATATTAAATAATGAAGACATCCAAATGAATTTAATTTTGAATTTAGAACTATAAAGTCTTGAAAAATTTTGAATTTTGAATAAAGTGTCCGAATAATATTCTTCCAATAAATGCCAGAAACATAAAACCATTTAATAATCCGAACATATGATTTTACATTAAAAATACAATAACTTGAACGTTTTCGAATGTACCAGACACTAATCTTTAGAAGTTTGAAAGGGAGAATGCTACAATAAAAAAAAATGCTTTTTACATTCCTTGTATCTTCGGGAGGGGAGGATGTTCTTTCAAATTTTAATATTTGTTTTGTAAATTAATGGTATTTTATGTTATAATTTTTGTGTCGGGTTTTTCCAATGTTAAAATTAAAATTTTAAATTTGATTCACTAGAGAAAGGTTTTTTACAATACAATTTTCTAGCCCAACTTTTAAATTGATTGATAATGTTTAAAAAGTAACATTTCTTATGACATGATTCTCCATAAAATCAAATTTATTTACAAAATTGGAAAACCCCCCAACTATATTCATAACAAAACATAAAAAATTGATTTTAAAAACTCCCACCTTTTCCCTGTTAACAAATGTGACTAATCCATCTATTTTATCAATTTTATTTTTTATGTTTTGTTATTTGGGATTTTTTTTCAAATTTTGTGAATAAAATTTGTTTTTATGGAGAATCATATCATTATGAAATATTTCTCCCCAAACGTAAAAAAAAGAATATTTCCATTAAAAACTTCTGTACTTTTTTTTATAGAAAAGATAAAATATAAATCCTTCCTAAATTACTGAAGTATTCTCCAAAAAGAATGTAAAAAAAAAATATAATTAAGATTGTATAAACGAAATTAAAAATGTAAAATTTAATGAAAAAAAGAATTTAATTAATTTTTTTTTTTTAAATATCTCTATACATTTTTAAAAAATTTCGTTTATTTATAACGTTTACAAGTCGAATTTTTTACCAGCTGAAGTAGAAATCATTGACCAGCTGTCAGGGTCTTTAAATCAACCAATCAGCGTAGCCGGCCAAGCCAGGCGCGACCGCCTAGTCTTTCACATACAGGGTGCTTGGAAAATATCTGGCCAAATTTTAAAGAGTGCTACAGGGGAGCAAAATAAGCGTTTTTCTTATTAGAATGTTTGTCCGGAAATGACGCGTTTAAGCGCTAGTGACAAAGAAATCCCAGCGCGGAAGTGATGCCTGAACTCCCAGACGTCATCGACTCCCGCTTTTAAACCCGTCATTTCCGGACACACATTCTATGACAGAAAATGCTCATTTTGGTCCCCTCTACCACTCTTTAAAATTTGCCAGATATCTTACGAGCACCCTGTATACGTTGCTCACATTTTAAATCTTGTAACTTTTAACTGAAGATGGTTTAAAATCGAAACGCCTATTAACGCAATAAAGGAATTTTGTTGCTATTGACACCCAAGTCTCTATATTAATTAAAAAACAATTAACACTAATACGCAAGTTATACAGGGTGTTTCAAAATTATGTACAATAAATTTAGTGACATATTCTTCAGGTCAAAAGAAGACGAAAATGTTCTATAGCACTTTGTCTGGAAACGATTTATTTACGCGATACAGCCAACTAAACCCGTGGCTCCAAATTACAGGAATTGTTCAAAGTGCCCGCCACCAGCTCGCACGCACGCTTCGGCTCGTTGCATGAGCAACCGTCTGATGTCATGGAAGAGTTCGTCGCCAGCATTACGAACGGTTTGGCATGCATTTTCAATTCGTTGTCGCAGATCCATAATGTTAGGAACTTCTGTACTGTAGACGATCGTTTTCACATGACCCCACAGAAAAAAGTCCAAGGGATTAAGGTCGGGTGATCTTGCAGGCCAGGCTACCGGTCCACCTCGACCTATCCACCGATTCGTGTATGCAGCATTAAGGTGGGCTCGCACAACATGGCTGAAATGTGCTGGAGCGTCATCATGCATGAACCACATGTTAGATCTTATCAAAAGAGGAACATCTTCCAGTAAATCTGGCAATGCATTCTGCAGAAACAAAAGATACGTTCGCCCAGTCAATCATGGCGGCAACACATAAGGGCCAATTAAGTTATTTCCGACAATTCTACACCACGGAGAAACGCTCTTGATGCGCTCGAGCTCTGGTAACATGCGGGTTAGCATCTGCCCAATGGTGCTGGTTGTGAGAATTTACGATTCCTGTCCGGGTGAAGGTTGCTTCGTCCGTGAAAAGTATCTGGCTGAGACAACTAGGGTCTGCAGTATGAGTACGTTGTATCCATTGGCAAAATCGTTGTCGGTGTGGATAGTCCGTTGGGTTCAGTGCCTGAACCAGTTGCAGGTGGTATGGATGCAAAAGCTGACGGTGAAGAATGCGCCAAACAGATGTGTGCGGAATGTGTACCATGGAAGAAATACGACGGGTGCTTGTCTGTGGTTCATTATGTATGATGTCAATTATCACATCCTCCTCATCCGGAGAATGTGCTATAGGCCACCCTTGTCCTGTTTGACGGCCAAAGGAACCACGCTCCCTCAAATGTCTGTCGACAGATACAAATGTTCGGTTATTTGGCAAACGTCTATTCGAAAAGCGTTCTTGGTAGAGTCTTCTTGCTTCCACAGCATTTCCGTCCGCAAGACCATACATTAGGCGCATGTCAGTGTATTCTGCACTGGAATACGTGTACATGACTTTTTTTACGTAAATCGTAATGCGTATGTCAAAGCACGCAAACATTCTGAAATTGATATTCCTAGTGGATGTACAGTAGTGAAACTACAGTAATGGAAACAACCGTACACAACTAATGGAACAACCCTAAAGTAGGTTTAAATGGAACAAACCACTCAACCTAGTGTTGGGTCGAAACGCTGGAACTGCTAAAATATCGTCCGCTAACTACCGTGCTTCCCTACTCTATCATATTGGATTACTCGCAAACAAATCGTTTCCAGACAAAGTGCTATAGAACATTTTCGTCTTCTTTTGACCCGAAGAATATGTCACTAAATTTATTGTACTTAATTTTGAAACACCCTGTATAAATGAAACCTAAGTTGACTAGCTTTCGAAATTAAATAATTTTAAAGTATATACATTTCCCGGAAAAAAGTTTGAAATAGCCCTGCATGTTACTGGTAATGTTTATTCAGATGAAAAATACATCTCTTTACATGATAGCGACGGATGCTATGTTCGCTCCGATTTGGTAACGACATAAAGCGACATGTCATAGAGCAAAAAAGGTAAAATAGCCCAGATCTCAACCTTATAGATGCTGTTAAATGCGAATTGAAAAAAAGCATGTAAACAAGCGTAATCCAACATGCAAAACTGAGCTGCTGATTGCATCAGGAACACCTAATTGACTTTCTTTCAAAAAGGATAAATACAAAGTTAAAGATCATCCAACCAAATATTAACTAATTTGAAATGATTTTGTTACCATTACAAACTTTTTCGCAAGCAATTTTGTATAACAAGATACGTCTAAAAAGTTCGGTGAACGGATTGATATCTCAAAAGAAACGCGAGGTAAAAATGCGGCCACGCGCATGCGCAGGGAGAGACCAATGGAAAGACGACACCTAACAAGCAGTGCAAGAAACCGACACAGATTAGTCTGCTACGGGCAGTCGAACCCAGGGTGAAATCTTAGTAAAGCGTTTACTGTCGTTTTTATTTTTCATATTGTACTTCATATTGTGTAAATTGAAAATTATGAAATTTTGAAAAACTTTTAACTTGTGAAATTGTAAATTTTAATGGCCTAGTAATTGGAGAAACCTATTTTGTTCACAGTAAATAAATTAAACAAGTAAAAATAAAATGCTATTCTGCTTCCCCCATCTCCACCCCCACTTGTCACCAAGTTTAGTGACAGAAGTTCAACCCAAGGCTCTCCTTGGCGTTAGCACAGCGGAGAGCAAGCTTGGAGGTATTGTGTCGCCATCTCTTGATGACATTAGAAGAGAGGCGGCCTTACCTTCAAGGAGGCTCAAGCGCGAGCGTCGTACGCGAAGCAAGAGGAAACGGCGCAGAAAGGTGCGCAAGCGAGTTTTTCCTGAGCGGGAAATTAGGAATCGAGGAGAGTGCGATGAAACTCGGGACGAAAGGTCACGATCGTCCGACTCTTGCCGCCCACGCGTCGAGCTCACGAGCGACGCTGATGTTTCATTCTCGAGAAGCAAAAACCAGTCGCCGAGCTCCGAAAACTGAACTCGGGGAGTGAAAGCTTCGCTGTCAAGGAAAGCGAGGTGGAGCCAAGCTGCAGCCGCTCTAATAACATTTCTCTAACTTGTATGTGCTCGAATTTATTGAACGTTTCAGAGGACGTCACTCCAGTAGAATGCTACGAGGGACGACTCAACGACAGTGCCGAGCCCGACAAGAGTTCGTGTTCATCGCCAGAGCCGGCCGAGTTTGCCCGTCCGTTGGTCAAGAACAGCCCACCGAGAAAGTGGATCCGTCAGTCGACCAGGACAACGTAGCCAAACCCGTGGGATCGACTGGCTGTTTCGACGCAGCGACGAATGAGAGAGCTGGCGAACTAGCCCCAACGCTATTCCCCAGCAGGATTTCCATTGAGGATCATTCCAAGACGCACGAAGCCGTTTGGTTTCGTGGATTGGGCATTTAAAGGCCCTACATAAGGTGGGTGGTAATTTTATTGGAAATGCGACCTTATAAATTAACGTCAGGGTTCTGACTCTCCCATTTGTATTGCAATAATTTCCTGCTCGAGCGCGTAGCTTATGCTTTATCATAGAGACGTTGAAATATAGCTGGAAATTTCCACCGTCCGTCTCAGCATAAAATATAAGCGTCGTACTCAGTTGGATGTTTTTTTTGTTTAATGCTAAAGCTAAGTGCGTAATTGCTATTAGCTAATTGGGTGTTATTTTATTCCGCCCTTTCTTAATTTAGGTGTCGAAGGCCTTAGTACAGTGAACGGGGCATCGTTCCGTCAAGTCAGCTTGCGCCTTGCTTCGTAAAAGAAAACTAAGGAGCGAAATTCCGTTAGGCCCTCCTCGAGGATAGTTTTCTGGTCCTAGAAGACATTCGCCTGGCTCCACAAGATAATGTCCCCTTGGCCTTCCTTCCTTCCATCACTGGGCAGGAAATAATTTAGTGACATTAAGAAAACTTTCTAAAAAAGACTTTAAAGGTCTAGTTCTCTTTTGATTTAATTCAGCCAATCCGCTCTTTCGGC
>JAHWFO010092148.1:0-10280 GCA_023313115.1 Rhysida immarginata
TGAGAAGTGAATCACCATTTCATTCAGAATAAACAAATAAAATTGATGTAGTTGTTTATAAACTAACACTAACCATATCAAAATGGTTGAAACAAAACGTGACAAAGCTTAATCCTAAATAACTTCAATTAAACACCACAACTAGCAGAAGAATAGAATAAGCTCTCTTCTTTGACGTCGCCCTACGTCAGGCGTGAAAATGAAGCAATTAAGCACATAAAAATAAACAAACTAATATAACAAACTTAACTGCACTAGTTCACATTATATCACAGTTCCAAAGTCACAACTAGATAAAGTCACTGTCCAAAAAGAATTAATTAACTAAGGTTGGTTGGTTGGTTGGGTTGGGTTTTAGGGCGCGCCAACTACTAAGGTCATTTTGCGCCCAATTCTGACCTAAGACGCCACGCACGACTAAAAATATAAATAGCCAATAATTAAAGGGTAGTAAAATCATGACCGTTAAAATATGATATGAAGTTCTAAGAATAATATAAAAAACTCTCAGCAGGCTAAAACAAAATTAAAATTGGTAAAAATATACTACAACACTGTTGTGACACATAATAAAACTTTGAAATGATTAGATGAGTTTAAAGATGTAAAATTTTTAAAAATTATAAAAAATATTTAATATCAGCAGATCAAAAGGGGGAAAAAAAAGAAAAAGGGATGATTAAATACTTTTAAAAATGTGAATAGTCTTTAAGAAATAAAATATTTTTTTACAAATAACTGGATTTTCTCCCAATAAAAAATCCAATGAATATTCAAGCCCCAGCGAACGACGCAGCTTACTATGTAGAGGGCATTGAATAAGGATGTGCTTAACAGTCAAATCTGCTCCACACGAACACAGTGGAGCTGGTTTTTTGTTCAAGAGATGAATATGAGTAAGACGACAGTGGCCTATCCTTAAACGAGTAAGGACAACGTCTTCGCGCCGAATACCTAAACTAAGTAGGGTCCAGGGACTAATAACAGGTTTTATTTCAAACAATTTATTAGTAAGGTTAAGCGACCAGGATTCCTGCCAAGAAGATAGAAGTTTCTTGTTAATCAACGGAAACAAATGTTCCGGTATAGATAATAATTCAGTAACGGGAAGGTGGGTTATAGCGTCTTTCGCAGCCCTATCCACCTTTTCGTTGAGCGGAATTCCCATGTGACTTGGGATCCAAACAAACGAAACTCTAGTGCCCTGGGATTCTAGATAGAAAAGGTATTCTAAGATTCTTAAACAAAAAGGATTGTCAGAATTAAATTTTTCCAATGATTGCAGAGCACTCTTGGAGTCGGAAAATATCCAAAAATTGGAGCGCGGATAGCCAAACGCAAATTCAAGAGCTTTCGCCAGAGCAGTCAGCTCCGCTGAGAAAACAGAAAACTCGTCTGGTAACCTGTATGAAAAGATGGAATTATTTATAAGAAATGCACAACCGACTCCCTTATCAGACTTAGAGCCATCCGTATAGATATGGAAACCAATTGGGAGATTTTCCAGGTATTTGCGGAAAATGGCTTTGATTTCTGCTTCTATAAAGTTCTGTTTTTTCCCATCGAATACTCCATATTCAATGTTTAGTAGGGGAAGAATCCATGGAGGAATATCTCTAACTCCCCTATTGTGCATGGCTGGAAAGGAGACGTTTAGACTTTCCAAAAGGCTCTGGAGCCAAGTGTTAATGCTTCTAAAGGTACGTTGCGGGGGGGCCCAGGATTTTTGGAAGAGACAAGCGTAAGCTGGGTGTAGACCTTAACCATATACCCTGGCAGCATATTTAAGAAGGAGTCTGGCTCTTCTATGCCATAACGGGGGTTCGAAAGCTTCAACATATAGGCTTTCTACAGGACTTGTTCTGAAGGCTCCAATGGCAATTCTTATGCCTAGATTATGGATTGGGTCTAATAGTTTTAAGTTACTTTTAGAAGCTGAGGCATATACAATACTGCCATAATCTAGTTTTGATCTGACCAAGGAACCATATAAAAATAATAGCATTTTCCTATCTGCGCCCCATTTTGTGGCGGAAATCGAATGCAAGATATTCATGGCTTGCCAACATCTTGCCTTTAATTTCCGGATATGTGGAAGCCAAGTTAATTTCTTATCAAAAGTCAGACCCAAAAATTTGCAACTATCTACTACAGGGATAGGAGATCCATATAGTGAAAGAGCTGGATCGGGGTGAATACCCCGCAAAAAACAAAAGTGCACTGACACAGTTTTCTGGGTTGAAAATTTAAACCCTACTTCGCTGCTCCAAGTAGTAAGTTTATTAATAGCTAGTTGTAGTTGACGCTCAATGATAGACATTGAAGTCGCCCTGCAATAAATGGCGATGTCGTCAACATACAAGGAGTAATTCACGGTAGAGGGCAGTTGCGAACACGCTTCATTAATCGCAATAAGGAAAAGGAATGGGCTTAAAACACTGCCCTGAGGAACACCGTTTTCCTGATAATAGTAGTCAGAAAATACAGAACCTACTCGTACTCTGAAGGTTCTATTTTGCATAAAATTCCACAGGAAGTTAGGGAGACGTCCCAAAAGACCATATTTCTTCAAAAGAATCGCTATACCGTATCTCCACGTGGTATCAAAGGCTTTTTCCAAGTCAAAGAAAATCCCTACAACATGTTGTCTATGTTTTTTTGCAAGGTGGATCTCATGTTCCAACCGGAGCAGATGATCAGTGGTAGAGTGAGCTCTACGGAACCCACATTGAAACCTAGACAACAGATGATGTTTTTCCAGGTACCACATGAGTCTAACTGACACCATTCTTTCCAAGGTCTTACAAAGGCAGCTGGTTAAAGCAATCGGTCTATAGTTTGATGAACATGACGGATCCTTATTTGGCTTTAGAATAGCAACAACAGTTGCCTCCTTCCATTGAGTGGGGATCTCTGCTGAGGACCATATATAGTTGAACAAAGAAAGAAGGTAAACATATGCTTCCTGCGGTAGGTGTTGTAAGAAGGAGTATAAGAGCCCGTCCGGGCCAGGAGCCGAATCCTTGGAGCAGCTGAGAGCGTAATGGAGTTCCCGTAGAGAAAATGGGAGGTTGTAATTTTCAAGGTTCCTAGAATTAAAATTCAAAGCATATGATTCCTGAAGACATTTGTGTCTTTGAAAGAGGTCTGAGTAATTTTTTGATTCTGAAACATCAGAAAAAGTTCGGCCAAGAATATTAGCTACTTCATACGGGTCACAATACGTCTGACCATTTTTGGTGAGAGAAGGAAGTTTATCAATAAGTCTCTTCCGATTTATTTTTCTAATCATTTTCCATATAGATTGGAGAGGAGTGTTCTTATTAATGCAAGAGATGAAATCCCTCCAGCAAAGTTTCTTGTTTCTGGAAATAGTCAGTTTGCACTTAGCTCTTTTCTTTTTATAATTTATAAGATTCTCTTGAGTGGGATTAGCCGAGAAAAGACGGAGAGCCCTCTTTCGTTCTTGGACTGCTACAGCACATTCTTGATTCCACCAAGGTACTGGAATTTTATTAGAAAGGGTTCTATTTATAGGGATGGATTCTTCTGCCGCTTTGAGAATACGAGAAGTAAAATCTTCAACAGCTTCATCTACAGATGGGAAAGATGTTTTATTCTCAAACTTTAAGAGAGACTGAAAGACCTGCCAGTCTGCTTTAGCCAATTTCCAACGTAACGTCGGGTTAAAACAAGAAGAGCTCAAGGGAATAAGAATAGGAAAGTGATCGCTGCCATGTAAGTCTGTGAGTACGTTCCAAGATATATTAGCTGCAAAAGAAGAGGAGGATATTGATAGATCAATACAAGAAGTAGCACCGTTAGCCGAGTGGAGAAATGTTGGTGACCCATTATTTAACAAATTAATGTTAGAAGAATTTAATACTCTTTCTATCATATATCCTCTTTCAGTCAGACGTTCAGACCCCCAGATAGGGTTGTGGGCATTAAAATCTCCTAATAGTAAAAAAGGGCGAGGTAATTCCTGTATTAGTGATGAAAAGTCTTTTTCATCAATGAATTCAGCAGGGGGAAGATAAATAGAACATACAGTTACGGGAGGAAGATGTTTAAATAATACTCTTACTGCTACAGCCTGTAGATGAGATGTTAAATCAATCACGGTAAAAGGCACCGACCTGTGGATTAAAATGGCGACGCCTCCACAGGCTCTATTTCCCAACGTGCAGTCTTTTCGGTTTAAAATAAACCCTTTCAGAGTAGGGGACTGGGAAGGCAGGAGAAATGTTTCTTGTAACGCTAATAGAGGGAAGGAGAACTTATTGACTAGCAGTTTCAAGTCATCAAAGCGGGAGAAGAAACCCTTAACATTCCATTGCAATAAAGCCAGAGTGCATATATTAAGAGGTTGTTCTAAAATCCCGTGATAGCTCCATCTCCTCAGTTGGAGTCACTTCTATATTTAATGCGAAATCTAACTTTCGTCCCAGGACTGGGGAGATTGGTGTATTATCCGCAATACGTTTTTTAGAGGTATCTGAAGAGGGAGATGCCTCTGAAGATCGTTTTCTGCCATCTTCTCTTTCAATATTTTTTTGTGGAGTTCCTGGAGGAGTCGAAAAAGTTGTATTCCGAGCAGTGCTGCAAGAGGAGTCTCTATGTGAAGCAGTTTCATTAATAAAATCTTTATAGCTCATTTCTGTCATAGTTCCTACAGATTTGCATGCAGGAGCATTCTTAATCACCGACGCATAATTCCTTGTTTCCGATTTCTCCACTTGCTTTCGAGCCTCAGGGAAAGATAGATTTCCGAGAACACGAACTTCCTGAATTTTCCTTTCCTTCCGCCATACAGGGCAATCTCTAGATAGAGCCGAGTGTGCACCCTTGCAATTACAGCAAAAAAGACCATTCGAGCAAGATTCCATGTCGTGTCCCGATTGTCCACATTTGCAACAAACATGTGGGTTATTGCAGCTAATTCTTGTGTGGCCAAAACGCTGACACTGGAAACAGCGCAACGGGTTGGGAATATAAGGCCTCACACGACAATGAATATAACCAATGGCTATACTGTCAGGTAGGGTTATTCCCTCAAAAGTGACTATAAAAGAATGAGTATGATGAGGAACACCATTCCTTTTTGGAGAGATCCGACGAATGTCCACCACAGATTGATCTTCCAATTCAACAATGATTTCCTCATCCTTCATTCCTTCAAGATCTTGGCATGTAAAGACCCCTTTCCTGAAATTCAAAGTCGCATGAGGAAACACCGAAACCGATTTCCCCGCGAACTTCTTCAAGGACAACAAGGTGGAAGTTTGTTTATCATTTGAAACTTGAATCAAGAGATGTCCATTAAATAGTCTTTTAGTAAGTTTAACTTCCCCAATCAACCGTTTTAGTTGATCAACTTCCCCAATCAACAAAAGGGGAGATCGTTTTGAAAGATTCTCCCTTTACAAGACTAATCTCCAAGAATCGTGGATGTTTCGGCACTCTGGCAGTTGGTCTCTGGTCTCGATTTGTATTAGGAGGTTGTAGATTTACTTGCTTATTTTTACCCATATTATGTATGAGAAAATTTCATCTCCCTCGCTCCCCACCCACCACCGAGCCCAACAAGGGGATGCACATTGGCACCAGGGATACGAGGGGGATATAGGCAGCGCCTAACCCTATGGCCGAAGCTCCAAGGAGCTACGACCAGCCGATTGATCTAGACGGGCTCATCCAGACCACCCATCCTTCCGAGAAGCAGGGGCCAAAGTGGTGTGTTGTTCCGGAAAGCCTTCCCTCAACCACCAGGATCCCCCTTTCCCCAGAAGTAGGGTCGCTGCGCACGGCAAACACGCAGGTGGACGTACTGGTCGTAATGGAGGCCATGTCAAAAAAACATGCCTGCATTGCGAGCACCGGTCCCTTTGGGAGGGTCCACAACCGACCGGACACTTTTAGTCTGGCCTCTCTGTTAAGGCCTGTCTGGCATGGGTGACCCGATCCAGCATAGCCCTTAGCGTCACTGAGGCACTCAAGCCCCTCCACCACGTCAAGGTAGTGCCCACGGAGGGGAATTAACTAAGGACACGGTCCCGTAGTACGCATTAAATAAAGTCACATATCGGTAGGACTAAGTTCTTTTTGTCAAAATTCGGAAAGGATAATTAATTGTGAACACAGTTCCAAATGTAGTCCGGGTCGGCCAAAGGATTATACTGTTAACAAGGACAAACAGAATGACAAAAATTAACACAGTAATATGAATAATGCTATTGCAAATTTCTTCCACACCGAACCCGTTGCCAAAGATGGTTGGCGAGAACTGAGGCGAGAAATGAACAACTTAATTCATACAGCTTGGAAAACATTACTGCCTTCTACACACGAGCACAAAGCCCATACCGTCCCAGAAGAACGCAGATAAACCACACGGCCATAACCCTTGCACTACAGAGGAGTAGCGGAGCTCGTAATAACGAAGCTCCGGAAAAACGGCACAAATTTGCTGAGCGTACGAGCCCACATAAAGCCTCGCACTTACCAGGAATATGATGCCTGTCGAGATGGTCCGCCGTGGAAGACTCGCAATAGGGGTGGCTCCAGCTGACTCCAGACGCTCGGTATTCCGGCTGCCAGGTTCCCACGCCGACGACTTCGCTGTAACGGAGGACGCTCCAGCCGCAGTGCCCGACGACGCACGAAGCTCGTCGGCCTTGTCAGCCGCTGTCGTTGCCGCCGTTGCTTGACCGCGTCCCTGCTCAACGGTCCCGGACGAGAAATCTCACTCCATCCTCGAAATTATATTTACTGCTCTCCATGGGTCCTTCGCTCGTGTCCTCCTTGTAGCGTGTCTCCAACGAAATTCCTGCCAACGATCTCTCTCGCCCGTCGTGTCTTTTCAAATCGCCTCTCGAGCTCCTATTCGTCCTCTCCTCATGACGATCCTCTTGACGTCCCTCACGACGGGTTTTACGTCGCTCCTTCCTCCTCTCAGACGAATAGAAAACCCGAGAGGGAAAACGCTTTATTCCGTCACCGGAATTCGAATTGATGACGGCATTCCGTGACACTTATATTGATACGAAGGTTTTGTTTAAAGAGATTTTATAATTTCTTATTGAATCCAATGAAACCCAATGCTACGTTCAAATGCTACGGTCAAATGGTATTAAAAAATATTGTCGGAAAATACAGCGGGACACGTGGGAATTTCGAACCTTGGAGTCGCAAGATTTATGAAGAGAAGATCTGATTCGATAGTTTTCGGAACAGTTCGGCCTACTTAAATTATCCGGCGATAGCAGCGCCCACTTTCATAGCATAGAAGAAGGTAGCCGAAGCTGATAGAAGTGGTCCGACGATTCCGCAAGAGCGCATACGCAGCCGGCCACACTTATGTAAGTCCGAAACCTGTCTCACACATTCGAAACTTGCGAACTCGTCCTGGTCCGTCGTACATTAATAGAATAATAAAAGAAATTTAAAAAGTGTAAAAGAGAATCTTTCTACATACGAGAAGCTAGGAAAATAATAAAACATTTTAATTAAACCAGAAGGGAATAACCCAATTTCAAACTATCAAAAAATAAAGCTAACTCGCACAAACCAGCGCATTTGTATACATAGACAAATCCAATGCGATTTGCATGACTAATATTGATACGAAGGTTTTGTTTATAGAGATTTTATAATTTCCTAATGAATCTACTGAAACCCAATGCTACGGTCAAATGATATGTAAAAATATTGTCGGAAAATACAGCGGAAGACGTGGGAATTTCGAATCTTGGAGTCGCAAGGTTTGTGAATAGAAGAGTTAAATCTATAGTTTTAGGAACAATTAGGCCTGCTTACATAATCCGGCGATAGCAACGCTCACTTTCATAGCATAGAAGAAGGTAGTCCGAAGCTGATAGAAGTGGTCCTACGATTCCGCAAGAGCGCATACGCAGCCGGCCACACATATGTAAGTCCGAAACCTGTCTCACACATTCGAAACTTGCAAACTCGTCCTGGTCCGTCGTACATTAATAGAATAATAAAAAATATTATCAAAATAAAGCTAACTCTCAAATACCAGCGCGTTTGTATACAAAGCCAAATACAGATGCGATTTGCATGACTAATATTGATACGAAGGTTATTGTTCAAAGAGATTTTATATTTTCTTAATGAGTCGACTGAAACCCAATGCTAGGGTTAACTTACATGTACAATTTTGTCGGAAAATACAGCTGAAGACGTGGGAATTTCAAACCTCGGAGTCGCAAGGTGTGTGAAGAGAAGAGTTGATTCGATAGCTTTAGGAACAATTCGGCTTGCTTAAATTATCCGGCTATAGCAGCGCCCATATTCTAGCGTCGTAGAAGGTAGTCCGAAGCTGATAGAAGTGGTCCGATGCCTCCGCAAGGAGCGCATACGCCGCCGGCCACACATATATAAGTCCGAAACCTGTCTCACACATTCGAAACTTGCGAACTGATACTGGTCCGTCGTACATTATTTAAATAATAAAAGCAATTTAAAAAGTGTAGAACAGAATCTTTCTACATTCATGAAGCTAGGAATATAGTAAAAAATCTTAAATATATCAGGAGGGAATAATCCAATTTCAAACTTTCAAAAAATAAAACTAACTCGCACCTACCAGCGCGTTTGTATACATAGCCAAATCGAGATGCGATTTGCATGACTAATATTGATACGAAGGTCAAATGATTTGTAAAAATATTGTCGGAAAATACAGCGGAAGACGAGGGAATTTCGAATCTTGGAGTCGCAAGGTTTGTGAAGAGAAGAGTTAATTCTATAGTTTTAGGAACAATTAGGCCTGCTTACATTATCCGACGACAGCAACGCCCACTTTCATAGCATAGAAGAAGGTAGTCCGAAGCTGATAGAAGTGGTCCTACGATTCGGCAAGAGCGCATACGCAGCCAGCCACACCTATGTAAGTCCGAAACCTGTCTCACACATTCGAAACTTGCAAACTCGTCCTGGTCCGTCTTACATTAATATAATAATAAAAGCAATTTAAAAAGTGTAGAAAAGAATCTTTCTACATTCGATTCGCTAGGAATATAGTAAAATATCTTTAATATACCAGGAGGTAACAATCCACTTTCAAACTTTCAAAAAATATAGCTAACTCACTCCTGCCAGCGCGTTTGTATACAGCCAAATCGAGATGCGATTTGTATGACTAATATTGATACGAAGATTTTGTTTAAAGAGATTTTATAATTTCTTAATGAATCGACTGAAACTCACTGCTACAGTCAAATGATATGTAAAAGTATTGTCGGAAAATACAGCGGAAGACGTGGGAATTTTGTGACATTTCATGTCAGTGTGTGTCACATGGGTCCGACGGGGAACGTGTGGGAGTTCTTTTTTTTATGATAATTCACTGGAGGTAATAGTTGCTCTTTTTGTTTCTAGATTTGGTGGATTGAATTTTATTATAATATTATTTTTCATCTCTTAGTAAATTATTTGAGTTATTTTTGTTTTAAAATAGAAAAGAAACGGTTTTATAAAATATATTCCCTTTAAATGTTTGTTGGCAATCGCTGTTCATGATGCTGATCGTGCAACAGGGTTTGTCATTGTTTTGGAGGAGAACATTGTTCTAGGAGAATCTCCTAGAAACTGTGTTTTTCTTCTAATTTGAGTATTGTTAATTTTCAATTTTGGTTTCTGATTGACTTTGAGCAACCGCCATGGAAGGTCGGAAAAAAATAATGATGGGAATGCCGGAGTGTTCGGAAAAGTGTACCTGTTTCTTTTGCCGATATATACTTGGCCATTTGTTGTTTAGTCTGCTGCTGCTGATTTATGAATATAATCGTAGTCAAAGTTTAATTGAAAATAATTTTCTTTGGCCTGCGTATAAGAAATACATGACGATTCGTTGGCGTTCGAATGGACATCGAAATTGCAACATATATCTGGAGACTTCATACCAATGTGATGACATAATGGGTGAGTTCATTCCATGTTGTGTGCATGGCGAACATTTAGGGCATGTTGAATAAACAGTTCATTGATAATATCACTTAAACAAGAGTAAGAGAAGATTGAATTGTAAAACGACCTAGTTGAACGAGTATAACAACGTGACAGAGTACTGATTTAGAATGGAACTGTGTAGAGTGTTGCTATAATAAGTCTTGTTATCAAGAGTGCGTTACGCATGTCATATGATGTTTTCGTATATCTGTAGAATCGGCCTAGTAGCAAGTTTTATTTGCATTGGAAATATAGGACGAGGCTTTGCAAAGCATCGAGACTAAAGATCAGAGCTCATTGCAGAA
>JAHWFO010092149.1:0-21645 GCA_023313115.1 Rhysida immarginata
GATGGATTGAGAAAACGAGAACTCGAAGAATATATGCTTAATCATCTCTACGATGCCACAATGTAGACAGCCAGCAGATCTGACCACACTCCATAGATGAAGACGTTGGAGGGAGTAAAATCCGTGGTGCAGCAATCACCATTGGCAGGAGAACACAGTTCCATCAAAGGCAACAGTTTTTATTGCCTCCAAAATGGCTGATCACGGATAATCTGGACAGAGACTAAAGTTGTCGGTAGTCTCGCCCTGGTCAGACTGCTGGTAAAACCAAGACAGGCGCAGATAACCCCAATCTTGGTAATCTAGCTGTCGTAAAGCTGGTAGAAAAGTCACTAGGTCCCCTTGAAGAAGATGGTAAATAATCGGGTGACGCACATTAGTAGTTATTGGCAGCCAGTGAGGTAACGGTATCCTATTCACTTTCAAAAATACTTGCAAAGTTCGCCCACAAAGGTGGGGGGAAAAGAAAAACACGAATCATTGCAGCAAGGGAGTGAAGAGAAAATCTGCCCAAACTGGATGACAGTGCACAGAGCTCCCCCACACACACTTGACAATAGCACTGCGAACTTTAAGAAGAAGTTTTGCCGATGGTAAAGTGAATAGCCATTTAGCAGTCAATAATGAAAGAATTGATGGACGCAGCTGGTAACTTATATCCCCGAACTTCCAGATGGCGGGTCAAGAATTGCAGTAATGACTCCAAATAGTAGATGTACAGGAGAGGTGATACAGGACATCCTTGCCTGACACCTTTTAAGAGTTCGAAAGTAGACGATGTGGAGCCATTAAACGCCACACATGATGTGGCGATGCATACAGTGAAGAAAAAATCACAGCAAAAGTCCGAAGGTGAAGCTGGTGAAACACTTGGAATAGAAATTCGTGATTCACCTTGTCAAACGCTTTTTCCTGGTCGAGACTTGGAAGAGCTTGTTGACGAACTTGTGCTTCCTCCATTACACACCGAATAGTTATAAGGTTGTCTGTCATACTGCGCGTTGGAATTGAGCAGGATTGACCCGGATCAAAAACCTCGTCAGCGATGAGTTTAAGCCGTTGCTGGAACACCGCAGTGAAGATTTTGCAGTCCGTTTTCAGTAATGTAATCGGTCTCCACTGGGTCACGAGTTTTGGATCCGGGCATTAAGGGAGTAGAATGAGTTTCCCCACAATAAATTCCGGTGTGATGGAAGACGGTTCTTGAATAATTGAAATAGAGACTCGCACCAGGAAAGGCCCAAGAAGTTTCCACGACGAATTAAAGAAAGAATATGGAATGCCGTCTAAGGCCGGGCTGGACTGGTGGCGGCCGTCTCCCGAGAGAGACTTCTTGACCTCATCTTCGATGATAGGACGCGTAACAAACGAATCGGATTCCACAGAAAAATGTCTTAATGCCTCTATCCACTGCTTCGTGGTGTCTGACGGAATTATTGGATGGCTAAAAATGATGAAAAGTGAGAGTGAAAGGCTGATAAGTTGTCGGCATGAGATTCCACTTCCTCACCCTGCACATTAAACGATGACAATGTTTATTGTTAGCTCGACGCCTCTCCTCAGCGAAGGCTGCCGATGACATGTGCCTGACGACCGCTGCCCTGAGTGCTGCGCCGGCAACTTTCCGGATCATTAGAGCATTTAATTCACTCTTCACCAGATGAATTTCAGCCTGAAACTCCTCCTTAGGGTTACAATGGAGGAGTCGCAATATTTCTTGCAGCATGAGGAGGTAACGATGACGACGTCTGGCTGCATCCAATCCAATCTTCCGAAAAAAATTTTTGATTTTAGTTTTTAAGTTCAACCACGATTCAAGTGTCGGAAGCAAATTGTTGACATGTTTTTCCACAAACTGAACGAACATTCCCCGGTACTCTTCATTGTCGAGCAGAGAAACGTTTAAAAACCAGTTCTTATTGGTAACCTGACCTGCAGCAATTGCAAGAGAAACAAATGGAGGATCCCAAGACCACAAGATGGCACTATGGTCTGAAAATGCACAAGGAATAACCTCCATTCTTCCAACTGTACCAGCAAACACATTGTCGACCAAAAAATGATTTAGTCGCGATGCCACATTGGGTCCTTGATGAGATGTGTACCTATTGAGATCACCACGAGAGTTCACAGGCCGTAGATCGAACAATGCATTTTGCTGGCACAGGCGATGCACATGTCCAGACGAAAAGATGTTGTCGGCTCTGGATGACAGTTGAAATTACCAGCAATCATTACAGGAGATGATGAACACAAGTAAAATTGCAGGTCCCTGAAAAAGTATCGTTTCTCTGCATTTGTGCACGGGCATACACGTTAAGCAATCGGAATTGAATATTAGAAGATGTAATGTCTACAGATATTACCCCGCACTCGCTGTCGCACAAATAATTCGACACCTGCATGGAGGGGTTGAAGATGATTGTGGCAACCCCTTGCCCAAACAGTGACGAAGAGTTAATGAAAAATTGTCCACGAGGAAATTGTCTGCGAAGGCCGGGTAGATCGTACCATACTTGTAAAGGATCTAGCTTTACTTCTTGAAGCACAAGTATGTCCAGCCTGTACAGGGCAATAAAATCGATAAAACCTATTGCTTAAAAGACGAACCCAGGGAACGCACGTTCAGTGAGATGACCTTCATTGTGAAATCACGTTGCTGGCTCTTATCCGAAGGAGATTCGAGCTTTACAGATGGTGGTGCAGGCTCCCTCGACTTCCGCCTCAGAGATCGATGCGAGGAGGAAGAAGTACTGCGATGATGGCTACCGCGGCTATCTCAGTCGGATGAAGAAGAAGCAGTAACACCGTCCCTTCTGCTGCGATGCCATCTGGTTTTAGGCTTGCGGATTTTCGATGCCGTTGCAAGCTCCTCCTGCTCTACTGATGCTGATGATGTTAAATTCCCAGCTGATGATGACACTGAAGTTGACGTAGGTGCACAGGCGATCCGTAATGGCTGCGAAGTCGACGTCTTCGCAGGCGGAGGAAGGGCTAGAAAATCTTCTTCTGAAAAGATCGATTCGTATAATCCTGAAACATCATCTACATCATCTTCTGCAGAGCTCACCTCCTCAACCATCGAGATGTCGGTTGATGGCTCAGGAAAGGGGGCACCATCTTGGATCTTCGAAGGCGGAGGAGTATGTGGTATCTCCTCCCTTGGTTTCATGGATAATGCCGCTGGAGGCGATGGCACTTCCTTCCGTTTTTCCAAAGGCGGCGGAGATGGCGTCATACGCTGCCTTCGAGGTGGAGAAAATGCGTCGTAGCTCTGTGCAGCTTTGATGACTTAGCCGGTGATGTTATCTTTGGGGATTGCTGGGAAGACATTCCTTTAGGCGATGTTAGAACTCTTGGTGATGCAAACTTCCTCTCCGGTCACTGATGAAATTTGTTGACTACTTTGTTGCAGTAGTCACACTTCTTGAGGAGATGATAGTCTTTCCTGACGTGAGATGTTTTTTTACAGTACCAGCAGCACTGCCTTTGACCCTTGTCATGGAGACATGATCTCCGCGTATTACAACCTCGGTTGGAATGTCTTTATTTAAGTCCATGTAGACTACGATGTCGCCCGTGTTCTGAAGAGGAGAATCGGGGTGCTGACGGTACGAAATATTATGCACCGCAGCGTAGTCTGACATGTAGCCCTTGAGATATTTCTCAGTCATCAGTGGCAATGCACCCCGGATAATAACTGGTACATATCCGGGTTTTGCATAGCTCAGGTGGACAGTGGTCTGTCCACCCTAATGGTATCAGCAGACACTATACGGTCTGCCACATTACGTTGCCTACAGAGCAACCTCGACTCAGTCGGAGTAAGCCTCTGTAGAACCAAAACAGCGGGGTCGCCAGACGGCAGTACAGGAGGAATACTCGTTTTAGAGTACAACTCCTTCATGAACATGCCAACGGAAAACGGCCCGTCGGCAATCAAATTCACCATGTTGAATAAATAAAGTAGAAAGGTTGGGGGGGGACGGGGGGCGAAACCTCCCCCGGGGGTGTCCGGGGGGGAAGGGTCACTTAAGGTCACAAGAATCACTCACGCACGAGTTGTTTGTTTGGTTGCTGCGTGAGAAATTTCTAAATCCTAATCACTCACTCTCACACACACAGACGAGGGTATTATCAGCTACTCTCTTTTAGCTTCCCGTCTGCTTGATTCCATCCATTGTCGTCATGGTGGGAAACTAATAATAAGCCTCGATCATTGCCTTGCTTAGTCTTTTTATTCTGGTTTTCTCGTGATCTAGTTGGCATAATTTCAATCTCAGCCAATGGTTGACAAGTATCATGGCTCTCGAAAATTCGGGCGCTCTTAAAAAATTCCCTAGGAGGAGGGAAGGTATTTTTCTGTCGCTCCAACCAACCTTTTGCTGGCCGTGCTCCCCCTTGCTTAACTTCTTTATGCAGCTTTGATCATTCCTCTTGGCTCGATTCCTTCTCGCCTGAAAGAAATGATCTGACACTTAGATAATAAACGCGAATTTGGAACTACCCACCTACTGTCGATTTCAACCTCATCTGCATTATTTCTCAAGTTCAACATAAACAATTGTCCCCCATTTTCTGTGGATCTTCGATGATACAAATGATAACCATCTATACCAGTGTTTCCGTGAGAAAAAATTTTTGGAAATTTCTTATTTCATCTATCATTATCCATACACGGAGAATACATATTTATGGAACTACATGGACCATGAATCATATTTGTTGTTTACGACCGATATTTGCCTGCCATCTTCTTGGCATTTATGTATCACAAATTTCACAAATCTTTAAATGAAAATTGTAATGCGATATTGTACTGGTAGCAAATGTTAACTTGCTCTGCTTCGTCTCCCTCTAATTTTGAATATGGTATCGAATTGATTACTCATCCAGGGATATCAACCAAAGCATGGATGAAGAAACACAGGATGAGAAACTCCACTGTATAAAGCGTGAGATTTTTTTTCAATGAGGCTCTCTGGCCAATTTTGTGGGTATTACTTTTTGTCTAGCAGAATACTATACTTTTCCTTATCGCTCTCTATAGTTTAGTGGTTGCGTGATCGCCTCCAATGCCCGAGAACGCAGAGGATTTTCCTGGGAGAAAAACCTGTGACCACGCATTTCCTTCGGAAGAGGGCCTTACCAAATGTAATAATTACTGCTTGTGAAATCCATTTACATTATGTTTCAGTGATAATTGCACCAGTCAACTGCAATAAGAGTAAACAAAACATCAACCATACAGATTTACAAATTTTTGAAACAAATAACTTGATTTTTCTCAAACAATTCATCCGGCAAACATCTACACAGGACCAATGGATTTAATTCCCATCCTGTATATCTTCATCCAAGACCAAGGCCAGTAGAGTATAAGGTAAACTCTATTACTGCCTTCCCGGCTCTGGCTGATGTCATCAATGCTCCCGCCATCTGTTAAATACCGAGAAAAACGGTCCGATCAACCCAATGCATACTAAATGATCGGGCCATTTCTCCCGGTGCTCACCAGATGGCATAAGAATCTATGTCGTCAAAATGACGTGAGCCAGAGCCCCTTAGGCAATGACCGAGCATACCTTATTACTCTACTTGCCTTGATCCAAGACCATAGCCAAATTAATTTTTTATGTCCAATTGTTGCAGGAACTTGGCCTTGCATTGTAGGACATGACATACATTGTTGGGCCGCACATACTGTAGGCTCATGTCAGACACATAGATCAAGCAAAAGGTTATTTTTTACCACCCTTATATTAGCTCGCCCTTGGATCTTATGAGATTGTACGGAACCTTTCAATCGAGTTTTGAAGCACTTCCACTTTTCCATTCGCTCTTAAATTTTGCATACAGGTTTGTTCTTGATGACAACACATTTTAGCAGTTTTTCTCTCCATTTTTGGGTTTTTGCCACAGAATAAAAATTTAAATAGATTGATTTTACAGCATGTCTATGGAATTTTATTTGCGTGGAGCAGTTTGTGACGTCAGAATTTGTTTTGCCAATAAAATTGTTTCTTCTAAGTGATAAAACGTAAACTGTCATTTTGAGAATAAGGGTGGTAAAAATGCTTCGTTTTTCTCTATTACCCTTTCCCCTTTGGGCCAATCTGACACTCGGCAAATGTAAACCTTACCCTGAACCTAACGAACATGTGGTGCAACTATAAGCTCAAAAGGATAAGTGGTTCAAAAGCTTTAAGAACATTTACAGATGCACCCTGAATTTATATATAGACCTTTTCTTTGAAACAGAAACTGAAGTAACTGCGCAGAAGCAGGACAGAAAAAACTTCCATTTCCTGCCTTGAAATGTGCCAACACTACTACACATCCAGAGGAAAACGGAAGTTTTTTTTTGCTGTCCTGCTTCTGCACAGTTTCGGTTTCAAGGGAAAGCTCTATAGAAAAAAAGATAAACAAACCCTGGCGTCATCTCTTGAATAAACAAACAAACATAAACGAAGTGTATTTCATATGGCGCCATCTCTTGAGTAAACAACAAACATATGCCAAGATATATGATTTTTACCCCTTCCCCCTCACTTTGGGAACATATAAACCTTACTCTGAACCTAAGGAAGATATGGTGCGTATATGAGCTTAATCGAATAAGTAGTTCAAATGTTTTTAGAACATTTACAGACGCACCCTGAATCTGAATTTTTATATATAAAGATATAGGGTGTGATATATCATTCGATCGAAAATGATGAGAAAGGTAAGATAATAGGGCTTTTATATATTTTCTAAATTCAAGGTTCGAGAAAATCAATTTTTGATTAAAAAAATGTGGGGTTAAAAAGTGCAGATGAAGTAATAAAAAAATAGTAGAACTCAGGGCTTCTGCTACTTTCATATACCTTCCTCGGGAGATTTAAATTCTTGTTAATTACTTTATCTATTCACAGTGTTTTTTGATGTTCCCATTTGATACTGTCCTCAGAAATAAATTGCACATTTTTATAGGACAATATTTATTTGCTTTGCCTTAATATTCTTTATATTGATAAGGTAGCAAGTATTTACGTTCTTTTTTTGCAGATGTATGTGACTTACGACGATGATGATAATAATTTTTTGGAATATTCCATTGGTGGATTACATTTTCTTGGAGGATCATTACTGAAAGTAAGTTTTACAAAATTTTTTTCTAGTTCTTTATGAGGTGTACTTATGACAATTTTAAAGTTATAAAAATCGTTTATTTAAAGAAAAAAACTTCATTATTGGCATTGGAAACTCTCTCTTTAGAGAATTTATGACTTTTTATTAGTGTAAATTATTTCCCGAAAAATCTCCTAGAACCATAACTTATTTTTTTCCACTAGTTTGCTTTGAAAACTCTGAAAATCATAATAAATTTTTCGTCACACTTTTATAAATTAACTTTTTTAAATAACTAATTAACTATTAAAAACTAGAAATTGTTCCTTCTTTCAGCTTATTTTTATCTATAAATTATGTTACATATTTGCTTAGACCACTTTTGTTATTGTAAACCAAATGATTTTTCTATTATTCAAAATAGATAATTAGGGTAACACAGGGGAAATGAGCCATGGGGGCAAATGAGCCAACGTAAACTCAAACATCACAAATAAAAACACCCCAAATTTTCAAAATCTCTCAAAAGGCGCTCTCGTAATCCCTTCCACTTATACTGGAAGCAATGGCGATACATTGAAGTTCAAACTTTGTGAGAAAAAGTTTTTCTCGTCTGTTTGCCGGCTCTCAAGGTGATTACATCCCTATCCTTTCTAAGCATGTTGTCTCATTGTAAAGCCAATAATTATTAAAACAATAGAACAAATATTAAAAAAAATTGAACACTGTTGTACATGTTGTAGAGACACGGCGCTGGTGATTGTAATATGATTAAAGAAAGTAAAGACAGGCTCACTTGATGAGCAATGGAGCTTAGAGCAGTTGCGTATGATTAAATGCTCCACAACATTAGATTACAACATGGTGTTAGAAGTGGGATGGTGAAGGTTCCTGTTATATTGATGGTTCCCTATCTACCCAGAGACTGTTGCGAATAGTATGTCAATTGAAAAGTGCATCGAACTATTTTATAATGGAAGGACTATGCCAACCAGACGAACTAACCTTAACAGGAAACGTAGCGAAGAAATGGCAAAAATTCCGTCAGAGCTTTGAATTCTACGTATAAGCAACCTGAACCACACCTCGGAGGGATAAACAGAAGCTACTTCTTACCGTCGCTGGATCAGAAGCTATAGAGGTATATAATATTATTGAATTTCAAAGTGAAGCTGACCGCACCTATACAAACGCGCTGGAGAAATTTGAAGCTTATTGCAAACCGAAAGTTAATGAGTCATATGAGAGGTATGTGTTTCACCAGCGAGTGCAGCAAGACCTTAAATCATTTGAGCAATATTTACTAGACTTAAAATTTAAAGCTAAGACTTGTAATTTTGGAGTATTACAAGAATCTATGATCAGAGAAATTATTTACGCTATAACTGCTAATAATGTAAGAGAGCGCTTGTAACGAGAAGCTGATCTGACGTTAGAAAAAACAGTACAAATTTGTAAAGCAGCTGAAGTGGCAGTGGTACAAATGGAAATGTTTAAGCTGGATAGAACCATCGATGCAGTGAAAAAAATTAAAGGGAAAAGTGTGTTTTCCAAGTCACAAGAAAGAAATATTCAGAAAACAACTCTGCAATCAAGAAAGAAATCAGATAAGTCCTGCTACAAATGTGGTAGATTACATGAATACAAACATTGCCCAGCATTTGGTAAGCAGTGTAATGGATGCAACAAGTATAATCATTTTGCGATAGTCTACAGATCTAAACAAAAAGAAGGTGAGAAAACTATACGTGTGCATGATGTGGAAGTGGAAAATAAGACCGTAAGCAATACTGACTATAGCCTAGTAGTAAACGTGGTAAGAAAAAGATCAGAAGCTACATTTAACGAAATTAATGTAATGTTGTATGTGAAAAATCAAAATATTAATTTCAAAGTAGACACAGGATCAGAAGTGAACATATTATCCAAGCATTTCTTAAAAGATATAGACCCAAATGTGAAAATGAAACAGGCTACTGTAGCATTATCAGCCTATGGAGGACATTCCTTAACAGTTGAAGGTGAATGTGAATTAAAAGTGAAATGGCAATCTTTAATCTATCCGCTGAAATTTATAATACGAGATGATGAAAAGCCGAGTTTGGGCTTAGAAGATTGTATGAAACTGGGCCTTATAAAAAAAAACATATAGTGTGGCAGTCACAAATGAAGAAACAGTTGTAAAAGATCTGGTCAAACAAAATGACTCAGCTTTCAAAGAACTAGATACATGAATTGTGACATCAAATTTAAAAAAGGATTATGATCTAGTTGTAGAATGGCCAGGAAAAATTCCAGTTGCATTGAAAGACTGATTAAAAGCTGAATTATGTAATCTGGAAAAGCAAGGCCTACTGAATGGGTAAATTCACCGGTGATCAGAGATAAGCCAGGCGGATCCTTTAGACTATGCTTAGATCCCAGAGCATTAAATGAAGCCATTGTGCGAGAACATTTTCCTTTACCAAACAAACATGATTTATTCGTAGAACGACATGATGCTAACTACTTTACCAAACTAGACGCAAGGTGAAAAAGCTAGCAAGTTATGTACACTGCTCAAAACATTCAAAGGAACACTTCTATTACGCAGTGTGCAGAAGCAACTACGAATAATATGGACATAATCGCTGTATGTGATCATTAAAAGACGGTTTATTTAACAATAGGATGCATTATTGAAACAACTGGTGAAAAAACAAAGAAAAAACAGGAAACTGCAGGACCCCTGCCTAAAACAAACTGAAATGTCCTTTGGACATTGTGAGAAGAATGCCTTGTTTCTTCCTGGGATCAGTTTTTGCACCACTCAGTAATGTGTATGCCTACCATGGGCTGCAGTAACTTCCATGCACCTTCGAGGCATACTCCGTATCAGTCGACAGAAGTGATCTTGGGGAAGCCGGTCCCATTCCTCATTCTTTATTTTTCATGGCCGAAAACAGCTCTTAAGTCTTCTTCGACAAGAGCTTTGATGCTCCAGGGCAATCAAATGTCGGCCAGATCCTCTAAAACCATATTGAATGTACTTATCAGCTCGATGAAAAAGTATAACTCTGCTGCACATGAGTTAGGCAGTGGAAAACTCCCGACCCTCATGCCAACGCAGAATGTATCAGGCATGACCTGGCAGTAATAATGCTAGTCCAGGAAATCCTTTGCCAGCATTGGGCAAATAGTGGAAGGCTAATGCACGACATATAAGTAAACCGTCTTGTGCCACGCAAATTTTTGAAGGAAAAAATGATTTCTGTGATAACTCGGGAAACTTTTTTTTGTAAATTAATAAATGATCCTTTTTGTACCGAAAACTTTTATAATAAATTGGAGATGTTTGCTGGTTTATGGCACTGATTTCATTTTCATATTATATATTTCAATTTCTTTGAAAAATTAATAGAAATCATTAGATAATGTCACAGAAATGAAATACGCAATTTCAAAATTTTTTCAGAATTTATACAAGATGTTTCACAAAAAATGAAAATAGTCATATTTTAGGGGGTTTTATTCGGGACAAAAGGGTGAAGAAATTTTAAAAATACGTTTGTATGTTATTTTTCTATGAAGTTTCATTTGAATTTATGTCAAATTGTAATTTGAGGTCACTAACATAAACACGTCATTTGATAGCATGAAACAGCTATCGTGTGCGTTACCCATGTGACTAGCTCTCCTTATTACGAGCAACGGCGCGAAGTTCAAGTTTCCTTTGTTCTCTCTTAGCGAGTTTGATGACGTATGCAATGGCGCAGCCAAAAATGACGTAGCGATGGGGGGGGGGAGGATTGCAAGGCCTCAGTTTTTATCAAAATACTATAATATTTTCTAATTACATTTAAAAATAATTAAGACATAAAAAGCAGGAGTATCTTCTGCTGTTGTTTGAATTGGTGTTTCCCGTTTTGGACAACGGTATTGTGTAATGGAGTTATCTGCACGTGAAATATGAAAAAATTCTCCTTTTATGCTCCAGTGCTCTGAGTAAGTCTAAATATCATTTTTTATTACTCTCTGCCTATTACTAGAAAATATATGTATGAGTTGAGATATGCAAGCAGTTTGAGATATATAGCTGCATAAGATAATTATTTATAAAATCAGATATTCATCGCTATTTTGGTGAGTTGCAATGCTCTTCATTATGAGAGCAGCATGCTATAAATATTATTTTATTAGACTTGTAATGTTTGCATGTGCTTACTATTAAACAGATAATTAAAAGGAAGGTTTCTAGATTATATATAAAAAAATTTGAGATAAAGTGTCAAAAGTTTTAACGTTATTGAATTTTAAATTTCAAGCTGTTTGCATTTCATGATAATTCTGATACGGAGGCCAAATCTGGCTTTTCTAGTTCAAGAAAGTTAAGGTGCATTTTTTTATGGCACTCTGAAGTAATTTGAGGAAGGCCAAAATTCTAATGATGAGAAAGAAACACTTTTGTTTCTCAGCGTTCACCTCACTTAAAGAATCTTCATGGTTCGATAAATCTGCAAAGAATTCACAGTCATCACCTCATCACTACTCAAACACAAGCTCGTGCTCGCCACAGCTGAGTCTCGGTCAGCCAATTCATTCTATGCTGACAGGACCAAACCACAGTGATGTTCTCTGTTTTTCCCATCTTATCCAATTCTGGTGAAAAAACGGCCACTGAACCTTCCATGTTCTGCTAGGTAAGCTCAGTGTATATGTCTTGTCGCTTTGAAGGTTCGCACCCTTCACTGTCAAATTCTCTACCTATAAAATTACGCACTGCTGTTTGTTCAATGGCCCCTTTTCTCTTCTTTCTTCCGTGCCTACGACCGCTTGGACTTCACAGGCTTGGCTACCAAGTTCTCGCTCCAATTATCAACTTTCGGCTTCACTTTACCATGCATTAACGAAATTGAATCCATCAAGAAATCTCATGACATCCTCCCCTCCTCTTGACGCGAATTTGCCTGGCAAAACCTGTTTTGTTTTTCCTTAACTCTAGACAAATATTGCCTTTCCCTAATGTCAGCTATCGTATTCCACGCATGAGATTTTTGTCTATGTTCCTCGAAAAACTTAGAGATTTGATGTTTCTCGCTTTTCAAGTTCCAAATGTCGCTCTGCAGGTGATTTTTGATTCTTCGGCAATTTTTTAGAAAGATAAAAGGATTGATTTGCAAAATTTGTAAATCACACATATAAGCAACAAATTAAGACATATTTTAAACATTTTCATTTATTAGGTATTAAGAGAAACAATATGAAATAAATTAATACAAAAATACTCTCTGTCATGGAAGTAATAAATTAAAAATAATGTTTAGTCAATTAAACAAGGTAATCAATTAATTAATTAAAATATCAAAATCGGTCCAGTGCAGAATTGTAAATGGGCAATACTAAAGTTCCCGATTAACAATCCTGTTCATGAAAAAAATTTCCACTTTGGCACTTTACAAAATAGAGAAATAAATGGATGTCTAAAGTGAAATGGATTCTTAAGTGTAATACCAAAACGCGTCGGCAATAATCACTTAAGTAACCGTATCACTCTAGACATCCATTTATTTCTCTATACTAAGTGATACTAGTCCAATGGAAATTTTGGATCTTTACAAAATACCTGAAGGTTCGGCATAACTATGGAACACTCACAAGAAAACTTGAACCGCTGAGCTGTTATCCAACTAAGCAAACCCTGTGCTTGCACTTTGGTCAAAATTACAAGGAAACTACAAGGTGTTTAAGGTCTCGCCAAAGAGAGAAACTACAATTGATAGAAATAATTCCATTATTAACGACCAGGACCATCTGACATAGGTAAATTAACTAACACTAAGTGTAAATAGCATTTAATGCTAGCACAAGAGAGGATGCGTAAGAGACAGAAAATTGTGTGTGCTTACTTTCACGGCCCAAAACAATTTTTATGTCTACCTTGAGGAGAGCTTTGATGCTCTACGGTAATATAATGTCGACAAGGTCCTCTCGAAGTAATATTGGATGGACTTATCCACTCATCGGATGAATGAGTAGACCTCTGCTACAGGCACATGCTGTAGGTGAGTTAGGCAATGGAAACGTGGAATGTATCAGGCACAGCCAGGCATTTTTGAAAATGATGAACAGTCCAGGATGTCCTTCGCTTGCACTCAGGCAAATAGTGGAAGACACAGTGTATAGCTGGTTCTGTCAAGCAGGAAAATTTCATGTAATTTCAGGAAGGCACGATTCCAACAATATGCAAGAAACACCTTCGTTTCTCTGCATTCACCTCACATAAGGAATCCTCATGGTTGGATAAATCTGCAAAGTTTACAGTCCTTATTACTCGACCACAAGCTCCTGCTCGCCACAACTGAGTCTTGGTCAGCCAATTCGTTCTACCCTGACAGGACCACACTAACAGCCACGTTCTCTGCTTTTTCAATCGTATCCAATTCGTGTGGAGGAACGGCCACTGAACTTTCTATGTTTTGCTCGGTAAGCTCGGTGCGTATGTCTTGTCACTTTGAAGGTTCGCTCACTTCTCTCTCGAATTCTATACCTCTCAAATTACACACCGCAATTTGTTACACATCCCCTTTCTTACTCCTTCTTCTGTGCCTATGACAATTGATCCTCGCAGAACTGTACATCACCTTAGACAATGAATAAAAACATTCACCATTAATAGATGCCGCCAACGTTTTGTTCCTATTATCAATTTTTTGGCTTCTCTTTACCGCGCGTTAAGAAAGTTGAATCCGTTACGATATTTCATGAAACCTATAATATGCGTCTTAATGATCTCCAGTCATGATTATTTCCGTCCACGGTCTATCCTCGAGATTAAGTTCGGAAGTTTCCAAGGAGGTTTTAATAATTCATTCAACAGTTCTTGCTCCAGTTCTAGTAAATGCCACAATTTCTATGTTTCTGTTCTCTGCTTGGATTATGCACCAGTTTATCCCTTCTGAAACTCGGTGATCCTTTTTCCAAGACGAGGTACTACATCCACAGATATCTTTCTATCAAACAAATGAAGTGATAAACAAATGCAACACAAGCTAAAGGAAGACTGATTGACCAATTTCGTAAATAACTTCAGTAGTAAGCTCGTTATTAGCTTTATAGATTCTATTTCCAGCGACATTTTTGGCTAGGAAATGAAGAATTGTGATAATGGTGTCGTTCAAAAGGCACTTCATTGTTTATGGATCCCCTCAGAAATTTCTGTACTGGTGTATTGTAATTTCGGTTTTCTTATAATCACTGTCTGCTCTAATAACGAAGAAAGCACTTATAAACTTTTTATATGTAATCTACAATTTCTATCTTTTTAGTACTATCGACTAAATACGGCAAAAAGACCTTGTGTAAGTGATGAAGAACAATTGACGTGTCGCAAAAAGTGCTATAAAAAGGCCGAAGTAAACATTCATTGCAGGTAATTACTAAATTTACGACATCTAGACTGTACTGATCATTATCATTGAAACTGGTTTTCTAGAAACAGTAGGAAGGTGAAGGTATAAAACTGAATAAATCAATATCTGGAGTGGAGTAAGATATAATTATAAGCTGTATAAGATCAACCGTTAATCCTAGATGAATTGTTGAATGTTTAGCACAGCTGAACACGTTATATTATTCTTGCTTGCTAAAAAATGAATGGTTATAAAATTGGTCTTAAGAAGGAATAGGCAGAATTTTTTACTTTATAAAACAGCACAATTGCTGTCCGTATGTATAAAGAAGCCTAAACTACGAATTCACGTGTTTTATAATAACATATCCAGTGTGTTTCAAAGGGAGTGTCCCAGTTTCAAATAATTATATACAGGGTGATTGCAAAAAGAGTTCAGGGTTACAAACTCTTACTGTGTCTATTAATTGCAAATTTATGCAAAGAAACTTGCTTGCATGTGTATTGCAACTGTGTAAGTTTTTTAATCCCGACGGTCACAAGTGCTCTATGTAGGCCCCCTTCATCACACGGCAGACAACTGCGCCATCAACAGTCATTTTACTCAAAGATAGCCGGCCAGTGGACTTACCCGTGCAGATGCAGCCTGTCTCCATGAAGCGCTTGTACCACTTGTGGATTGTCTTGTCAGTAAGGGTAAAAAATAACCTGTTGTCTTGCAGTTGTCGCCCTCTAGCCAGTAAAAAAAGAAGCTTCCATCAGCGTTTGTCTATCTCCCCCTAGTAAAACATCACATGTGCACGTCCTGCTTATGAGTACATAACATCACGAAACCCCGGACACCTTTTGTAATCACCCTGTGTAATAATGCAAATGGATTACAGTTATAAAACAACTTACAAAGTGTTGAGTTAGTCCTTAAGTAATATAATTATTAATGCTGTATGTGAACACCACCTGCACAGGCAATATATTGGGACAAAAAATATTCGGACACCTACGAAACATGTAAATTTTGTATGCAATTAAAATAAGTTGCATAAGCATATCATTGTCTGCTCCCATATACACTGAATGGCCAGATTATTATGACCACTCCTTTACTACTTCGTAGGCCATCTTTTGCCTTCAAAAAGGATGCGAATCTTCTTGGCAGAGTGATGCGAGGAATCTGACACCATGCCTGATGAACAGCACTGTCCAGTTGTGTGATTTGATGGGTGTGCACAAACAAAAGCAAACAAACTTTAAGGCTCTAAAAAAACTTATCAATTCCATTCAACTCAATGCAATTCAATTTAAAAAAATAAAAGAAATTGTGAAAAAATAGTAGTAAAATGTGTGTATGCGTAAACGTAATCTTGTGCATGTGATCAATTTTTGAGCTGCATCATCATCATCATCATCATCATCAACAGTATTGTCAACAAAAGTAGTAAGTAAACAATAATAATTATTAACTGGAGATGCGTCTCCAAGCATAGGTAATGATTTTTCAATTGAGAAATGGAAGGAAAAATTCTGCGACCCGGATTCGAACCAGGAACCTCGACTATCATGGCCGATGCCTCCACCAATTGGGCTATCGCAGACACCACGGACAGCCAAGCTGTCTCAAGGTGTCTTAAAGACAACCAAGTTGTCACGATGCCCAATGAAAGCCCAATGACAATGAAAGCCCATTCAAAAAATTGGAGTGGAGAAATTTTCGATCTGCGGGCCAGGTTCCCGTCTCCCATTGGGCTTTCAACCGTGACAACTTGGTTGTCTTTAAGACAACTTGAGACAGCTTGGCTGTCCGTGGTGTCTGCGATAGCCCAATTAGTAGAGGCAACGACTATGATAGTCGAGGTTCCTGTTTCGAATCCGGGTCGCAGAATTTTTTCTTCCATTTTTCAATTGAAAAATCATTAGTAAGTAAACATTTGTTGAATAAAATCAAATCCCTCGCATCCTTTTTCCAACAACAACCCCTCCAAAAAATATATCCAACCCCAAATTTTTTTCAAAGTTCATTACACAAATTTATAAACATTATGCCCCACCTATCATCTTATCAAAAAATTAAAAGTATAAACGAAAAGTGGAATAAGAACGAGGAAAACGAGACAAAAAAAATAACGAGAATAACTATTGAAAAGTATTGGAATACGAATATAATTAACTTTTAATTTGTAAAAAGCAGAGCAAATCAAATTAGGTATTATATTTTAAAATCACGGGTAAAAACGGATAGCACTTAAACATTAAATTGTGACCCAATAATAACCCCGCATTGAAAACACAAAAACTTAAAAAAAAGATTAAAATTTGGGAAATTAATTAATTAATTAAAAACAATTAAGAGTAGGAAAGAAGGGACATAGTATTCGCCTTCACCACCAGCCCCCATTCCAATCTCACCATCTAGAGATTGGAATGTGGTTGAGGTGATCACAATGGGATCAAAAGATTGGAGACAGCAGTTGGCTTCACTGCCCCAAAGGAAGCTAAAATCACAGAGAAAAATCGCAGACCACGTATGTACAAGGTAACAAAAAAAAATAAAAGATATAAACGTTTAAAGTTCGATTTGGCGATGATAGCTTTCTCATTCTTATCTGGGTGTTTTTTTTTGTGACTGCCTCAGAACCTTAATAACAATTCAGTCGTTCCTGCTGCTTTGGACCTCGTTATTTAATTAAAATAGTAACAGCAGAAACTATATTTGAACATAATTTGGAAGAATTCATTCTCTTACTTCAGCAAAATGAAGTTAGAAGAGGTGATAATGATCAGGAAAACAAGGATTAGTAACATTATATCAGTGAGGAACTCATCTATATTGACTACAGCGCCGTTTTCCAAGAAATTCTGCTGTCAAAGTGGGCAGAGCTTACTGAAACCTCTTATTACCAATTTTCCACGTTCATTTTGAAAAGAAGGAAAATTATTTCGAGTTAAATATTTGAATTTTATTAAGTTTAATTGTTCTTCTTTTAATACCCAAAGATGGTTAAATAAATTTAAGTATTAAGTGCTTTAAAATTTGAAAATTTGATACTGGTAAAACGGTCGTTCGTTAGGGATGTGAGGGGGAAAGAGGAGTGCATCTACTTTCTCTTTTACTATTATGGTAGTACGATCAAAAAACTATATTGTTAAGTTTGACATGTAGCCAAATTCATGGGACTAAAAGCACTTTCATAAATACAGCAATCCAATTGTTAACTACAGCAACGGAAATTGTGCGTGTGCACTTACCAGGGGATAAAAAGACCATGATAAAACCAATGACGTATATTAAAGATAGCGCACTGACCTATATAAATAACTGGATGGCGCTTCCGGCGAAAAACTTGACGCCACCAGAATATGCCATCCGTCATCTTAGTAGGTGCAAGAAATCTCATCGTGTGTGCAACGTTTGTTTGATTGTTGCATCGATTCTGATTTTTAATGCCAGAAACAGGGTAAACAAAGTAAAATGTTAATTAATAAAAAATAAGCTTTTAAATGCTTTAAATAAAATCTTTAATGTGTGTAAGGTTTGATTAAGCAATCTGTATTTCATTATAATAAATAAAAGAAAGCTCTTTAACCACAACGAATAACTGAAAAATACAACCTGGATACGCGCATTTCGAAAGCACTGCTTTCATCTTCGGTAGGAATCCTTGACTCCGTGAATCCACTCAGGTGAAAGTGAACTGAAGTCAAACGACAATCGACAATCGAACAGTGTAGTGTATCGGTATTCGTGTGGAACTTGAAGCATAGCTTCCATAATCTCACCCTTCATAATCATATTCCAAGGGAAATACACTGAACTAGAAAAGAAGCCTGATGTACCCACAAAGGTTATCCAAAATATGAAAGAAAATTGCCTCCTCTTGGTGGAGGAAAATTTGATTGACGATTGTCTGTAGTAGGAGTATATTACATAGTAAGCCACAGAAAAAACGATAGAATTTATGAAACCCAGTAATCTGGGAAGATGACATTATCAATGTCATCAAAATTGACATCAAGGATATGTCTTGGATTATGATGCCTTTTTCTATGTAGAGAATGTTTTAGAATGCCAGAGACTAGATCATTATCATGATTTGCCATAATAGGCAGCACGGTTTTCATGAGCTCTTGAACATATTTCCCGACATGGGTAATATCGAAATCATTATGAATGGAGTAATTGCGAGCAATTCTCCTATCTAATTGTGCAATAGTCCTTAAGGAAATGTTCTGGAAAGTTTGGAGTTCCTTCCATCTTGTCTTGCAAATCGTAGCCCAGACGGGCATGCCATATAGCAAGATGACACGAACAATTATTTTGTATAACAGTAGTTTGTTATCAACACTGAGGGCACTGTTACGACCCAACAGAGCAATTAAGCTAAACTTTGCTTTTTTGGCCTTGTTCATCGCATAAGTCACATGCATATTCCATGATAGTTTTGAATCAATAACAACTCCAAGGTATCTATAATTATCAACTCATTCCAAGTATTTGCCATTTAACTTTAAAGAGTCAAGATTTCTCTTTTTCTTCTTAGTGATAAACATTGCTTTGCATTTGTTTACATTCAGTTTTAATCGCCACTTGCTAAACCAGATTTCACAACCAGAATTCTTTAAGGGCTTTCTGCAAACGTGATACAACAACACTAGGCTGGTGTATAGCAGCATCATCCGCATAAAAATATAGCTTGCAGTAAGAGATTTCAGGGAAGTCACGTATATAGTAATTGAACAGGACTGGCCCCAGCACTGATCCTTGTGGGACACCGCCATTTATCTCACAGGTATCAGATAATTCATCTCCAATCCTGGCCTGAAAAGACCTGTTGGACAGAAACGAGTGAACTAGACTAATTAAATCATGTGGGAAGAAGACAGCAAACTGATGGGCCTGTAGCTTACAGGGTTTGCAGGATTTTTACCGGGTTTAGGGATGCTTAGGACAACACACTGTTTCCATGTATCCGGAAAGTAACAGTTATCCCAACAGTCGTTTATAATTTTAGTGATATCACTAGTTACATTTTGCGGTAAGTTTTTTAAGGCATTGTTATTAATAGTGTCTTTACCTGGTGCCTTCTTTTTCTTGAGTTTCTTAAAGCAATTTTGAATCTCAGCTACCTGTATTTTATGTTTGGCCACATGTTGGCTATTGTTGTAATACTTTGTTATGCTGCTTTCTACCATTTTGGATATTTCTAGTCCGTCTGGACGATCATCCTTTGGAGTCACAAATTGTTTTTTAAGTGAATCAGCAATAACCTGTGCTTTGTCTTGGTCATTAGTTATGAAATGTCCATTAGTGTCTAACAGCGGTGGAATATTCATGGCCTTTTTGTTTTGTAAGGCTTGAATCATGCACCATATAGAATTGTCTTGGGTTGACAAACTCTTCACCTTCTCACTCCATCTATCGTTACGAAGTTTATTTACTTCCTCATGTACTCTTCTCGTAAGTCGGTTATATTTGGTTTTAAGCCAAGGCTCTCGTGTTCGGTGCCATTGCCTCCTTACCCTGTTTCTTTGATCTATTAGATACTTGATTGCTGGAGTAAGATCGAGATGATCAGGCCGTTTCACGTCTACTGGAGAAGCACAAGCATTGATGGCTTCAGTAATACGTGTAGTGACCCTTTCAACATTTATATCTATCTCCTCCGTACTGTCATTTTTGAGAAGATCTCTGAAAAGTTTCCAATCTTGTTTAAGCCCCATTTGTTCTCTGCAGTCAGTATTGAGATTTTCAAAATTCAGTGCGACCGGTTTATGATCTGAAGATAAATCATCAACAGTAAAAATATCGAATGGCTTATAGAAGCCTTTCAGCCAAACACTATCAAAGTCAAACGACGGAAAAACGGTATTTATAGCGAAAATTAACGATAAACTAACCAATCCGAGAAGAATAAGTAAAGATACATTAACGGAAAGAGATGCAGGAGCCATGATTGGTTAAAGTCGTCCACCAGTAGATTAGTGATGAATCACCATTCGGTCCCTTATCAGAATTAAGCAAATTATTCTGATTCGTTTGGATGATAGCCATGCTTTCGTATGCGTCCAGAAGATGTTTTTTATTAACGGATTGTACAAGAGTGAGGTTTTCTAATTTGAAATCGTGACCAGTGTCCAAAGAATGTTTGGCAATGGCCGACTGGCTGGCTCTTCCAAATCTTCTGTGTGCTTTATGTTCCTTGTATCTGGTCATAATTTTCCTGAAAGTTTGTCCTTGTAAATTATTTTTTTATATTTTTCTACATATTTTTCTGTTATTCGTTGTGGTTAAAGAGCTTTCTTTCATTTATTATAATAATAATTATCCACATAATATTCTTTCCTTCGTTTTAAGACATCACTATAGCGTTTTTCTCCCATTAGTATTATCAATTATAGCTACTCATGTTGACAGGTATAATAGCGAATTAAATACCCTATTTAGGTTAAATTTTAGAATTAAGTCCTTAAAAATCGATATTATGTTTTTAAACAAGTGTAAATCTCAAAAAGTTTTTCCCAAATTCGTTAATGGTATAGAGTTCAAAAAACATAAGGACCCCTGTTTGGCTAAATTATTGCCCTCGGTTAAACTGCAAAGATTAAATAAGGAGGTTGGTTTTCTTAATTACAAGTTAAACGTGACTGAAATCCAAGCATATAATCTACATTTAAAACTAAGCAATAACCTAAAAAGAAATGGGATTTGTTTCTTAGAAACATGAATTTAATTAACAAATGTAAAACAGAACTTAAATATCAAAAAGTTACCAAAAAGTTTGGTTTACTTCTTAACCAACAAAAACCAAGAAGAAAAGTTATCAGTGACGATAACGTGATCAACCAAGCCAATATCCAACTAAATGAGAATGAGTTAAATATTTTGTCCAAAGGTTTGAAATTTTCTGTAAGTAATAACGTTAAAGACCTAAAGCAAACAGTCGCAGAAATAGAAGGGGGGATCAAGTTTTATCCAGTTCAAGTTAAAAACAACATTAGAGAACAATGTAAACTCCAACTATCAAAGAATATAAGTGAAACCCCTTCCGTTTATCACAATTGCGAAGATAAACTACCACCGCTTAAAAAATATGCGGAATCTATTAAGTCTCTTAAAAACAAAAATTGTTTCTTTATAAAATCTGATAAGG
>JAHWFO010092180.1:1293-12584 GCA_023313115.1 Rhysida immarginata
TTTTCTGATGACATTTTTTTCGTCAACGCTCTTCCTGCCCGCTCATTAGCTGAGGCTACCGGAGACGCGTATGACGTTCTCGATGATCCCGATCAACCTCCGATCGATCCCTCTTCGTCTAAATTTCTTCATGACATCATGTCCTCCATCCATACTGGAGCAAAGTGAAACAACTCCTGTCGACCAATAAAATTTCAGTGATTATATCACGTGACTTATTATACAATCGGATTATGATATTTTTATTATTATCGATGTAACACGAAAATACAAAACGTTACAGCTATTATCAAATAAGACGAGTTTTTTTAAATATTTAATGACTGATATGAATATGGAAGATTCATCTATGGGCAAGCTATCATCTGATTCACGAAAGAAGACCAGGTAACCTTCAAAAACGAACATTGCCAAGTCAAGAAGGCAGGATCAAAAACGAATTGCTTGCTCATCATATAGTTAAGCCTAGCAGCAGATAGTCAAATTGTCGAGTGAAATAATTTTCAGGTACACTCACTATGATTCTAATTTACAAAACTTTCATCAACCACAGAAGAAAAAAATTCCAGTGCAACGAGATTAGCCTTGAAGGCAAGTCAAACATGAAGCGACTAATCATAACGAAGGTAACATAAGGTTAAAATTAAACAAACGTTATATTTCTATCTCATTTCGTCTGCGTTATAACGTTTCAAAGAGCGTATACATCAACTTGGGACACCCTTATTACTGTGCCCGCGCCACGAGAAGGCGGTTGCGTTTCCAAAATCTCTCAAATGGCGCGCTAGGTGCTTTGGCCAATCCATTTTTCTATAGGGTAAAAGTAGTTATGCTGGAGAAAGAAATGAAATGAAATGACGTTCAGAGCAACCTTCCTTCCTTCAGAATGTAACGTTTTCCCTTTTAACATTTTTGTACGAATTTCTATATACAAAAATAACTTTTTCCAAGCCCTGAGTAACTCTGCAGTATACTACTCCTACCCTTTAGCAAAATGGATTGGCCAAGGCAGCTAGCGCGCTATGTGAGAGATTTTGGAAACGCAGCCGCCTTCTCGTGGCGCGGGCACAGTATGAAATATATTGAGTGTGGTAACAGATAGCGACACTATACCTCGCTTTATTACCTAGCCAATTCGTGGAATGATCTAAAGTTTTGCTTTCAGTGGTTTGAATGAAGACTAATGAATCTTCGTGTAATAAACTATTCTCCATTACAATAAATATATTTTAAAACTCACAATTTAATTCATACTTTATTATTTTGAAACAGTAAAGAATAAATTAAATGTTCATTTAGATCTTTTGATGCTTTTTAAAGTCTTCATCTTAATTATAATTTATGGGCATGTTGAATTTCTATATGATTTCAAGTGCTTAATTTAGTTTTACAGATTCCTTCCTTCATCTCTATAGTTAAGAATAACCATTAAGGAATGACAAAGTACCGAAAAGCTAAACTTTTTTGGCGAAATCAGTCCCGGAAACATATTTATTAATTGGCGAAAAAAGTAATTAATCATGCACGTCGCCACAGAGTTCGGACGTATCTTTGAACCAATTTGGATTATCAATAATTTTACGTTACATTTTTTCATGACACATGATTCCAAGTTAATTGATATATTACATCCCATATCTTAGCATTGAAAGTTCCAATGAACTATAACGGTTCCACTAAACCAGGTCCCTTTGAACCAATTTCGACTATCATGGATTTTACGTTATATTCATTCCAAATGGTTTGATATATTACATGTCATATCTAACCATTGAAAACTTTTTGAGGGTGTCGTAAGGGTGCAATTAAAGTACGTGCCATTGTATCCATTATGCCAATCTTCAAAACAGTTCATTCGCGGTACCATATTTATCATTTCACGAAAACAGTAATTAATAAACCAATAAGGAAAGACATACCCAAGCACCGAAAGGCTAAACTAAACATTTCGCGGAACCATATTCTTCAATCGCCCTATGTTAACATTGTAAGTTTCTAATGGATCATAATGACACCATTAATCCATGTTCCTCTAAACAATTTGGATTATCATTAATTTTACCTTATATTCATTCATGATACATCATCCAAATTGTTTGATATGTTACATGCAATGTTTTAGCATTGAAAGTTCTAATGAACCACAATGGTTCCTCTAAAGAAGGTTACTTGGAACCAATTTCGACTATCATTGATTTTACGCTATATTCATTCCAAGTTGTTTGATATATTACACGTCATATCTTATCATTAAAAAATTTCGAGGGTGTCGTAAAGGTACAATTAGAACACGTGCCGTTGTTTCGATTACAACCATTTTCAAAATGGCTCATTCCCGGAACCCTATTTATCAATTGGCAAAAATAGTAATTAAAACCCGCTTCTATCTTGTCATTACGATCTGTTTGATGTATTACTTAATATATCTTCCCAATGAAAAGTGCAAGGTGGGGTCGTGAAGGTACCATTTGTGCACGTGCTAATGATCCGATTTAGATAATATTTGCGATTGCTTCGTGCGATGGACCATACTCAACGACTGACGAAAACAGATTTTGAAAATCTTTCATAGCCTTGGAGGAGTTAGAGTTACGGACGAACAGACAGACACGTTTCCCCACACAGATAGCATAAAGCACCTTTCGGTACTTTATAACCACGCATAGCTCGTCGTTACGATTTACTTGAGGTATTACTTACTATACGAATCTATCCATTGATAATAGTTATTAAATAAAAATGAAAAATAAAATAATAATTAACAATTACATTGATCTAATTCACTACCGAAAAAGAAGTGGACTATAGTATCACATATTTGGATTTGAAAATAACCAGGACCAACCAACTCCGAGAGTTCAACATACACAGAAAATCTAATTTCGTAGCCAGCTACATCAGAAGTGAATCCAATCACTGCCATCAACATAAGCTGGTCGCGTTCAGGCACATGGTGTCACGAGCCCATACCATCTCTTTAAGTGACGAGAATAGGAAGACCGAACTGGAAAAAATCGAAATCTATGCTAGACAAAATGGCTACCAAGAAGAAGTTTATAAATAAGAACGTTACTTTGTTTAAATTATCATTAACAAATGTGATGTTTAAGCTTTAAAATTGTTTTATTGACTTATAAACGTCAATATAAAAAAAAATTAGCTTGAGATTAAATCTTTAAGGTTTCTTAAAAAAACTTCAAACAAAATTTTAATTTTTCAAAAATTATTACTTTTATGAAAATAAACTATTCTCACAACATTACTGAGATTAAGATAATAGAAAAAAGGTCGTATAGTGGAATTATAATCTAAACATCATTTAGACTAAGCATTGCGTTGTTGTTGTTTTTTTTTGTTTTTTTTTAAAAAGCTGGAAAAAAACTTATATCATAAGCTTTACATTAACTAAGGTTGTGTGCAATTAAAGTGTGTTTTGCAGATAAGGAAACATAAGCAACATGCATGGTGAAATAATTGAATTTATATTTTAATGTTATTAGAAAAGTAAGCTTCAAAAAAAAATCTGACTTTACACATTAATCCCCAAAATTCAAGAATAAAGATACAATATAATAGAAAGCCTACAATTGCATGTGAATCAAGTATCTTACCGCAAAATAGCAACATGAATAATTGCTTAGCAAGTACAGCATGCAGTGGTAATGCAAAAAAAAATATAAACTTCAGAGCACTTGTGAGGCCATCACAAATGAAAAGGAAAATTACATTTTAACTTAATCAAGCTAAAAAAAGTTAAATATTTGCATGAGATACAAAGCCTCAGCTATAATGAGAATGGTTGATTCACCCACAGTTGGAAAAAAATTAATTTATGACAGGAAATATTAAGAAGAAATCCATTATATAAAAATATTCCTTGCCATTTTCCTAAGAAAATGTAAGGAAAAATTTACAAATAAAAAAAATATTAAAATATTTATTTGACTACTCCACTTTAGCCATTTAGTAAGACGCTAGGGACCAAAATTAAACAAAAATAAAAAAAAAAAACCTTTAAAATGGATAAAAGAAAATTTAGAGTTACTTTGAGATCCAAAAGTGAAGATAAGAAAAGAGAAATTACATAAAATGAACTGTTGTTAAAAATTTAGAAAGGTTAAAAGTCCTAATTGAAAAATTTAATTTTAAGTCCCGATGGGCATGATTAGCACACTACAGAAAAGAAACTTTACATTACATAGTGGACAGAAGATGAAGATGACTTCCGGAGAAGAGGTTGACTGGGAAATCCAGACAAATCTGCGTCACAGTTATAGAAATAAATGTCCATCTCGACAGAAGAGGACGAAGATGAGAATGAAAAAGGGCTTACATATCCGGATACTTAAAAATTGATGTGATTAAAACATTATCTTTGTAGAATAACTCAGGAATCAGTGAAGGTTGAAGACTGTAGTGGCTATGGAAGATGGAGGAGCCTCATGACAGCATCTTAATTAAAGGAAGCGTGGAAGAGTAGTCGAGAATTTTTCAAAAGTTGAAGCTTTTATGCTCTTGGGGCAGCAGTCAAGAAGCACACGGCTAGCACGCGGCGACAATGGAAAGGCACACTTCAGAGCATGACTATGTAAATTGGAGAACATCTCTTAAAGTAGTGACAACAATCAATGTAACATATGGGCTTTGTTGATAAAATCTACTGAGCTTCTAAACCGACAAATTACAAGAAATATTATATAAATATTACTCAAAAAGACAGATAGAATATAGGATATAACCTTACAATAGAAACAACAAGCTAAAAAATAATCATTAAAAGCTGGTTTTATCAATCTACCGGGTTTATTAAAATTTTAAGACGTAAAACATGTGATGTAAAAAAAAATATAAATTTTTGCAACATCACATATGTACGATCTGTTTTTCAAAGAAGAGAATATTTAATTTTCTCTTTTAATTTTTGGTCTTTATATTCTTTCGTTCTCGTATCATAAGCTTAACATCGCTCCGGTTAACTTGCTTTCCTCCATTTTTATTTTTCAAAGAAGAGAAATGACGTCAAGAGATCTTCAATTCTGACTGGTGGGCCGTTGTGCGTTGGCCGTTGAAATAGACCACAGTATTATCCCAGCGCAATAGCGGACGGCGGCTCGACAGCCATCGGCATAACGACAAAGCACAACTATGAATCATCTTAGCAAACGGAACGGCTTTCGTTGGAGTACAGCGCAAACGGTAATGGCAGACTATGAACTAACGTTAGGCTGGATTCACACTTCGACGAAATCCGCGACGGAAGATATCGACAGAAAGGACTTGCGGTCAAGAGAGCGCGAATATCGGGCGGAAAACAGGATAGACCCCATCTTGAGTTGGATTTTATCCCGTTTTCTGCCCAATATTCGCGCTTCCTTGACCGCAGTCATTTGCGTTGATGCCTTCCGTCGTAGTGTGAATCCAGCCTTAGAACATAAATATATCAAGTAGACGCAAAGGGTGTAAACTAATTAAGAGCAAAGCAACAAATATTATGAATAAATCATTAGATGATCAGTGAGGGTTTTAATGGTACGCCTACCTCAGCTGTTCGAATTAATGATGAAAAATAGGAAAGAAAATTCCGCAGCCCGGATTTGAACCAGGAACCTTTGGCTCGGACCGCCAACGCGCTAAAACCCTCACTGACCATCTAATGATTTATTCTTTAAGAATTTACGCCTTAGGAAAGATAGTCCCAGCCGGCGAACTAAGTAACTGCTCTAACCAAGCCCTAAGGTCATGCAAATAGCGTTTCGCTTTCATGGCCGCAGTGGCGCAGTTGGTTAGCGCGTTGGTGGTCCGAGCCAAAGGTTCCTGGTTCGAATCCGGGCTGCGGAATTTTCTTTCCTATTTTTCATCATTAAATATTTTGACAGTTGTTACTATCTAATCTATGATAACTTAATACGTAATGAGGAATACGAAAAGCATACCTCCCACAGAAAGCCAAGCCGGGAATCCACGGACTAAAGGTCGTTGTGGTCCACTCGCTTGCTGGACGTACTGTGTAAAGCTGTGGTGATGTTGTATCCTCCCGGAGAAAACAATACGTGGACAAAAATGTACTTTGTCTCCACTCCGTTCCACTCGAAGCCTTCCCGGGCAGAGTTTCCAATTGTCTCTTCAGGTTCGTTCCAATGTTTCATACACACTCATTAGCTCGACTCAAAGTTCATAGAACGCTAAAATAGAGCAGATATCTTCCCTGTTGCTGAGATCGCTCTTCCGGGACGTTTCAAGCCATGACGTGTTGATCGAAGCTGCTTATCCGCTGGTAGGCAACAGCTGTGATCCTTTACTCCAGTAAACTCTGAACTTCTGTTATATCGAGAAAAGAAAATGTCACAATTTAAATGTTTAACGGGCGAACTGCTTTCCTTAATGGAAAGTCCTGTTAATCCCTCGGGGTTCGGACAGCTTCTCAGGTAGTTGATCGAATTCGCTGAACGCTGAAGTTCATCCAATTGTCGGTCCTACAGCCCGTTGAAAATGTCAGAAACCTTGATTGCACTGGGAGTGAATGGCCCGACGACGTCAGCTGAAGAGAATCCTCTTCCAATCATAGAATTATAAAAAAATAAGTGAAAATCTAAAATGTCTCTTTTGCTTACGTTTTCGCTGGCACTCCTTATTTATGAAAAGAGCATCCAAATTCCACGATTCATTGGAAGCCCTTCGGATGTCTGTTGAAATAACTTCGTTAGCTTCAGATGGCAGTGTTGGTTTTTTTTTCATCCTTGACCTCCGTCTTCAGCCATTGTAGCTGGAGCTGGTGTTGTTGCTCCAGCCGACATCCTTAACAATGTTCACAGGCAGGATGCCCAGGCGCACATACTTTAAAAAACCAAGCAGCCCCTAGGAGTTGCGTCTCTTAATTAAACGCCACGAAAGGAGGCCCGATAGTCCACCGGCCAGTCATGCGAAGTCCAAGGGAGCGTAAATAGGTACGTAAAGGTGTTTTGGTTCCTTCCGATGACCGTATACAAGCTTTTGGATGAAGAATAACGCTTCTTAAATGTAGCTGGACCTAACCGATGCCATTCAAGATGGAGGAAGGACCTAAGATGAACAACGCCTCTCCTCCAAACCACTGCATCTGAGAGATTTGACTTATTAGATCTGTCGAGCCGAGCCAACCAGAAGAAGAAAGGCGATGAAGATGGCTAGGTCCAGTTTTAGCGCAGTACCGGTGGAATCATCCATCAGGAATCGCACTGCCTTGTAAGAAAAATTAGCCAGACGAAAATGCTGTTTAAAGCAATCCCAGATGGATTTTGCAAATGGGTACTCATGAAACACATGACTAATAGACACTGACACTACAAGACAGGCAACCAGCAGATCCGACTAATCTCCACAAATGAAGTCGCTGGAAAGTGAAAAATCCATGGTGCAGCAGACGCCATTGAAAATTGAAGACAGTTCTTTCAAAGGCTAAAGATTTAATTGCCTTCACGGTGGCTTCCAACGGATAATCAGGATGCAACCAAAATATATCAGTAGTCGCACCCTGATCGGACTGCTGAAAGAACCATGATAAAGGAAGGTTGTTACAGTCTCGTGAATCTAATTGTCTACGTCCTGGAATAAATGTCACTAAGTCGTTTTGCGATTTGTTGTAGAAGTCCGGGAATTTTAAATTAATTGAAAAGAGGTACATGTAGATGATGCTGGAAATGGAGGATTCCGTGACCACACGATGGCACTGTGATCAGAAAACGAACATGGACTAACCTCTATTAAACCTGGTGAGTCAACAAATGCACTGTCCACCAGAAACAAGTCCAGCCTCGATGACACAGTGGGCCATCTATGGAAGTTGGACCCACGCTGGTTGCACAGAGAAAATTGAGTACACATCAAAAAATGCATTCGGTTGGGGCACATGATACACATATCCAGACGAAAAGATGATATTGTTATCGTCTGGAAGGCAATTAACGTTCCCAGCCAATGATGAACAAAGAAAACTGTCAATGTCACTGAAAAAAGTTCGTTTCTCTACTGACTCGCATGGAGCATACGCATTAAGCAATCGAACTTGATGAAATGTCCAACGAGATTACCCTGCATTCGCAGTCATACATACAATTTGACACTAATATGGAGGGATTAAAAATGATGGTAGCAACCCCTTGCCCACATGGTGACGAAGAGTTAATGAAGAACTGTTCATGTGGATATTGTCTGTGAAGGCCGGGAAGATCGTTTACCGTTGTTAAGTGGCAAGCTTCACCTCTTGTAGTAAGAGAATGTCCGGCCTGTGCAAGGCAATGAACGTCGACAAAACCAATTGCTTAAACGAGGTACCAAGGGAATGATTTTTTCAGATTTCGGAGGTTGACCTGTATCAGCTGCAGACTTCAAACTTTCAGATGTCTTCCGTGTGGATCGTGCCGGACCTGAAGAGGAAGAGTGGCTGCGCTATTAGCTTGTGCAGCTGTCTCGCTCGGTAGAAGCAACAAATTCATCCCTTCCGCTATGAAGTCGTCTGAATTTTTTTTGCGAGGACTCTCAGCCATTGCAAGATGATCCCGTTGTACAGACGATGATGACTTCGTACTCTCAGCTGAGGATGACATTCTGGCCATAGAAGACGTGCAGGCGACATCGATGTTTGCGCTGGTGGAGGAAGGGCTAGAAATTCTTCCGTTGCAAACACCGATCCGGTACTCAACGAAGCATCTACGTCGTCTTCTGCAAAACTTGTCTTCTTTACCATCGAGATGTCAATAGATGGCTGAGGAGGGGGAATAACTTCCCGAACCTCTGGAGGTGGCGGAGGAGAGGCTGGCATTTTCTCACTTGGCTCCACAGGAAGAGGCGGCAGAATGGGGGTGCACGCAGTCGCAGTGGAGGAGAGGATGGCGTAGTTCTGCGTGGCACTGATAGTCTTGCTGTTGATGTCATCACTTTCGGCTGTTGGGATGACACTCCCCTAGGTGGTGACGATGGGGCTGCTAGTGATGCAAAGGTCCTCTCTGGGCAGCGATGATATTTGCCCATGATGCGCGAGCACTTCTCGCATTTCTTGAGGAGAGGACAATCCTTCCTGACATGGGACGATTTTTTGCAGTACCAGCAGCACTGTCTTTGACCCTTGTAATGATGTCGCTATTCTTTTATAGGGGAGAATCCCCATATTCTGGGTAGGCCACTTTCAGCACCTCCCCGTAGTGGGACATGAATTTCTTCAAATATCATCCCACCATCAGAGGCGATGCACCCCGGACATGGACGGTCAAATGTCCAGGTTTGCATTAAACAGGTGGACGGTGGTTTGTCCAACCTTGATGGAATCAGCAGCTACTATGCGGTCTGCCACGTTCTTCTGTTTACGGAGCATCCTCGACTTGATTTGGGATAACCTCTGTAAAACAGTGACAGTTGGCAAGCCAGACGGTAACAGAAGAGATATGCTTGTTTTTGCATGCAGCTCCTTCATAAACGAGCTGACGGCGGATGGGCTGTCAGCAATCATCACCACCATGTTGTTCATGGTTATGGAAAGAGAAGATGAAATGTTCGAGGGAGGGAGTGAAACCTCCCCCGAAATACACCGAGGAGAGGGTCACTCGCACAAAAAAGTCACAATTATTCCCACACACTAGATGTAAAAACGCGTGGGAATACAATAAAAGTCTTTCAAAGTCACAAATTCACAAACGCACAAAATAGATACTAATCCTTGACCTCTGCCTTCAAAGTTTTGATTGTGCTGGAATCTAAGCACTTTCTAAATCTTCGTGTTTCAGATTTCCTCTTATATCTGCTCTTAATTAGCTCTTGGTCCACTCCACTATTTGTCCACGGGTGACGGCTAACCCGACTCTTATTCCCACGCTCGCTTACGCTACTTGCCAATCTCGCTTTACTTTTTGTCATCAGAGGAGCTTTTGCCTACTGGCTACATCTGTTGGCATAACATTATCGCTCTTACTATGGCTATTTGCCAACTAATTTGTCCTGTTACGTCATCAGATGGAATTTTACCTACTAGCTCCATCTGCTGACATGCAGCTCTTTTACATTTTTTGATGGAGAAAATCAATTTTTGATGAAAAAACTTGGGGTGGGAAGGTAAAAAGTGCAGATAAAGGGGTAAATAGATGACCCCAGGGTCTACTACCTGCCTATATCCTACTCGGGGGGGGGGGGGGGAAATTTTTTTTTAATAGATATATAAGTATATTTCTGCTTCACAGCTAAAGCTCCTCATTGGAATGTTTACAAGATTTATTAGATATTGTTAGACATTGTCTAAAATGTCCATCCAATGCCCCCCCGCAACTGACCAAATCACGTTATACGTTTCCATTGATCATGCTTAACCTTGTTGATTTTCTATTTTATATGGAATTATTGTTTTGGTGAAAGTTAAAAAGGTCAGGTAGTAAAAATTGGGTGATTTGGTCAGTTACGATCAGCTTCGTTTAGACTTTTTAGACTTTGTAGCAGTGTCTAACAGTTGAAATCGATAGCGTAAGCAGCATTGGTTTCACGAAAAAAAGTATTAAAATTTCATGAGTCGAAACTTCTAGTTGTTTATAACTTTTTTTTAAGTTTGCCATTAAAGCAGAAAATTAAATAAAATAAAAAATTGACCTGGATATTTCAACAAAAATACAGATTTAAATTCTCCTTTTACCTTTTAATTTCTGTTGCAGATTTAGTATAATGAGACTTCTGTTCCATCGTTTCAGAGTTTTTATGATAAGCTCCCATTAGGCTTTATGTCATATTTTTTCCTCTTCAAATTAATTGGAACAAGAAATTTATCACCTCGGAAAACTTCCGCCTTCTGTTTCCCTCAGTTCGATTAACTCCAGACATCTCATTAAAATGAATGTTTTGGTTCCTTTTAGCCATAAAAAACTGAGGCATTTTCTTCTTACATTAATTAATCTTTCATTTTTCTCCTCACAGCTTTAAATTATTATCTTAAAGTTATTTTCCTAAATTTAAAATGATTTAGTGGTTTAAAACTTTTTTAACATTTTTAAGAATTTTACTCCTTGCATGCAAAGTAAAGGAAAACTGAAAACACTAATCCACATGAGAATTTTTATTGTCTCAGATGTACATTTCGGAAACCATATTTCCTTCATCAGTAAATTTAAATAAAAATTTTACTCTTTAAGAACTTGTGTTGAAAATGTTTTTAACGTTCTTCTGCAATATGAATTTAATATTAGTAGTCAAATTAGGTGGAAGTTTCTGTTTTAAAAATCCGAAGCCATTGCGATGCTGTAAATATTTAAAAGGTAAACTGGATATTCCTTAAAGGTATA
>JAHWFO010092200.1:0-14597 GCA_023313115.1 Rhysida immarginata
AATATTATGTACAATCCAAATATGCCATAAAAATAGGGTTTCAAAGTTACCCCTCCATCCTAGTCCCTTTCACAAGAGGGGTGGGTAATATTTTAACTAACGAATTTCCCCCGAAAATAATTCACTTTCGATTTTGGACAGTTTTCCATACAATTCTTAGCTTCCGAGATATTCAGTTGTCTCAAGATAAATGCCTCACCCTGTATACCTCTATAGCGGCGGGGCCTGTGGTGAGTTTTTTGTTTATCGCTCGTCTTCGTCGTTTAAATTGCTTCTAATACGTATTACTCGTTGACGGTATTTTATCCAGTTTTCACGCACATTACCAGTGAACGAGAGGCCATTTTGAGGTCATAGTGGCTCTATATCTACGATGCCAATGAGGTTTTAATAAAATTTTCTTTCGAAAGCACTTTACGCGATATTTTCTTCTGAACGATGTTGAGTTTCACTTTCGTTTTTATGTATTGCTACCAGGCCTTCAACCTCGATTACACATGGTGTATAACCACTCTCAGAAATGTCAAGAATGCCGTTTTTGCGAAAAAGTATCTTATACAAAACTCTCAGATTTGGGCGTGACATTCTCCCCGTCCCTAAATGCAGCTTTCATTGCATCACAGAAATATACTGCTTGCTGAAAAATGCAAAACCTGGAAGGAATGATCCGATTTATTTGAAATTTTGCGCACATGTAGCATTGGTGACATGCAAAAAATGATTCATATTACAAGACAATTCGTCCAGTTGAATGTTGTACAAGGTGGCTCCCATGCTCCTCCTGGAGAGGAATTGTTCAGACCAGATTTGCATGATATCATCTGTTTGGCATCAGCATCATACTGGAACAGTTGAATGTTGTTGTGGTGACAACACATGCAATGTCTCGCACACGTGGCCATGCTTCTGTGCAACAACTCACAGATTCTGAAAGAGGTCGGATTCTGGAACTAGGAGAGGCTGGAAGGTCTAATCGGCATATTACAGCATAGATCAGTATTGATGTTTCTGTGGTGGCTCGATATTGCCACCAGTGGTTTTCAGAAGGAATATATTTTGGATGCCCACACACTACTGACCCATCCCATACTGGTTAGTCAAGATGACGTGAAGCCCCAACTGTTCCACAACACCCGACCCAGGTATTCTATAACCAACAGCAAAACTGCCACAGCAGAAGGCGATCACCAGGTTCAAGGATTATTTAGTGTGTTCCGGAACTACATGCACACATGACAGGAGCAATTGATGTAAAAAAATGTGTTTTAATTTTAACTGAATAACTACATTAACCCAGATTAAGGTGTAGTAATATTAACACAACAACTTGTTGTTTTGACAAATTAACACTATCAAAAATTACAAGATCAATATTGCAAAATAAAAATTACACCTATTCAATAGATGGAATAAATTTAAATGAATAGTTTTCAAATAAAGGTCTTAAACTGTCCAACTAATTCTTAATACTTGTCTATTAAATTAAATAGTTCTTATCACTTTAATTATACATGTCAGTGGACCACATATAAACGTTAATGTCAATTTTGGATCAAAACTGAATAGTCACTAGATAAGTTTATCGTTTACTAAAAGTGTATAATAGAGCCTACTACACTAAAGACTATATCAAACTACTAACATTGCCTTGCAAGTGTTCCTTAGTTAGTTATAAATTCATGAAAGCCTAAGTTTTGATAATCTCAAGAAATTTTCACTTATTAATCAAGTCAGATTTGTTTAATTCACTTGCAGTAAAGTTAATTGGCAATAGTTCAAAGTCTAACCGGAAAACCTTTTAAGAGTAACAAACATGTGGATACTCACCGGCATCTGAAGGAAATAGTACAGTCCTACCTCAGTTTCACGGAATTTAAAACATTTGGCCCTTGGGTCCGTTAAGAATACGCACACTGAATTGTCAATGGTCCCTTCAAGTGAGCTTGTTCTCTCCTACAACCAGATGTGGTTAGGTTAGGTTAGGTATTGAAGGCTTAGCTGCCTGCTACAGATTCACTACGATGTGGCTCAGCAATTCCATGGGTTTCCAAAAATTCCAGCTGTGGTTGGGTTGAATACAGGCCATCCCTAGGCATGCCAAAGCTTAACTCCAGGTAATGCTGCACAAGGCTTGGCAAAGCCTGTATCCATCTTGTTAAACGTTGAGGGGCTTGCCAAAGCCTCCTTTATCCAAAATGTTGTATAATTAAGACTAACTATGACCAAATGATAGCACTTCTTGCTATTCTATATGCTTCAGCACCAGATGAACTGCTCTGAAGGTTACACAGAACAAGGCCTATGTGAAAACGCCAATGAACACTATTGGAAGTGAATGTCATAATTCCAAGCAAATATGGGAATATTTTTTAACAACACATTAATAATGGAAAATTGTTCAAATTAATGAAACGAAATGAACAAGTCTATTTTCAATGTAAACACTTGGCTGACTACAAAATTAGAATCACCAGTCCTTTACAATATTACTCATGGTAAGGAAAAGTCCTAATTGCACAGAAACTACAATTACTGGCAACCTTTTTATACACAACCCGTTTGTAGTGTTCACAAAACAAAGAACTAACTATAATGCTTAGAAAACACTCTTTGCATTATATTATTTAAAAAAAAATCGGTGCTTTCCACACAGCATAATAACTTACTGTGTTACTTAGCTCACAAAATTTCATCTTGTTGCTTAGATTGCCACAGCAGCAGCTCTCTCTTTCAACAATCAAAACTTCTGATGGCATTGTTAAAGGAGAGACAGCAATAAAATTTTGCACACAACAATGACATGGCAATAAAATAACACAGCTTAAATTTAAGTATAAATAAATAAATAAAATAATTCAAATTAGCTGACTGCATAACAAGATATTTAAAAAAAATCACTGACGAAATGTCAAAACGGACCATTGGTAACGATTTGCTAGACGCAGGAGTGCGGGCACAGACCCCTCTAGCCTTTCCCACTTCTGCAAGAAGACCGTGCTGCACAGTTGTAGTGGCACTGGAAAAGAGCTGACTGGTGGTCTGTGGTGTTTACTGATGAGAGCAAATTCTGCATGTGCACCTGAGATGGGCGTGTACTTGTGCAGCAAAGAGCAATGAGAGTGACAGTGCATCCATCTATGGCATTCAGGACCAACACTGTCCTAATGGTGCGGGTGTGATCAAATATAACTCGTGGTCACCCTTACTGTTTGTGGGTGGAACATTGAACAGCTTTTAATACGTCCAGCAGATTGCAACACGAGGGTAACATGTTTTTCCAGAAAGAAAACGCCTGTCCACACATTGCCCATGTTACAATGCAGGTCTTACAGGTCATGCGGCATACTTCCCTGGCCAGGACGATCTCCAGACATGTTCTTACTTGAGCACGTGTGGTAATGAAGGGACGTTACGTGTCCAGCATGTTCAGGAGGTTTGGAACAGCCAAATACGATATCCAGCATCCTAATGACTGCATGCATGCAAGAGTCGAGGTCTGAATTCAAGCTCGTGGCAGTTATATGACTTCTAATGTTGTCTGTTGGGTCATGGGAGCCACCCTGTATAACTTTCTTCCGGATGTACTGTCTTGCAAATTGAATTATTTATTGTATGCCACCAATACTACATGTGTGCAAAATTTCAAATAAATTGACTTGCTCCATCTTTGTGTTACATTTTTTGCCAGCTGCGTATTTCAGAGGAACGGATCCTAGACATCGCATTCGCTGCCAGATTATTGGCTGCCTTAACATATTTTAATGTAATATCAAAGTCTAATATTTGTTGCCATATTGCTGCTTGCACCCTTGATAATTTTTTTAGTCAATAGGCGTGATACCACCTGGTTGTCTGAATATACAAGATGTGGCAATTAAATACCCGGATTAATATAAATACTAAGTAATAAGTCCAAAAAAAAATTCTGTTCATATGGACACAATACGCATTTGAGCTTGTTTGTATAAGTTTTTAAACACTTTTAAAGTCCTCGATCGAAATCCTCTTGATTTCCGATGTCACATTTTCTCAAGACCTTTTCTTGAAATACGGTACCTTCCTGCGGGAACAAGAAAAGGTCTGGAGAGTCCAAATCCAGAGGATAAGGTGTGTGGTTGAGCTCTGTGATCTGTGGTGTTGTGTTTGGCCAGAAATCGCTTCACACTTACAGGCAATATGCGACCGTGTATTATCGTGTAGAAGATCCCAACTTCCTGTTCTTGAAACAATGGCCTCACTCTGCGAACTCTTTGCAATAGACGACCTAAAACAGTTTGCAATGTTTTTTCATATTTTTTTCTTGAAACATCCGTCGCTATAATTCGTGTCTGAACACGAACCCTTTATGCTTCTATGCAGCTGCACTGCGATAGGTGACTTACAAACTATGTCTTCACATGTTAAATTTTGTTAACATTTTATGCAGCGACCTCTGTCTGCGTATTTAAATTCCTTGTACTATTGCGTTCACTAGCTGCACATAGTGTATTTATTTATATGAGCACTACAGCCAATAAATCCCTTGCAATAATTAGAATATGCCTCCACCTCTTTCGAAACCTTACTGATTAAATGGCTAAAGATATTCCTCATCCTCATATTCTAGCATCACTGCTGAATCTATAGCCTCACTAGGTGCATCGCAACATGTATACAGTGGGTTTTTGGCATCAAAAATGTTCATCATTTCCCCTCGTACAAATGGCTCGTTCTTTTTCAATAAATGAAACATTTGTGCTTGTCAAATAGCGATTCCTATGTTCTCGGCCGATGAGCTTTGCTGGGAAACAGTGTTGGAAATCAAGTGCCCCTATCTATTAAGGCTATCAAAAACGAGACTGAAAGTTTTTCAGCGAGCCCAGGACAGGAGGAACTGCGTAGGCAAGCGATCAGGAAGAAGTGCAGAAAAAGGCACAAAATTCAAAAACCGATTCGGAAGTTGATTTTATTGAAGCAACATCTGACAAATGGAGTATAATGTATAACGATTCTGAAAGTTCCACGTTGAAATTGTGCCCCATGGCTCAGCGGGAAGGACTTCATGCAGCAGTGAAAGAAAGCCAGCGTTTGGCAGACAGACTTCTCCAGCAAGGAGAGAGATGCTGCACAATTGGCATTAGTGTGACTAATTTTACTGTATCGCTAGAATTTCCCGTAGGAAAGAGTTTCAGAGTTGGACGATGTTATGCAAGGAAAAGTGACCCATATCGGCCAGAAGGGAGTCCCCCTGCGTAGCATGGAAGTGTATTACTGAAACGAATGAAGCTATGTCATGATTCGTCTGGATTTGCAAGACCTCTTGTTCTCAATTGACAGCCAGCTGCCTAGTCAACTAAACATATATTGACAGTGGTTGTAGGCCTCAAAGCTTGTCTTCTGTGGTCCATACTTCAGGAGTGTGTGGCTTGCAACGAGATACCTACGCACGTAAAATTCTGTGTTTTTTTCCATGGTCAATAGCGGTCTTCCTGAAGAAAAGTCTCAGTTCCCGTGTCCCTTATAAAAGGTAAGCAAAATAAATATGCTTGCTGGCTTTGCTTTATCTCCCTTTGTCTCTGTCAATCTCCTGTACACGTAATTGTCTTGTTTAATTGCTTAGTAGCGCATACTAGTTTTCCATAGTTAATTACTGTTGCATAATTTAAAGTAATTTAAGGTATACACGGGGTCGGTTTGTGCTAGTTTGATGCATAAAGAAATTAATGTATTCATTGCCTAAAGTTAAAGATTTAATGTTATTCTTTGTCGGATGCATGTTTCCGCTGGTTAATGCCTGTTTTCTTTATTCCACTTTTTGCAGTTATATCTTAAAAAGAGACAAGACAAACACTTTGCATCACTGCCTTCTATGAATTCGAATGGCATGCCAGAGATTCGAATAAGCCACAGATTCCGACAATCCTCAGGGCGCTTAGAATAAGTGTGCATTGTAAACCAATTAATCCTATACAAAAGTAAGGTTTTGTATGTAACTTGGAAAATCTGCAGGTTTCACATTACTAAAAAGGTAGAATAAAAGTGAACCTGAAAACAATGTTAAAAAAGAACTTTTTACGTTTTAATAGAATTTAGATATTGCAACTTTTAATTTGTAGAATATTTATTAATTCATTTATTTGTAAATAACAGGTTGTTTATCATAAATTTCTTGTGCTCTGTGTCCACTAATAATGGTTATTAAGTTCTACTGTGAGAAACTCTTAATTTGTCTGTGAAACAAAACATATACTTTATGCATTTGGTAAGCATTTGGGTGGCACATTCCACGGTGGGCCCAGTAAGTTAGTTTCCCATATTTTTCACATTTGGTAGAGATTCACATGTCACGTTCTGTGGCAAATGCAGTATTTTAGTGGCCGCCCTTATGCTTGAAAAGCATTCTTTTGGCACATTCCACGGCAGGTTCAGTGTGCTAATTAGCTAGAATTTTTTCTCCTACTGCTTGCTAAGCATTTCGTTGTCACATTTTGGTGGCGATTTAGTGCGTTAATTGTCGCTATTCGATTGGGTGAGGACACAGTTACATGTGGTTGGCAACAAGACGTTATTTTTCCCTTTCACTGTGGTGGGCATTTTAACAGTGTGAATGTCGGGCTCATTTTAGATGGCTACTTACTTAGTGTAGCACGTATTTAAGGTTGCATTGCCTATAAACCGTTGTATTGGACTAAACCTCTGTGTGCACTGCCTATTAATCTATTTCCAGAGCATATACATTATGCAACTGAGCTGTATTGCAACAATTGTTACTTGTTATTGTATTTTTTTTTCTCCTCTCACTTTTATTTTTTGTTTCCCCTTGCTGGGCATCTCCGATATGAAAGCAACATTTTTTATCGTGCTATTGGAAATGATAAAGGGGGAAACAGGAGTAGTTATTGAGGTCAGTTTGCGGTTATTGGGTTGGTTCAATTAGTCTCATTATGGGAAAAAGGCGGATTAGCGAGCAGTAAGGCTCGACAAAGCAGTTTCAAAATGCTAGAGGTCACAGTTTTTCGAGAATCAGGAATTAACCAATTCAGTCGGTTAATACATTTGAAGGGGTAGTCAAGGATAAGTTATTAGAGAAATTCCTTGTGCAGTTGATGCAGGCTATTACCAATATAGAAAAACAGCTAGACTCCCATAAAAACTGAATATCACTGTTCAGGAAGTACAAAAGGACCACACAGAGCCTACTATTGTGATGGTGGTCTCTAAGTGGCAAATCAGAGAAAAGGTAGTAAAAGAAGTACACAAGGGGTATCAGCAGTGTAGTTTTTTCCAGTGTGCCTTCACAATAATAAAGAACCCTATTTCTTGGAAGATGGAATAATCTACAAAACAAATAGGAGTGGTACAAAAATGTTGCTCCCGTGTGGTAAAAAGTTGGTATGGAAATTTATTGCATTCTTGCATAATGAACCAACAGCGGGACATTTAAGGGTGTTTAACACCTTGAGCAAAGTTAGTTAGCTGTTCACGTGAGCGAGTATGTCAAGAGATGTGATTGATTTTGTGAACAGATGCCCAGAATGCCAAGCCAATAAAATTGAATGAAAAAGCAGTATGGGAGTTTACAACTATTAGAAGTGTCACCACAAAGGTGGCACACGATGGCCCTGGATTTTATTATGCCGCTCCTTAAAACGGAAAAAAGGGTATGATGACCTTCTAAAAATCACAGATAAACTCGCAAAAAGTGTGTGGTTCTTGCTTTGCCAAGATATAACTATGGCATAAGAAACGGCTAGACTGCTAGTCGATGATTATATAAAAATTCATGGCCTCCCGTAGGCCATAATATCTGATCGCGACATAGGCTTCAACGTTAATTTATGGTGTTTTGTATTTAAAGTCTTGGGAACATCTGTTAAATTTTTGAGGCTTGCCATCCCCAATCCGACAGACAACCCAAAAGAACTAACGAAATGGCTATTACTAGTACGAAACAGGTACTTTGGAATTATGTTAATCTAGAAAAGTCGAACTGGGATGAATTTCTTATGGTAGCAGAAATTACAATAAATGCCTCAGTTTCCAAGGCCTCTAAAATGGCCCCATATTATGCCAACTCGGGGAGGCAGGTAATAATCCTGCCAATGATTAACAAATATGTGGCCGCTAGTAGAGAGAAATGTCCGTATGTGGCGCATATGCTACAAAAATTGAAAAAAGTGGGAAAGAATATTTGCAAAGCTAATAGACACTTAATGCAGGAGATAACGCTTGTGAAACATACAATAGGCAGAAAGCTTTACAACAAATATTCGCCTTTTTTAAGGTAAATAAATTGTTTAACATGGTGTCAGCACGGGTTCGCATTTCCCAACAGTTTGGAGAGGCGAGGACGCTACACTGCTCCTATTTGAAAAAAAAGAAAGGAGCAGTCGTTAGGACTAAATACACACGTCAAAAGGTGCTGGGACCCATTAAGGATCCCCTGTTTCAGAACGTATGCAGGCTGCAAGACATATTAGATGTTTGAGGCCAATCCCCTAAAAGACAGTTTCCTGTACAGTAGGTGGGGTATCCACAACCATTGTAGAAGCCAGAGATCAATTTACATCATTGCGAAGGGCTCATTTTTGCCAGGCAATGGGAAAAGGCTTCAAGCAGTGCTAATAGCAGGCATAGTGCGAGGAGGAAGAGCTAAGCTTGTGCAGCGATTTTGCCTCATTGTACACGATTTTTTTTCAGATCAACACCAGCAGTTATTAGAAGCAGCAGCTGGGGGTGATCATGTCACATAGTGATGTCACAAATTGCGATTTCAATGTGCCAGGCCAAAGATCCAGGCCAGGAAACAATGTTGGAAATCATGTGCCGCCATCCATTGATGCTATGAAAAACAAGACTATAAGTTTTTCAACGAGTGCAAGAGAAGAGGACTACATAGGCAAGCGATCAGAAAGAAGCACGGCAAAAGGCACAAAATTCAAAAACCGATTCGAGAATTGGTTCCATGCCTTGTGATGTGACATGACACACTCATCCCAAACAATGAGCTATGTTTGTTGCAAAACCTTGGCCATGGTTGAATTTCTTGAAATGTTGCATATTGGAGAGAATGTTTTGGCTAAGTTCAGAGGAATCTTAAAAGCTGAATTTGTAGTCCTGTCTAACGTAAGAAATGTTGCTGCAATGCCAGAAGTAGCCAGAGCAAAAGCTATGCAGTGCTGCATGGTCTTTGCGAGAAAAAAGTTGACCAGGAAGCCATATTTATTGCCTCCAGGTGCATGAAGAAAGATAAATTTACCAGTCTGTCTTCTGACAGCATCAATTATCCTGTTGTAAGCAGCTCTTTGATCATCGAGTAGCTTTGGCTCAGCAACAAAAGCCTCTAATCAATCAGTCAATCAATCAATCAATCTGTCAATCAGTCTATCTATCTATCTATCTATCTATCTATCTATCTATCTATCTATCTATCTATCTATGCATCTATCTATCTCTCTATGCATCTATCTATCTTCCCTTTACGTGGTCAGAGAAATTAGCATCCCCCTAAAAAGATAGAAAGAATGTGGGGGATGCTGACCTTGATGTCAGATCAACTTGACATGCCTAAAACCTTTCCAGGCTCAACCTGAATTGCCATGCAAAATTTCATCAAGATTTGTCCTGCCATTTTGGTATGCATAGCGAATAGACAGACAGACAGACAAGCATAAAAGAATAACTGATATACCCGGTGTTGCTCGAGCTCTTTTTTAATAAATGTTTGAAATATCTGAATGGAAATATACAGTAAAAATTAACACAGTAAAAAGCTCTGAATTAAAGCAGTATAAATTATATAGAAAAACCGAAAAATCTTAAAATACTTGGCCATCTAACACTTCTAGGCGGTTAATGTTGAATGTTGTGTATAGCTGAGCGAGTTTAATGTACTGCTGGAGAAAAAATGTGTAGAATAATGAATATGGCTTCCAAAGTGGGAAGAAAATGAAACAATAGCTAGATCCGACGTTTTTTCAGCCCTGGCTATGGCTGTAGTTTTTCTATTTTGTGTGATCTGACCTTTAAAAATTCATTTGTTTACTTAAACTTTCAACAATTACAAAATTCTCTTCTAGAGTGGCAATGGATGTACATGATTATTTGTGCCTGTGTACTCTACAAATACAATAATTGAGAAACTGCTGTTGCAATTCACACTCTACTCTCGAGGTATTAAAGCAAAATTAGTGCATTCATCACTTTTCTGGTCTAGCAGTCAACGTTTCTTCAGTTGACACATTTGCATCACTGACAGCCACTGGGGAACATTGACGGCTGCTGTGGAACATCGACAACCGCTGGGGAACATTGGCGGCCACTGGGTCACTCACCACCTGTTTGGTTGCAGCAGTGTACTGGAAAAACCGATACAGCACTGAGCAAAGGGGCTGTTTTTCTACTGGCTTTGCACTGATTCTCAATAGTCTGCTAACATTCCATTATTTCCTGTTATTGCTCATTTTTAAAGATTTTCAAGAAAATGATAAATTCTAATAACTATCAATTCTAAGAAAAGCCCGAAGTACAAGAATTCTACATATTGTTAAAAATTCCAATGCCTTCTCACTGATTTTCAGCGGAGGACGACCATTACATGAAACTTTAAATTATGATCGTTGATTAAGGAGTCCATAGTGCTTTTTCTATCGATAAAGTTGGTAGATACTTTGCAGCACAAAAGACACAGAACAGAGTTTCCGCCATTTATCAAGGACTAGCAGAGGTACCCAGAGTTGCCCGGGATAAACACACTTGTAGATAAACAGAACAATCTCAAAAAATTAAATTATAACTCCCAATTGGTCAAATAATAACTTAATCAATACAACAAAGAACAAAGGGACTATCTATTCTACGAAGAATACGAAAAAAAGAATTCTAGGTGATATACCGAGACTTGATCTAAAGTCTTCTTGACATGCCTTACCAATGCAGAGCACAACAATGTACTTTAGACTCAAGTTTTTCTTGCCCTTGACGTAGAACCTCTTAAACCCTCTTGCTCTATTCGAAACTTCCGTTGTTCAGATGTTTCTAATTCCTGTATAGTTTATCTGTTTCAGTTGCAGAGTTTTTTCTGACTAAAAATTGTATTTAGACTAATGTGGTGTTACTCTACAGGGTAGCAAATGGAAACTTTTCTCAATCTTTAATACTTTTCGAGTTAGGAAATGGATGGGACCTTATATTTGGGGGTCAAGGTCAAATTTGAGTGCGGCAATGAATTCCGCCCCCCCGCCCCCCTGGTTACCTATAAACTAAATTCATCAGATCTCGCCTACCTCGCAGCTTTGAGATATATGCCATGTTACCAGACTTTTTGGACACACTGTATAAAGATTTGAAACATTTATACCACTATAAATTCATTGTGGAAATTTTAAGAACAAGCGCAAGAATCTGGTAATAAGGATTGTAAAAAATTTCGCCCTTATCATGCCAGGAAATGCTCTCTATCAGCTACAAATGATGATGTATTTCATACTCTTCTGTAGAATATAACACCTATAATGTACCTACACATTATTCTAAAGAAACAACTGCTTAAAAACTGTTATTAACCAACTATTCAAAATATTTCTATAATTAGTATATAAGCATTTTATGTATTTTTCGTTATAGTCTAAGCTTTTTTAAAGTATTTTCATACACTTTGAAAGAAATATTTTATTTACTTTTAAAAATTCTGTATTATGAAAAATTCTAATAAAAAGTAATTCATTAGAAGCGTCATATACTACTTAATATTTGTGCAAATTTCTTTAGTAAGGAAATTTTCCACAGTAGGATGGGCGGAGAGACGCAGGGATAGGGAGGAAAATATAAATATTTGCACAAACATTAAGTTAGCGCAAATATAAATATTATATTTAGACAATAATTCGATAGATATATTAAAATATATCTTTAGATGTGCTTTAAATATTATTCCGTGAAATTTTCGTATTTAACATTGCGGTGAAATGAATTGGAATATTAGAAATGTCATGCAAAGCATTTAGGATATTTATTGTTTTGTCTATTTTTCATTCTTTAAAGTTTATAATTAAGCAAGATTGAAGCTACAACGATAACGCGTATATTTTTTTTTTCTCAGAAATCTGATCAAATTTCGTTCACTGGGAATCCTAGTAGTGCTTCAATATGCTATAATTTATTGATCAAAATCTAATAAAGAACAGTATCATAAATAAAATTATTTGCTCTTTAAAATAGTGTAAAAACCCGTTAAGTCATCATGATTATTCTACAAATGTTCAAGTTGAAATCTTTATCGTTAAATCCTTGTGCTAACACGGCAAAATTCCGATAAAGGAAAGGTTTACAATTTTTGCTGATATATGACGATAATGTCACTTTTGTCGCCAGGTCCTTTACCGCAGACTCAATCTTCTCTAATTATAAAAATTAACATTGATTCTCTCTTGCTTTGGTTCTGAATAGATGTTCTTGAAGAAATATAATTTTTTCAACACTATTTATTCAGAGTATGGCAGTGAAATTATTTCATTTAACTCTAAACTATTTAGCGAAGCGGTGTTTTTCAGCCATGGACAATAACAACATCTACATCGCACTGGCTAGCAGATTTTTCTCAAATTTTTTTCTGTTAAATGATAGCCTATCGTAAAAAAATCTCAGGATTGGAGGTCAGGATTCTCCGAAGGCCAGTAAATGTTTTCCATGAACATTTCATCGACACACATCAAGTTAGATTTTGATGTGTTAATGGAAGCTTCTCATTTTGATAAAAAAAGAACTTATATCAAACAGTTCTCACACGATAAGATAGCACAAAATTCTCTAGAATATCATAAACCACGGAATTACCAGTTTTCTTCATATGACCATTCCTAGAGAATTAGTTCAGAACAATGCAACCAGCACCAAATTGGACAAATGGAACCATACAATTAGGCATGTAGCATTTGCCAGATATTCCACATTCTCTATTTGTTATATTCACAGTGTGCAGCGAAATAAATCACTCCACACATTACATTATCATTGTTCTGTATAGTCCCGTTGCATTGCGTTAAACTTCACTGAATATTGGCTATCAGATCTTAGGAATATCACCAGCAGCTAATTCCATGGTATCTATCAGTTTCAGATGCTAACAGTCTTAGTTTTTCATCCGTTTCTCCTGTCGAACAGTCCTGATACTAATGATGGTTCCTGATGCTTGCCCTAATTGCATTGTCAGAATAAGTGTAAAACACGAGGAAAATTTCAGACAGTCTTCGGAGAGCAGTCATCTTAAGTTTATTAAGATTAAGAAAGTAGCTCTTTCTCTATACGCTAACGTTTTGCTATCGGTTGAATGGTCGTTTTTTATTTGATCGCTTCTTCGAGTTTTTCTCTCTGTCGCTCAATCGACCATGTTTCCTTTGTGATATGTCTTTTATGCTTTACGTGTATTTTTATAGTCCGTAAATATAAAAGACGGAAGCAACGATGATTAAACTTAATATCGAAATTATCACTATTTATTGACAGTTTGCACTACTATTGGCTGAGGCCAATCAGATACATATTACCTCATATATAAAATATGCCAATTTTTTTATAATTTAGAAAAAAAAAAAATTTTGATCTTCGGAGTCAGGACTCCTGGTTGCTGAATGATGATAGCAATTGCTATCGAAAGAATTCTCCATCTTATAAGGTTGATTCTTTTCAATCTATTTTTGTTGTGGAAAAAGAGTTTTTTTATTTATCTTTACTTTTAGTAATATTTGTTATTTTTGGTATGATTTTTATGTTTGGTATTTGTTCTAATATTTTTTTCTGTTTGTGAAAAATTTTATTATAATAACCATAGAATACAACAACCAACGACTCAAAATGATCAACCAGTCACTAATAACTTAAGAAATCAGTCACCAATAATAGCAAATAACATTAGTGATCAATATAGTGAAATCATACAACAAAATGAAGAAGCAGTTCCTAATAACCTACCAAACAGCATCAATTTAACTAATGAAGATATCCCAGAAAAATGGATGAACATTTTAAAACTAGGACCGAAATTTGCATATAATGCCCCAATAAACCTAACAGATATGATAACCAACATAGAATATATATTGTGATGTTGTAAAAAAATAAGATTTTTTTAGCCATCACATGTTTTCATTTGTGGAATATTTTGAGCTTAGATTTCATAATAACTTTGATATCAAAGCTAAAGTTTCAATGTCTTTAAATCTTCTAACTGTAAAAAACAAATTATTTATTTAATTTTGTATTTAATCAGTTTTGAAGGTTTTTTTTTAGTGTCAAACAACAATGTTTTGTGAAAGAGTGATTGTTTAAGTTATTTCTGGTGTTGTTCTACAATTTGCATGGACATGCTTCAAGGGTGCATCGCCATTGTTTCTGTGTGCTAGCCATGAGCCATTGGATTGTTACTCCAAGAGCTTAAATTGGACAACACTGGAAATTTTTTTCACTGCTCACCAAACCATCAGCCAGGATGCCAGCATAATTCTAAGTCAGGATTCTGGTTCAGAGAGTGAGTGACTTTGTGTCTTCTTGTGTCCCTGCCCCCAGCGACCTCGGGGGAGGTTTCACCCCCCACCAAACTTTTTTTTTTGTGACTTTTCTTT
>JAHWFO010092200.1:15145-28200 GCA_023313115.1 Rhysida immarginata
TCCACGGCTTATATCCGAAATTTTATTGAGCTTCATGACATCGGTTCATTCTGTTTGAATAACCCTGTACGTAAATTTTGACTGATAAAGTAAAAAATGTCTTCATTCTCGGTTTTATTGGAAAATAAAGCTTTTTTTGTAGATATAGCATTTTTATTAATTATGTCGGAGTTTGGGTAAGTGCTCGGTATCTATCGTCCCGAGCACGCTGATACTCCTCGTCTCCAGAACGGCGACATATATTTCGATATGAGGCTGGACAAGGACATTCCAGATTCCCTTATTTTACATGGAGAACGTGTCTTCGTGTACTATAAGGGGATGAGGCAGTGCTGTTGGTACTGTAAAAAATCTTCTCATGTCAGGAGAGATTGCCCTCTCCTGAAGAAGTGTGTGAAATGTTCCCGCTTGGTGGGCAGATACCATCGTTGCCCGGAGAAGATTGACAGCAGTGCTGCAGCAGTTGCGTCAATGCCTCATCCGTCACCGAAGATGACATCTTCAGAACAAGTTGCAGAGCCACAACGACCGGCCCGGCCCGTACCTTCTCCACGTACGTCGCGGGCCGCTTCACCTGAGCCATCTTTGCCTCCACTTCCAACTGAGGATGAGCAGGGATTAGTGCCGCCATCATCACTCCCTCCGTCTTCAGAGGTTGCTGAGGATACGTCCCTGCTTCTGCCATCAAGCGACATCGTGATGGATGAAGTGGTCTCTGCAGAGGAAGACATCGAAGCCCCATTGGGTGATGTTTCGACACCTTTGGAGGAGGAATTTCCAGCTCTCCCCCCTCCGTCTCTACCAGCGTCGCAGCCAGTGGGAATCACCCGTCTTCCTGCAGCGTTCCCTGTGTCATCTTCGGTTCCAACGGCGATCTAGACATCGACTAGCCGGAAGGGCGTACGGAGAGCAAGTCTCCCCATAAAAAGAAGACCCGCCATCATAGCAGAAGGGACAAGAAGGCATCATCATCGTCCGAGAGGGACGGCAGTGTGGGTAGCCGCCATAGTTCCTCTCATCGGATGCGCTCACCGCTTCAAAGGATTGCTGAGCCACATTCGTCGTCGAAGACGGACCAGCCTCTATCGAAGTTAGGTCAGCCTCTTCCACCTAAATCCTCTGAATGAAGGTCATGTCGCTGAACATACGTTCCCTGGGTTCCCATTTTAAGCAATCAGTACTATTAACTTTTATTGCTCTGTACAGGCCAGATATCCTTCTTCTGCAGGAAGTTAAATTAGCTTCCACGCAGAACTGTTATAATCTACCTGGCCTTCGCAGTCAATTTTCTAGTGCGCAGTTCTTCATAAACTCATCTTCACCTGTTGGACAAGGGGTTGTTACAATCATCCTTAACCCTTACCTTCAGGTGTCGAACTGTATTTATGACTGCGAGTGCAGAGTAATTTCGTTAGACATTTTATCATCAGGTGTGTCTTTCCGATTGCTTAACGTATATGCGCCGTGTAGAAGAGCAGAGAAACAGACTTTTTTCGACGATCTGAACTTTTATTCGTGTTGTGCTGTGCTTGTGGTGATTGCTGGCGACTTCAACTGCCATCCAGACGACGATAACATCTTTTCGTCTGGACATGTGCATCATTTATGTCAGCAAAGTGCATTATTCGATCTTTGGACACACCAGTCACTGACCAATCATCCGGGGTTCACTTGCCATCAGGGACCCCTTGTGTCATCTAGATTAGACCTATTTTTGATCGATAATGCTTTTGCTGGCTCACCTGGACAGATGGAGGTGATTCCTTGTTCTTTCTCTGACCACAGTGCCATCATGTGGTCATGGAAACCTCCATCTTCAGCTTGCGCCGCAGGTAGTGCTTCAAATAAAAACTGGCTTCTAAACGTTTCTCTGCTTGACGACAAGGAATACTGGGGTATGTTTGTTCAGTTTGTGGAAAAGCATCTCCACAATGTGTCTCCTACTCTTGCCTTGTGGCTTCTTTTCAAGGACAAAATTAAACGATTTTTTAGGAAGATTGGGATTGATGCTGCGAGACGCCGCCGTCGTCATCTCCTTATGCTCCAAGAAATTTTCCGGCTCCTCCGAAATTCCACCCCTAAGGAGGACTCTGCGGCCGATATTCGCCAGGTGAAGAGCGAAATCAACGCTCTGATGATCCGAAAAGCATTTGGCGCAGCGCTCAGAGCCAAACTAACCTGGGCTGCTGGTGTCAGAAATATGTCGTCGGCCGTATTCGCTGAGGAGAAACGACGAGCCAACGCCAAAAAATGTCACTGGTTAGTAGGGAAAGGTAGGGAAGTGGATGCTGATTCTGACATCTTATCAGCTTTCCACTCCCACTTTTCGTCTGCCTTTAGTAACCCAATCTTCCCATCAGATGCCACGGACAATTGGATTGAGTCACTGCGACCTTTTTCAGAGGATTCCGATGCCTTCATTACACGTCCCTTCACCGAAGACGAAGTCAAGAAGTTCCTGTCAGCGGACGGCCGTCATCAGTCCGTACTCCTTCTACAATGCGACATGGAAACTTCTTGGCCCTTTCTTGGTTCAAGTGCTGAATTCGATCATCAAGGATCCTTCCTCCATCACAGCAGAGTTCACTGTGGGGAAAATCATCCTGCTCCCTAAAGTGCCGAATCCAGAGCTCGTCACCCAGTGGAGGCCTATAACCCTTCTTAACACAGATTATAAGGTTATCACTGGTGTCTTCCAATCAAGACTTAAAATCTACGCCGATTAAAATCTGGTGGTTCATCAACCTCGGACAATCCTGCTCTATTCCATCTCACAGGATGTCGGACAATTTAATCACTATTCGGTGCGTGATGGAGGAAGCCTGTGCACGTCATCAAACTCTAGCTGTGTTAAGCCTCGACCAAGCGAAGGCTTTTGACAAAGTGAACCACTTATTTCTTTTCAACGTGTTCCGTCATCTTCGTCTTCGGGCTTTTGCTACGGTGATATCCGCTCTCTACGATTCGGCCACATCATGCGTGGCGATTAATGGTTTCACATCTTCCACCTTCGAACTCTTAAAAGGTGTCAGGCAGGGGTGTCCTTTATCCCCCCTCCTGTACATTTTTTACCTGGAACCATTACTACAGTTTTTGAATCGCCACCAAGATGTTCGAGGATATGATCTGCCAGCCGCATCCATTAACATCAGGACACTGGCTTATGCGGATGACGTAGTACTTTTTGCGTCTGATTCATATTCCTTGGGCATCTATAAAGAGACCTTCGACCACTTTAGTACTTCGACGGGGAGTTCCATCAACCTCGTCAAGTCTAAAGGAATTGCTATTGGGAACTGGACTGTGGACTATCTTAAAACTTTCCCAATAACATGGTGTGACCGAATCGTGGTGCTAGGATATGTCTTCTCCTTTCTACCGACTATGTACTCTATGCACTGGCAACAAGTGATTGAGAAGTGCATCGCTCGCCTTGACAGAAACTTCCGGTTTCCAACTTCAATGTTTGTCAAGGTGAGGTTTATAAAGACATATGTGCTTCCAGTGTTAACGTCTAAATGCCTATTCACCTTGCCCTCTTACAAAGACCTCCAGAGACTGCGTAGTGCGATGGTGAGCTGCGTGTGGGGAATGTCTGCTCAGCGACATCATCCAGTGCGAGCCTCATTCGTCTTTACGCCCTTCGAGAGAGGTGGCTTAGGTTTACCCGATATCAAACGATATCTTATTGCTGCCAGACTGGCTGTAATGATTCGGTTATTCCTTTTCCCTCCCCCCATGTGGGCGAATTTTGTTTTCTCACATCTACGTTTTTTCTTCAAGGTGAATAGGCTTCCATTGCCTTCCTTGTTGCCAGTGGTTACTTATCATCGTCATCCAAACCTGTACATGACATTTACCATCGAAATTGTGACTTTGTTGCCTATGTTGCGCCGTCTGAAACCACAAGAGTGGGGCTCATTACGTCTAGCATGGTTCTTCCAGCAGTCCGACCCAGGGGAGACAACTTAAGTTCTTCCCTAATTATCCGTGGGCAGCAGTCCTAAAGCTACTGAAATCTTTTCGAGCGGACATTATTTAACTATCAATGGCAACTGTTGCATCACGGATTTCACTCTTTTACACGACTTCATCAGTGGAGAGTGGTCGAGTCTGCTGGATGTCTGTTCTGCGGCGCTGATGAGACTGTCAGTCATATTTTTTACGAGTGCCCGTTTGCGAAGTCCATCTGGGATCGTTTGAGGCTGCATTATGGGCTGGTACACTTTTCGTATCAGTCTGTGAACTTCCTCATTAACGATTCCACCGGCGAGGTATTGAATCCGGACCTAGCTCTGGCGACCGCCTACATTAATAAAGAACTTTGGCTGGCCCGTGTGGGTCGATCGCTAGGTCATCCTTCATCACTCACAGCTGTATGGAGGAAGGTGGCCATTCAACTCCGATTTTTCCTTCTTCTTGAATGGTCAAAGCTAGGTCCGTCTACGTTTAAGAAACGCTACTCAACATCCATGTGTTTATGCGAGGTTATCAGAGGAGACCAGACCTTCCACTTCACTTTTCCGATGGCCTTTTGATACTTCGTCGGCAGCGAACGGGCCTCGTTTCTGAGGCGTTTGAATAAGTTGCGCAGTCCTCAATCGGACTGCTAGACACTTACAGCATGTGCGCCTAGACGCCTAGAACTCAAGATCTTTGTTTAGGCATCTGCTGAGGCAACACCATCTGCCTTAGCTCCAACTGCGAATTTCCATCTGCATCCTAGCCACTAATGTGTTGTGTGGTGCATTTGCCTCCCCCTGGTGTTTCCTGGGGGAGGTCCTCTTTCTCCCTCAAAAACAAAAACTTTTTTGATATCAACCATGGATCGCATGGTTGATATGATTGCCGACGGCCCCTTCGCCGTCGGCTCGAAGATGCTCTGCAGGCAACAGATTGTTGCAGACCAAATTGTCGATGTGGATCTCATCAAGGTTGGGCAAACCACTGAGTTACGCCGAACCCGGATACGTTCCAGTTCTTATCTGGGGTGCATCGCCACTGATGGCTGAGAAATATCTCCGAGACTACATTTCGGACTATGGGGTAGTACGTAGGATTTCGTACCCTCTGCACCCAGATTCTCCTCTTCAGATGATGGGCGACATCGTAGTCTTCATGGAGCTTCAAAAAGACATTCCTTCGAACCTTGTGATGCGCGGAATTAACGTCTCCTTGTCTTACAAGGGCCAGAGGCAGTGCTGCTGGTACTGCAAAAAGACTTCTCATGTTCGAAAAGACTGTCCTCTCCTTCGGAAATGTGATTTCTGCCACAACACCGTGCACAAGTTCCACCAGTGCCAGGAGAGGTCAGATGCCCTATCAGCAGCCCCAACGCCATCGCCTGAAGGAATGTCGTCCCAGCAACCAGGAAGATGACTTCACCGGCCAAGTCAACTGAGCCGAGCAGAGCAACAGCGCCTCGTCCTCTACCAAGGACGTCGAAGACGACCCCATTGTTGTTGTCACCTCCTCCTTCACCAAGGATTTCGAAGACGACCCCACCATCGTCGCCTCGTCCTACGACTCCTGGGAAGGAGATGCCGACTCCCCCTCCTCGGCCTAGTGTGGTGCAAGAGACTGTTTCCTCTCATGTACCTTCGCCTGATGTTTCCCCAATGTTGGAGGACTGTCAATCTGCTGAAGTCATCTTAGACGGTTTGTTGTGCTCGGAGTCAGTGTTTGATGTGGTGTGGTGGAGTTTCCAGCTCTTCCTCCACCTGCTCTTTCATCGGCTTCGCAGCCTCTTAGAATCGCCTGTGCGCCCACGCCTGGTAATATTTCATCTTCTACTGGGACTACCAAGCCATCAGCGTCTGCTCAGCGGGATCTTCTTGCGACGCCTAAGAGCCCTCGCAAGAAAAACGCCCGACGACATCTTAGCAAGAGGGACGGGATTCCTATGTCCTCATCATCCGAACGAGACAGCTGCATAGACCATCATCATCGCAGCCCCTCTTCCTCTTCGGAACGTGCTCGCTCCCCTAGACGGAAGACATCTGAGCCTCCTCCGTCATCCGTGAGGCTCAAGACTCCTTCAGATACAGGTCAGCCCCCCTCAGCCTAAATTCGCAGTGAAGGTCTTTTCCCTAAATGTTCGTTTCCTTGGTTCGTCTTTCAGGCAATCGGTTTTGTCATCATTCGTTGCCCTGTACAGGCCAGATATTCTACTCCTTCAAGAGGTAAAGCTAGCTGCTTCGCAACAGCTTGCTAACCTACCTGGCCTTCGCAGTCAATATCCATCTGCGCAGTTCTTCATCAACTCATCTTCGCCACATGGACAGGGGGTTGCTACCATCATCTTCAACCCCTCCATTGTGGTGTCGAACTGCGTCTTTGACTGTGAGTGCAGGGTAATTTCTTTGGACCTCCTGCTATCTGGTCTCAAATTCCGATTGCTTAATGTGTACGCCCCGTGTTTATCAGCAGAGAAACGGACATTCTTTGAAGATCGGGATTTTTACCTGTGCTCGTCCTTGCCTGCAGTGGTTGCTGGGGACTTTAATTGCCATCCGGATGAAAACAACATCTTTTCGTCTGGGTATGTCTACCAGCTGTGCCAGCGGAATGCACTATTCGATATGTGGGCGTCTTCTTCCCATCCCAACCAACGGGGGTCCATCTTTCATCAAGGGCCCTTTGTGTCATCAAGAAGTTTCTGTCGATGGATGGCCGTCATAAGTCCAGCCCTGGATTAGACGGCATCCCGTATTCGTTCTACAATGCAACTTGGAAACTTCTTGGGCCTTTCCTGGTGCAAGTTTTCAACTCCATTCTTAAGGACCCTTCCTCCATCACGTCGGACTTTACCGCGAGGAAAATCATCTTACTCCCCAAAGTACCGAATCCTGAACTCGTCACCCAGTGGAGGCCTATTACTCTACTCAACACAGATTATAAGGTCTTCACTGGCGTGCTCCAACAACGGCTAAAATGCTTCGCCACGAGTTCTTCGATCCGGGACAATCCTGCTCCATTACTTCTCGCAGGATGTCCGACAACATCATCACCATCAAATGCGTTATGGAGGAAGCGTGTGTGCGCAATCAGACTCTTGCTGTCCTAAGTCTTGACCAGGAAAAAGCCTTTGACAAGGTGAATACGTGTCTTTTTCCGAGTGTTTCACCATCATCATCTTCGGAAATTTGCTACGATTATCTCAGCACTGTATGCTTCTGCCACGTCATGCGTGGCGATTAATTGCTCCAATTCTACCAAAGGCGTTAGGCAGGGGTGTCCCATCTCTCCCCTCTTATATATTTTCAACTTGGAGCCATTATTACAATTTCTTAATCGCCACCCAGATGTCCGGGGATACGATTTGCCAGCTGCTTCCATCAACATCCGTACACTGGCATATGCTGATGATGTAGTGTTATTTGCATCTGATGCGTATTCCCTGGGCATCTATAAAGAATCTTTTGATCACTTTAGCACTTCGACGGGAAGTTCCATCAATCTCGTCAAGTCTAAAGGCATCGCTATTGGGAAGTGGACAGTGGACTATCTTCAAACCTTCCCAATAACATGGTGTGAGCAAATTACAGTGCTGGGATACGTCTTCTCTTTTCTACCCGACATGGACTCTCGTCACTGGCAGCAAGTTATTGACAAGTGTTTGTCTCGCCTTGGCAAGAACTTTCGTTATTCCACCTCGATGTTTGTCAAGGCGAGGTTCATCAAGACACATATCTTGTCCCTATTGACATCTAAATGCCTATTCGCTTTGCCATCTCCTCAGCTTTTGAAGAAGGTGCATGGTGCGATTGCAGACTGTATTTGGGGGTATGCAGCAGCCCGTCATCCCTTTCGCCGGGAACTGCTGTATATCCCCTTCGAAGGAGGAGGCCTGGGCCTGCCTAACATCCGGCACTACCTCGTTGCGGCCAGAATGACTGCCTTGATTCGGGTCTTCCTCCTTCCCCCTCCCATCTGGGCCAATTTTCTCTTCCTGCACCTGCGTTTCTTCTTCAAGGTGAATGGGCTACCAGTTCCTACTTCGCTGCCAGTGACAATCCACCTACGATCTCCTGGGTTCTACAACCGAATCCAGAGAGACTTAGCGACCTTTATTCAACATCTGCGTCAGGTAGACCCACAAGACTGGGGAAGCCTTCGTCTATCTTGGTTCTTCCAGCAGGCCGACCGGGGTGCGTCTTCTGACATCGTGCGCTGGCACCCCCAGTATCCATGGTCAGCCATCTTGAAGGCCATCAAGTCCCTTGTCTTCGAGAGGACTGTATTTAACTTCCAATGGCGCCTGCTGCACCATGTTTTCTATACTCTCCAGCGGTTACATCAGTGGGGAGTAGTCGGTTCTGCTAATTGCCTGTTTTGTGGGTCTCCTGAATCCACCGACCATGTGTTTTTCAAGTGCCCGTTCGCACGGTCCATTTGGGACTGCCTTTCATCCCATTTTGGTCTGACTGCCTTCTCCATCCAGTCAGTGCGATTTCTGATGGACTGCTCCACTGGTGCTGCGTACAAGCTGGACCTAGCCACTTCCATCGCCTTTCTCAACAGAGAGCTTTGGTTGGCCCATCAGAAACGATCTGACAGTGTTCATCAGCCAGCCTCAGTCATCTGGAGGATGGGCGCCATCCATCTTAGGTCCTTCCTCCAGCTCGAGTGGCCACAGCTTGGCCCAGCTACGTTTCGGAGACGCAATTCGTCATCTCAGCGTCTCTGTAAGATCATTGGAGGGGATGCGAACAACATCTCGTATCTCTTCACCTTTCCCCTCAACATCAATGACCCACCGGTGGGCGGACGGGCCTCCTCTTGAGGCGTTTACATAGGAGCAGCCCTTGAGGGCTGCCTGTATTCCTATAGCATGTGCGCCTGGGCACCCTGCCTGTTTTACGATCTAAGGGTGCCCCTCTGGAGCCATAACACCGGCTCCAGTTCCAACAGCAAATTTCCATCTTGTGTTTACCGCCTCTTCAGTGTGTCTTCCATTACAATCTTCAAACAAAATGTAGTAACTTATATTTTTTTTCTTCATCAATATCAGGACATGTAAGCAACTTTTCAATCTTCACCCTCGCCTGTTAATTCTGTAGAGATGGACATTCTTTTTCATAAACTGTAATACAGATTGTTCTGGTTTCCCAGATAACCTCTTCTCCGGATATCATTTTCATCCAGTTCTAAACATGTAAGCCTCCACACTGTTGTTGTGCGTCATGCTGACTGGGACTTAGTTAATTTTTTTATTTGGTCAATTTAACCTTTCTAAATTTATTTAATTTTTTTTTATTATTCTCTTCTCTCTTCAGTCTAGGCCAATATGTAATTTGAAATTATTCTTTTATCAATTTATTTTGGGGGGTTTAATTTATTAACTTGTGTCCCATTTTTGTCTGCATCCTGTATGTAGTTGATTGCTGAGTAGTCCCATTTAATTTTTTTTTTTTTTTAGATAAAAATCTATTTTATTTTTTTTTTTTCATGTCTATGTGATATGAAATTTTGAATTTATAAGAGAATGTTGCGTCTCTTATATTTTGTAAATGGTTAAATCAATCCATGAGTTATTTTAAACTCATTTGTTATCCATACAGCAATTTCTGAATAACCTTGTGTTATGTTACTTTGCCATTTTAACATTAAAACTTTAATGTCTGATTTTGTGTTGGCCACACATCCGGTTCTAAAACCATGTTTTCTTATGCACATATTCTGTGTATTCTATACCTCTTTCATTTAAAGTATTATAATAACTTGGCTTGATTCAAGCATGGGGATAATTTTAATTCTTTTCAATATTTTACTTGTAATACCATTGTAATGCTTACTATATTTCTTGGGGAAATCCAATTTATTGACTTTCTAAAAAAGAATGTGGGATAAATTTATAAACTTTCTTGTTTATTAAAATTCAAATATTTTCTATTCCTTTGTCTCTGCTTCTAATTAAGTTGTATACACACCTATTAAGCTTTACTCAGCCAATTTCTAAATAACTTAAGATTCTGGTTTTTATAAAAAAAAAATAAACACAACGCAATGTCTGATTCAAATGATGTTTGAATCATAAATCCACTATATGGCACTTTAGTAATTTAATTTTCTTGGTGCTAGCGGAGCATCTAAAGTAATTTCTCTTAACAATTCTTTTTATAAACATATCTTTTCTTTAATAAGAATTTACAATTTTTTTAATAAAAAGCAAACTTAAATTTTTTTTATATATTTAATATCTTTGGTACCTTGAAATTTATTATCATTAACATTCTTTAATGTTACAAGTGGTGCCAGTTTGCTTGCTTAACTCAGTAACTTCCTTTTATAACATTGGGTGCTTGAACATTATGGTAATGTTCTTGAAATGTAAGTAATGATATACATTTTCTCATTGAGTTCACAAACCTTAAATAGACGGTTATGACAATATTAAAAAAAGAAGAAGTAAATAATAAAGAACAAATAATCAATCAGAACATAAACACTATAAAAAGGAATAATAAAGAAAATCTATATTGGCATAAGGAAATAAAAAAAATTAAAACTTATTTAGAAGATAAAGATCTAATTATAACAAAAGCAGACAAGGGTAAAATAATGGTCATACAAAAGAAAAAAGATAACATTATTAGCATAGAAAATTTCATAAAAGATATTAAAATTTTCAAATTAGAAAATAAAGATCAAACAATACAATTCCAAAAAAATGTTCTTGAAAAAATAAATGAATTTAAAAAAGAAAATATAATTAATGAAGAACAACAAAAGCAAATAATTCCAGTAGAAACATCACCAAATTCAATTTATGGAGTAATAAAAATACACAAAGAAGGAAATCCCATAAGAATCATAACGTCCACCAAAAAATCACCAACTTACAAACTAGCAAAATTTCTAGATAATTATTATAAAAATTTTTTTGAATTTAATTACACAATAATAAACTCAACACTAGCCAAACAACCATTAGAAAAACTAAAATTAGAGAATAAAGACAAAATTTATACTATAGATATAACAGCTATGTATGATAACATCCCAATCATACCAACTCTCAACATAATCAAAAATCAATTAAAAACAAAATTACCTTACACTAAAGTATTAAAAATCATACAATCCATAAATCTATGTTTCACAACAATCAATTAAAATTCAATGAAAAAATTTATTCACAAATTGAAGGCTTACCCATGGGTAGCCCATACTCACCAATTCTTTCCAACATCTATTTAAATAACATGGAGCACAATTTATTAAACAAATCACAACACAAACAACACATAAAAATATGGATGAGATATGTAGATGACATCTTAGTCATAACAAACAAACCAATAGAAATATTAATACACCTATTAGAAGATCGATATCCTTATACACACAACAACATGACCAACAACCGTATCACATTTTTAGATATAAACATTATAAAAAATGAAAATAATTTAGATTTTGAGATATATGAAAAACCAACAAAAGGTAACAACATACCACATTACTTATCACAACAACCCACATATCAAAAAATTAACACTATTAAACAATATTTACAAAGAATAAAAAATCTTACATTCCCGAAATATATTCCTACAAAATTAAAAAAACTTAAACTGAACCTAAGAAAAAACAAATATCCAATAATTTTAATAGACAAAATTTTAATAGATGCGTTTACAAACAATACAACAAAAACTATACCAAATCTACAAGAACAACAAAAAAGATATTCAATACAATACAATAATAAAATTTTCCACAAACAGAAAAAAATATTAGAACAAATACCAGGCATAAAATTAATACCAAAAATCATAAGTAACATTACTAAAACATTAATAACCACCACCAACCTAAAAACAACAATCAATCTAAATAATAGCACAAATATAAATTTCAAAGAAATATGTCAAAATAATAAAGAAAAATGGAACACTAGAAATATAATTTATCAAATACCATGTAAAAATTGTGAACATATCTACACAGGTCAAACTAAACGACAATTAGAAATAAGATTAAAAGAACATGAAAGAGCACTTCGCCACAAAGACAAAAACAACCATTTAGTAAATCATTGTATCAAAGAAAACCACACACCAGATTGGAATAACACAAAAATCATTGGAATAGAAGAAAATTATATAAAAGATTAACTAAAGAAACAATAAATATCATTACAAATAAGAAAAATTTAGCCAAGCCATCAATAGAGATAAACAATAAATGGACACTACTTTAACCAACTTAGCTTCATCATCTTTATATCAATTGTTAAATTCTTATTTCAACTGTTTTCACCATTCAAAAATGTTTTATCCTACTGGTGATGAAATATTCTCGAAAACCTTTTTGTATAACTTTTATCCCAAATATTTGGATCACCCTCTTCAAAATTTCATCTGTATTTCAAAACCAACACTTCCTTCAAGATTATCGTCTTCTACTATCTTCACAAGACTTCATCTACATCCTCAATAGACTGGGTTTATTTCTGCTATCAACAACATCTTCAATAGACTACATCCTTAGAGTTTTCTTCCATCTCACGAGTTTCTTCATCGTTTTTCAAGATTGGTGACCTTATTTATTATTTATTTTTTTGTTTTTATTAATTTTACGATTTTCCCCATTAAAAGGAGACTGACCACATTTAAATTTAAAATTAATCATTTAAACTCCTTAGATCAATAATATACATTTGCTTCTCAACTATAGTGTGAACTGGAAAAACTATTATTAAAAAAATTGGTTCACCCAAATTCCACTTTCATTATACGTAAATTAATTTCCTCAGTAAATAAGTTTACACTAAAGTTGAGAAGCAAATGTTTGTTTTAGACCTATCGGTTGTTTAGATAGCTGATGCTGAACATATGGGACCATTATCTCCTACTTTGCATTTGGGACCATTATATCCGGGACCATATTCTCTGGGACCATATTATCCGGGACCCTATTCCCCGGGACCATTATCTCTGGGAGCATATTATCCTACACCCGAAAATACAAGTTAACATGAATGATTATGTACTTTGAGGACAATGAAAGAATAAAAAAGAGAACAGGAAAGATTGTCGCTAAGGATA
>JAHWFO010092200.1:48200-64519 GCA_023313115.1 Rhysida immarginata
TATAGACCTAGAAGCCCTAATCAAGATACAGAATTCTAAGGAATTACTAGAAAAAATTGACTCCCTAGTTACCAATACAGCAGAGTATGCCGGCTTCCGAAGAATACAGCATACTATAAATCTTAAACTTTATTATAAATGGTGTACTTAAGAATTAACATGGCTTTTGGCAAACCAGCAATATTTGAATGACAGGAACGAGCAAAACCTTATGGTCCATAAATTGGTATCTACCAAGTTTAAAACAGCAGTTAGAGAGCCAAAAGAACAGCAGAACAGCCGTTCAGAACTTGGAAAAATTATGGCTCCTGATACGTAAAAATTGTATTAAGACCAAGCAAAAATTATCATTTGATCAATATCAGAACTTTCTTAATTGATTAAATAATCTAACGAATATTCACTAACTTAGTAAGGTTGCCGTCGTTCCTAGAGCAACTAATATAAATGATACAATTGAACCTCCGTTATCGGAAATACCCTTCAGAAGGCAGGGATATCCGGGATTTATCCGAACGACTGGAAATTTGTGAATATTATTCCTATTCACAAATCGGCACGGCCTTCTTCACTTAATGATTTTAGGCCGATAACGATCCTCCCTTTTCCTGCGAAGGTACTCGAAACCTAGGTAGTACATCATCTTCCTTCCTTTATTGAACATATTTTACCAGACAAGCAGCATGCTTTCAGGAAACGTAGATCTACTTCTACGAACCTTGCGAGCTCATATTGATCAACAGTTGCAGGTTAATATTCTATATTTGGATTTCAGTAAGGTCTTCGATAGTGTTAATGTCTGGGTTCTGCTAAATAAATTGGACAAAGTTGGTTTCTGCAAAGAAATTAGTGTGCCTCTTTCCTTTGTGAGCGTAGATTAGTCGTCAGGGATCCGAAGAGTGTTAATGCGCTTGGTAGAATTCGCAGTGGCGTCCCTGAGGGATCTCCTTTGGGCCCAGTGTTATTTAATACCTTTACTGTGGACTTAGCATCAAACTTCATTCACCCCCAGGTTAAATTTTTGCTGTAAGCGGATGATCTCAAAGTGTTTTCAGTTATTCGCAATTGGGAGGATTGTCTTTGCATATTATCAACACTGGGTAATGTTACCTGTTGGGCTGATAGGAACGGGCTTGCATTGAATGCTTCGAAATCCTTCTGTTTGGCTTTGTCACGGAAAGTCACTATTAGTAAACCATGTCGGAAAACTATTAGTTAACCACGGATAGATTAAGACATCTTTATGACAATGTTTTATAGTCCCATAAAATTCAACGCTGTACTTCCATCAAAAACTTATGCGTGATATTTAATTCAAAACTGAATTTTACTGACCACTTGACTTCATTATTTGACGAAATAAGCAGGCGCATGTGTATAATTAAACGCTTCGCTAATTTTTTTTAAAAGTCGAAGCACTTTTCTTACCTTGTGTAAATCAATTGTGGTTTCTAAAATTCTATGTTTCCTGGATCTGGTTTTCTGTACATACTCAGTTATTAGATCACTTGCAAACAAAATTGCGAAATATCCTTCAGTTTCTTTTCCGCATTATCTACATTCCTGACTCTGCCTTACTAGCTCTTTTATTTAATTTACAGCATATACGACAATCGACAATCGAACAGTGAAGTGTACATTCGTTAGGATGGGACGAAAGCAGCGCTTTCACAAAGCTCATCTAACCAGAAAAAACTCCAAAGGAAATACACTGAGGTAGTCAAGAAGCCTAACCAACCCAAGCGGTCTTCCATATTATACAAAAAATAAAGTAAGATTGACGATTGTCAGAAACAAAAAACAAACGAAATAAAAAAAAAACAAACAAAAAAAAAACAAGGAGAAATAAGATACAATGGAATCAAGCCAAAAACTGTGGACACAACTATAGAAAGAAAAATAACTCCAAAACCACTATTCCACATAATAAACTTTAATGACTCAGATGTACATTTCGGAAACTTTAATGACTCAGATGTACATTAATAAACTTTAATGGACATCACTGATGAAGGAAACTTCGTTTCCGAAATGTACATCTGAGTCATTAAAGTTTATTATGTGGAATAGTGGTTTTGGAGTTATTTTTCTTTCTTGAGAAATAAGATTATCACATCTTCCAGTAGTCTGGGAAAGAGACGTTGCTAATATCTTCAAAATTGATGTCAAGAACGTGCCTCGGTTTACGATACTTCGTATGCCAGTTCATATTCATTGAGTTCTCCAGTATCCCTTTCACAAGCTTATTGTCGTGAGTCTTCATCTTCTGTATCATAATCAAAAGGAGATCCTGTATAAACTTACCGATATGAGCCATGTTTAAATCGAGGTGGATGGATTGGTTTTTCACCGTCCTTCTGTCTAGCTGGGTAATGGTCCTCAGGGTAACATTCTGGAATGACTGTAGTTCACTCCATCTGCTTTTACAGATAGTCGCCCACGCAGGCATGTCATAGAGGAGTATGGTCCGGATAATCGATTTGTACAGAAGTAGCTTGTTGTCAATGCTGAGGGCGCTGTTGCGACCCATAAGAGCTATGATACTGTACTTAGCCCTCTTCGCTTTGTTCAGAGCATAGGACATATGCTGGTTCCATGAGAGTCTTGAGTCAATGATAACTCCCAGGTACTTGTAGTTGTCCACCCAGTCCAGTTTCTTATTAAACAGAACAAGAGAATCTGGGGGATGCTTGAGCTTCCTATTGAGGTACAAAGCCTTGCATTTTCCGACGTTAAGGTTCAACTTCCAGCAGTTAAACCAGTCTTCGAACTGCTTCAAGGCGCATTGCAGCCGAGTGATAACGTGAGCCGGCTGGTGAACAGCATATACTCGCAAAAGTACTCTTAAATATACTGATAAGAGTGATTAATGGGAAAATTTTTGCGCCTTGTACCATTGGTCTGATTGGGTTTCGAGTTACGAATTCCAACAGATTCCACCAGCCAATGGTATTTCTGGGCACAAGTAGAACTAATGTGATGAATCTTGATCCTGCCCATAAAGTGATCGATATGGTTAATAAGAATTTCCAGGATTGGAAGTTCTTTAGGGATATTCTTAGAGATAATAGCATTCCTTACAAGGAGGTTATTGATAAGGAGGATATATATAGTAATATTAATGCTATCACCCGTGTTGTCAACGATGCCACTACTTCCAGTACCTCTACTATCGATCGTAAGCGTCCTGAACATCTCGACCTGCCTCCTTGTATCAGGCGTCTTATTCTCGAAAGGAATTCTTACAGAAGATTATGGCAGCGTAAGCGACTTCCCTATTTCAAGACCAAGTACAACCGGCTTTCTCGCAAGGTTCAGGAAGAGGTTAAAGCACAACGAAATCAAAGTTGGAGCGAAAAACTGAAGTCCTTGTCTGTCCAGGACAACTCGCTCTGGGGAACTGTGAGGGCCTTAAAAGGGTAACAGACCAATCCAATCGCCGCCACTGCTTGCAGGCAACGGCAACGTTGTCACCAGTGACGGGGATAAGGCTCAGTTGATCGCTGATTCCCTGAAAAGTCAATTTACCACGCCTGGTGACACAAACTTGGACAGCCTCCAAAACACTCAGCTAGTTAACGATTTGTGTATTGCTCACCAGTGCATTCATTGTGTTCCCACCCCTGAGGAAGTCATTAGTGCTCAAGAAGCCTCCGACATCATCAAGCGACTTAAAATCAAGAAAGCAGCAGGTATTGATTCCATTACTAACAGTGCTCTCAAGAACTTGCCTTTTAATATTGCCTCGATCATTACCAAAGCCATGAATGACTGCTGGAGACATGGTTACTTACCCGACCAGTGGAAAGAGTTTGTTATCGTTACCATACAAAAGCCTGGTCTTAACCCTGCTCTCCCTGTCAGCTATAGGCCTATAAGCTTGTTACCTATGCTATCAAAAGTGTTTGAACGCGTCATTCTTAAGAGATTTAACGACTTCTGTGTGGCTAACAATCTTGTTCGTGAAGAGCAATTCAGCTTTCGACCAGGTCACTCCTGCCAACTCCAGATCTGGAGGCTTATTGCAGATTTAAACACTCCTCTTAACTGTGCTAAATATGGTGCTCTTGTCTTTTTGGATGTCCGAAAAGCTTTTGATCAGGTTTGGCACGAAGGCCTGATTTACAAAATGATTACTTGTGGTTTTCCGGACGATCTTATTGCCTTGATTAGATCCTTTCTGTCGAGCAGGATATTTCGTGTCAAGGTTGGCAGCTCCATGTCCAACCCGTGTGACGTCAAAGCTGGTGTTCCCAAGGGTTCTGTCCTAGGCTCTGCACTCTTCAACTTTTTCATCCAAGACTTCCCAACGTTTACAAAATGTAAGCTGTATCTGTTCGTTGACGACGCGTCCATCATGACCACTGACCGCGTTCCAGCTCACGTCATATCACGGTTACAAAAGGCCTTACATCTGTGCGAGAAATGGTTTGCAAAGTGGACACTCGACCTAAACGTTGACAAGTGCAAGGCGATGTTGATTACAAAGAAACTTCGGAAACCCTCGAGTCCTCTGTTCCTTTCTGGTAAAGAGCTCGAATGGGTGAAACATTACAAATACCTCGGAGTGGTAATAGATGCCAAGCTAAACTGGGGCGACCATGTCTCCTACGCCATGAACAAGGCAAAGAAGGCAAAATTCAGTCTGGTAGCTCTTCTGGGGCTAAACAGCGCGCTTGCATTGGACTGCAAACTATTGCTGTACAGGACGGTAATCTGAAGCATCTTGCTTTATGGTATGCCTGCCTGGGCTACACTATGTAAGTCCAGATGGAAGGACCTCCAAACCTTCCAAATCGTTACCTTGAGGACATTTGCCCAACTTGACAGGAGAGTTGCAACAAATACTTCTATTTCCGACGATTTTGAGATACCTCCCATTGGTAGCTATGTACAGGAGTCACTGAAGAAGTTTCTTCCGAAGATTAAAGACCATCCCAATCCTTTGGTTGCAGATATTCTGGAGCATCCACTCACGTTTAGAAGTTTCCTCAGGCATCGCAGGCCTCGACACGTTCTGGACATCAATTTTGACGACATCCAAAAGGCCATCTTTCCCGACTACTGGATCTCATAGCTCCTCGTGTCCCTCGTCAATCAACAATCAGCTTATTCCTCCTTATAGGAAAGGACCCAATCTTATCCACTGGATGACTTAACTAGGTCTCATCTGGCTTCTTGCCTAGTTCAGTTTAATTCCCCTGGTTACTTCCTGGATGAGTATGGCAATGAAAGCGTTGCTTTCGGACCGCTCGTTTCGTTTTTTCCCTGCGCTGTTCGATTGTCGATTGTCGAATAAGAATTTCCCCCTTGTGAACATCTCTTAGGATAAACGCTGCTCTCTATTCGAGAACTAGCTTCTTTAAGTCTTGATTTTTAATCCATTTTGTTTGTTGTCCCGTTAGTTGGAACATTTTTTTTATTATTATAATTTTTTATCCTAGATAAATGGCATATTGAAGTTGCGAAACTTGTTTCTGGTTTTAAATTAGTTTTTTTTATCTTCGGTTTTAGTTCTTGTTGATTAAATTTGATGACACCTGTGAGTCTCTTTTCTAATATTTCTTTTCTATAAATTTCCCTTGTAATTTTATCGTTTTTTTTGCTTTCATTAACCCCGGTTTGGTTTCATAACTGACCTGGCTATCTGTTCTTTCCCTGCCGTTGTTACATTATTATTATTATTATCATTCTTTGGGGAAGCCAAACTCGGATCAAGTCCGGAAGCCAATCCCAGAGGCAGAAACAAAAGAGGGCCAAGCCCAAGGGACTCAAATGCGAGGGTGGGAAAGTTATGCACTCGTGGGAGTATTGATGTTTGGGTGTAGGAATTTCTTTACTATGTGACAGGTGCTTAGAAGTGTGGCTTTCTGTAAGGTTTTGTATAAGTGTGGGTTTAAATTTAGTGTTGACAGGCTTTTGTGTAGCGAGTGTGGTATAACCCCAGTGTCAGAAACAGCGATAGGAACAATGTGTACTCTGTTATTATTATTATTTTTATTATTATTATTATTATTATTATTATTATTATTATTATTATTATTATTATACCATTCCGACGGAATAAAGTGGAAAGGAAGAAAAAGAGAAGAGGGGAAGGAGGAGGAAAACTCACTAGTCTTTTAGATAAGCACAATACAATTCTTTGATAAGTTTTTTAAAATGTGAACAGTTAGCGGTACAAATAGGATACAATCTATGGCTGTGGTCCGTATATTCAGCCGTATAGTTTTCCAGATTTCGATGGTATTATAAGGGAAATATTTCCTGCTAAAGGCAGACACTCTCTAAGGGATGTCTATCTTATATTTTCTATTAGGACGGTATCTAGGACATTTCGGACCCAATCTTGAACAAAGGAGGCAGGAAGATAATTATTAGTTAGCTTAATGAGAAAGTTCATAGATTATATATTGAAGTTCTTTAATTTGTAGGCATTCCTACATAATGTTAAACGAAGTGAGCCTCAATACCTGACGCGGTCTCTATAAACGCCTATTATTTCTTCATATTCTATTACTAAAGCGGTTTCTATGTTAACATCTACTGTTGAAGCAAGGGATTAGCTACTAGCAATTAGCAAATTGTCTAACAGTAAATAGTTATGGATATTGTTAGGCTTAACAAGAATATGCTAACTAATAACAATAAGCAATGGATAACAATAGGTCTAAGAACACCTAGGATTTCGTTTATATATTACAAGCTATATTTTAGCATTGAAAGTTTCCAAGGTAACATATCAAAAAGGAAGGGAACCTCTAATCCACAAGAAGATTTGAAATATCGATTACGTATTTCGTCTATCAAGTAGCCATCTTCAGCGATGAGAGACAAAAGTCAGCTAAAGAAAACTTTTCTTTACTTGACTTTTGTCTCATCGCTGAAGATGGGTACTTGGTAACCGAAATACAGAGTGCGTTCACAAAGTTTCAAGACTGATTTTTTCTTATTAGGGGAGGGCGCGCAGACCGGTTCCACCGACAGGGTGAAGTAGTGAGGAGGGTGTCAGCTAACCGACAGCACCAGCGGGAGTTACTTCCGAGACGCTGGAGTGAGCAGATCGCTAGTGGCGTGAGTGCGTGTCAGTGACCCCCGTCGAAAACTCGGAGAGTACGTCAAAAATGTGAAGAACTGAGTCTGGCACGTCCGCCAGAAGATCAAACATATTTGGGTTCTTCACCAGGGCAATGCGCCCTCTCACACGTTATTCGCTGCCAGCCAAATTCAACGTACCAACACTGCCCCAGCCACCGGACAGCCCCGACCTAGCTACCAGCAACTTCTTTCAGTTCCCCCGAATTAAGGGAAGCGATTCGACAGGGTTCCAGCTGTCCAGGCAGCTTCGATGAGGTCCCTTACCAGCCTTCTGTGCGAAGAATTCCAGGGAATCTATGAACAATCGAAAAAGCGCTGGCAGCGTTGTGTTGATGCCCAAGGGTCATATATCAAAGACAAAAATGTTTGCTGTTCAAAAATGTTTAATAAATTTCTTGTTCTGAGATCAGTCTTGAAACTTTGTGAACACACCCTGTACATAACCGATATTTCAAATCTCCTTGTAGATTAAAGGTTCCCTCCCTTTTTGGTTGTTCCATTCCACAGTGTATGATTACTTTTTGTTAAGGTAATACAGGGTGATTCAGTCAATTTCTGACCATTTCACTCGAATAACGCGCATTAGGGATAAACAATTGAAAGAATGTGAGCGCCATATCGAATTTCTGAATAGTTGGAGTTTGTATTGTTGCAACGGCGCTGCTTGAAAATGGTATTGTTGAAAAATGGCGCCCGCTTTATCAACAGAGCAGAAATGATTTTGTATTTCGAGACAAAATCACCTGTAACCGTGCAAAGAAAGTTCCGTAAGGGGTATAAGTGTCGAGACGCACCAGGCAGGCAAGCAATCATGGATTTTGTCAAGCAATTTCGTACCACTGGATGTGTTAAAGGCAAGAAAAAAGACGGGAGCGAAGGTCGTCGAAGGTGTCGAAGGCTAAAAAGGCCCAAGTTGTCGAAAATGTTTGCACAAGGTTGGTCGATTCCTCTACCAAAAAATCTGTTCGCTACTTATTCATTGAAGAAGGGCTGTCGTATACCACGACGGTGCGAATTTTGAGAAGGGATTTACACCTGTTCCCGTATAAGATCCATGTTTATCAGGAGTTAACAGACACTCGAAGACAGAAGCGACAACAATTTGCGATGGAGTTTGGAGCAGAAATGGAAGCCAATCAGGACATTGTGGACAACCTGTGGGTGTCAGATGAGGCCTTCTTTCATCTCTCAGGTGACGATAATAAACACAACGTTCGTTTTTGGAGTTCCCAGCACCCTCGTGAGATCCATAAGTCACCTCTTCATCCACGAAAGGTTACGGCTTGGTGCGCGATTTCCAAAAGAGGCATCATTGGTCCGTTCTTTTTTGAGGGCACCGTAACGTCACAGGCTTACCTTAACATGTTGGAAACCTTCTTCATCCCCGAGCTCCGAAGGAGGTGTATACCGCTTCGACATCAATGGTTTCAACAGGATGGGGCTAGGCCTCACACCGGTAATGAAGTGCTAGACTTTCTCAATCAGAAATTCGGAAATTGCGTCATTTCAAACAGGTTTCCAGATCGATTCGGGGGTGGCGTTCTTTAGCCCCCTACGAGTCCTGACCTAAACCCATGTGATTTTTATCTCTGGGGGTTCCTTATAGACAGTGTGTTCACTATAGCACCAAGAACCCTAGATCAGCTGCGACAAAGCATCGTCGACTGCTGCACTCTTGTGGATGCAGAAATCCTGCATAGAGTTATGAACAAATTCAGCATTCGGCTGCGAGCAGTTCAAAACGTTCGTGGTGGCCACATTGAGCATATCATCAACACTTTTCCATGGGAATAAAAACTCCGAACTGCCTAAAATATCGTACTGAAATTATAAGTTTATAAACAATAAAGGGTCAATAAATCATGGTACTGAAATGGTCAGAAATTGACTGAATCACCCTATATATGTTACCATTAGAACACGTACTACTAAGCTAATTCCCTCTAACATTAAATACTTGTTACATTCATTCATCGCACGTCGTTAAGAGTTGTTTGATATATTACATGCCATATCTTAGCATTGAAAATTCGACAGTACCATTAGACCACGTGCTACTAAACCAATTCCCACTATCTGATAGTATTGTGAGGGACCAATTTGCCTTTTGGTCTCTCGATAGATGAGGAACCTGTTATATGATCAATTTTCTTGCGAATATTCTTAATGGTCGTGTTGACTCACCAAATTTTTTAGCTTCAATAGGACTTCGTTGTTCTAGAGTCATTAGGGAAAATAGATTAAAACTATCTGTTCGTTCTTATTCTTCTCAAGCGGGATGGATTGACCTTGCGATGAAATTAGTACAGAAATATAATGTTTACGATTTTTCAAGTAACGGTTTCAATCTTGCCGACATTTTTATCTAACCCATAATTTAACCCCGTTTTGGGCTTTGCCGTTAGGGAGCAATTTCTGTTTTCCATGTTCTTTTTTATTGAGTTCGTAGATGAGAGATGCTTGTTGCTACAATACAATAATACGATACTATCATTAACTACTCGTTATATTCAGTCATGAGACGTTGTTACGAGTTGTTTCATATATAACATGCCATATATTAGTAATGAATGTTCCAACGGTAGCATATGGTACGTATAGGACAAGTACTATTAAACCAACGTCCACAGCTTGTCATTGCAAATTTTTAAGGGTATATCAGAATGGTACCATTAGAGCATTAACCTTTACTGGATTGGTGATAACACTGTGAAAATGTTAATTAGTTTTAAAGTTATCGTAATATATAATAAGAAGCTCCCTACGAATAAAGAAATTCTTTTGGTTTAGGCACTAATCTCCTGTTTATATATTCGTCAATCACGTGCATCATGCACGCTCACCATCTGCGTATAGAGCATGCGCAGAGGCGAACCGAAGTGCTCAGCACGCATTTTTCCCAATGCAAGGACGATTTTCTCTTCCAGTAATTCACTACACGCACTCTCTGTATGCAATAGAGTCTATTGCAACGCAATGCATTGTTGAAATTGATTCAACAGACGGACGGAAGAACGGACGGAGAGCTGGACAAACCGATCACATAAGCATATTTTCTACGAAAATGTGTTAAAACTATTTTTTCAATAAGTTTAAATAATCTTTTAACAAATGAATAACTCGTTATGTGATTTCGAACTTTCAAATTTATGTAATCATTTCATTTACTTTATATTTCTTTCTTAATTCGTTTCCTATGCTGGATCTTTCTTCAAAGTCCTTCCCTAAAAACTAATCTAAAACTATTTGTTTGCCAGGGAAGCCAAATATCATTATTTGGATTTACACATGAGAATTAATTTTTTTATAAGAGAGTAATTATAGAGTTCTTTCTAATGAAATTAAAAATCTACTTATTTTCCCTTTTATGCTCGCGGATCAAGAAGCTTAAAAAAAAGAAAAAAATCCACTTGGGGATGGAAAAAAAAATTGGTTTACCATATGCTACGGCGGGGGGGGATTATTGAAATACTTGCGTTATTTTATTCACTTCTGTTTTACTAGAAACGGAAGTCGTGGCGTAAATGACGTATTCCGCATTCGATCGTCGCAGGCGATGTCTGCTATGTCCTGTGCGCTGGGGGAAAGCGGGAAGTCAGGAAGGCTGGATGAGGCGATGGGGGGGGGGGGGAGGCCTCTCTTGCCAAACGAGACGAGCCGGGGCCCGCCAATTAGTCCCGTGTGTGTACAGTGCGCATTTTCGTCGTGGCGGCGCCTCCTGCGTCTCTACGAAGGTGCCTTTGTCAAGGCGTTCTACTACCCGCCACCCAATTCGCCTAATCCGATTTTCATAAATCACAAGTCATGAGGTAAAACAGAGAGTGAGCGGCAAAGTAAACGAAAAATAATTTCCACTCAGCTTGGCGAATCAATAGCGAATGGAGGAGAAAGAAGACATTAGAATGACACCTACGCTTCGCTGAACCAGTCTTTGGACATTGAATATATTTATATGACAAAGAAGAATCCCCTCCCGCATCATCTGTCTTTCTTTTTTTTGTTTGCGAGGAAAAAGAGATCAGAAAAAACTTAAATCATGTCCTTAATTAAGTGTAAAGTTTTGATCCTTGATTTTTTGTAATATTTTTTATAGCTTAAATGCACATTCTTTTCTAGTTTTATAATTTATTTTTGGCCGGATTTATATATTGTAACTTCATAAATCATTGCCTTCAGGTGATACCTAAGCTGATACTAAAATTGAATATTTATTGAATATTTATGACCTAGGAAACGTTTCTTCCTAGATAAGGATCTGGTATCTTCGGGTTATTTTGGAAAATTATTCGCATAATTAAATAATAGTTATTAAATAAAAATAAAATTAAAAAATAAATAAAAATTGACAAAATAATTACTAAATAATAAATAAAATCAAAATAAAACTAGAAATATAAAATAAAAAGCTGACTATGCTTTATCAAAGCAAAAAAGATAATTCTATAAAGACAATTAGAATATTAGAGGATTATCCTGAAGTTATGAAAAGACAATCAACAATCGAACAGTGAAGTGTACATTTCTTCTGGTGGGACGAAAACAGTGCTTTCACGAAGCTCACCCTACCAGAATAAATTCCACATGAAATACACTGAAATAGGCAAGAAGCTTGACTAACCCAAAGAGGTCTTCCACATTATGAAAAAAAAATAAGATTGACTATTGACAGAAGATTGGAAGAGGGGGTAGGTGGTACCACATCTTCCAATAATCCGGGAAGTAAACGTTGCCAATATCTACGAAGTTGACATCAAGAATATGCCTTGTTTTCTATACTTTGTATGCCACTTCATGCCCATCGGGTTGGTTAGTATCCAGCCACCAGGTTACTGTCATGGCTCTTCATCGTCTGCACCATGTTCATCAGGAGAGCTTGCACACACATACCAAGGTGAGTCATGTTCAGATCCGAGTGTGTGAATTGGTTTTTCACAGTCCTTCTGCCAAGCTGCGCGATGGTCCTCAGGGTAACAATCTGGAGCAACTGGAGTTCACTCTATCTACTTTTACATAAGGTTACCCACGCAGACATGCCATAGAGGAGGATGGTCCGAATCATCGTCTTGTACAATAGCAGCTTATTGTCGATGCTGAAGGCGCTGTTTCGACCCAGGAGAGCTATGAGGCTGTACAGAGCCTTCTTTGCTTTGTTCAGAACGTAAGTCACGTGACAATTCCATGAGAGTCTTGAGTCGATTATAACGCCAAGGTACCTGTAATTGTCGACCCATTCGAGTTCCTTATTGAATAAGACAAGAGACTCCAGGGGACGCTTAAGCTATTTGTTGAAGTACACAGCTTTGCATTTTCCGACGTTAAGGTTCAGCTTCCAGCAATTAAAGCATTTTTAAAATTTCTTCAAGGCGTTCTGCCAACGAGTGAACACGTGAAGGTGGCTGGTGCGCCCAAGCCATGATGGCAGAATAATCAGCATAGAAATATAAATTACATATTTCTGGTTTTGGGAAATCATATACAAAATAATTAAATAAAACGGGCCCAAGGACAGAGCCTTGTGGGACACCGGCCTTTATCTTACGGGGAGTGGAGAAGCTTTCGCCAACTTTAGCTTGATTCATCCTGTCGCTAAGAAAGGATTTCACCATCAAAATCAAATCAGGAGGAAACTCGTCTCTAATCATCTTGTAGATTAGCCCTTCATGCCACACGTGATCGAAAGCCTTACTGACATCAAGAAAGACCACGCCACAGTACCTTAAAAGGTTCAGTGGGGTGCTCAGATCTTCAACAAGCTTCCATATCTGCATCCGACACGAGTGGGCGTCACGAAAGCCGAACTGCTCTTTTCGAAATAGATCACTGGTGAGACAGAGGTCCTTGAACCTGGTGAGGATAATTTTCTCCAAAACTTTGGACATCGACGGGAGTAGACTGATAGGTCGGTAGCTCGCAGGAATTGCAGGATTTTGCCCCTGCTTGGGGATACTTAACACAATAGATTGCATCCAAGGTGTCGGGAAGTAGGAAAACTTTCAGCAGTCGCTTATGATATTTGAGATGTCACTAATAATGTTGTTCGGCAGATTCCTTAGGGCGTTTTTACTTACCTTGTCTCTTCCTTGAGCCTTCCTCAGTTTGAGATTTCTAATGATGGAAGCTATCTCGCCAGTCTCGATGTTAATCTTCGATGTAAATTGCGGGACTTCATCAAGTCTGTTAAGACCATCTTCCAACGCGCTGGGACATGAGTTGACTCTCGGGATTATTTTTATCAGAGTAACAAACTGCATCTCTAGGGAATCCGCAGTTAGTTGTGCTTTATTGTGATTAGTTTGGACATAATTACCTTGAGGGGTGCGAAGTGCAGGAAGCGTATCGTTCTTCTTCTTCCCCAGAGCTCTAGCCATGCTCCCAATGGAATTGTCGCGAGCCGACAAGCTTTTCAGCTTGTCATTCCACCTAGCGTCGCGGAACTATCTTATTTCTTCCTGGACTCTTCGTACTAACCTGTTATATTTGGTTTTTAGCCAAAGTACACGATAATGTTGCCAAGCCTACGGGTCCTGTTTCTTTCTGCGATCAAGTGTTGGATTCCTGGGGTAAGCACAATTCGACGAGGAGATTTATTTTCCAATGGAGAGGCACTAGCTTCAGTGGCACTGTTTATTCGCCTGGTGATAACTTCAACACGTTGATCGATGTCTTCCGTACAGTTTGCTTTATCGTGTTGGCTGTCGGTTTTTGAGGATTTCTTTGAAGAACTTCCAATCTTGCTGATAACTGACTTCTTCTCTAAAACTGATATTGACATTGTCAAAGTTTAACGCCACAGGCTTGTGGTCAGAAGAAAGGTCATCAATCGTGAAGATGTTGTATGGCTTGAAGAAACCCTTCATCAGTGAGATATCCAACACGTCACTTATGGGGGAATGGTCACAATAGTAAGTGTCTTCCACTGGCCCTGCAGCAATGTTGTCATCCTTACTTTATATATATACCGATATAGAATCATGCCATTGCAGTTCCGTGTTCTGGAGTTCCAGCTTGGATGTTTGGCATTAAGGTCACCAGCCATTATAACTGGAATGTCACCATAGAAAAGTTCATCGTGATCGCTAACGTCGAGAGTATGTTTAGGTTAATTGTAAAGCGCCACGAACTTCACTTCACCAAGGGAGAAGTCATTGATGATGATGGACGCCGATTCCTTACCTGCCTAAGATTTGGAGACCAATTCTTGGTGTTTAATCCATTCTTGATGATAATCGCAGCACCACCAGAGGCACATGTTGTAGTGCTTGGAGTCATGCGATCGTTGCAATACTCAGAATAACCAGGTAGCTTGAAATCTCGGCTTGACTTGAAGTGTGTTTCACAGAGGAAAGCAACGTCGATATCCTGCAACAACAGTAAGTTGTGAAACTCTATATGCTTTCTGGGAACCCCCCTAGCGTTCCATATCCCCCACCGAATTTCACCTTTGTTGATCTCAGTATAATGTAGGCCGTGATGAAATTAGTTGGTCTTAAGGAGCCCACTCAACTGTGGGTAACGTTTGCCTAGATTTGTAAACAAATCACATATTTGTCCAATTTGATTATACATACCTTGTAGGTCGTTAATGTGAAGACATTGCAGCTGCAAAGGATTTGTCCGCGTTCACCTTTGACCTATGTAACCTTTTAACCTGGGGATATTTTGGACATTTTGTATAGCTTGACGTGTGCTGTCCTCCATATTTTATGCCCCTGGGTGGGGTCTTGTCCTTTAATCTTGGGGCAGTTTCTTGACTGGTGAGCCTCTGCGCATTTGTTGCATTTGTTATGAAAAGACAATCGACAATCGAACAGTGAAGCATTTGTTTGGATGGGACGAAATCAGCGCTTTCACAAAGCTCATCCAACCAGAATCAACTCCAAATGAATCACACTGAGGTAGTCAAGAAGCCTAACCAACCCAAGCGGTCTTCCATATTATACAAAAAAGAAAATAAGATTGACGATTGTCAGAAACAAAATACAAACGAAATAAAAAACACAAGGAGAAAGAAGATTATCACATCTTCCAGTAGTCCGGGAAAGAGACGTTGCTAATATCTTCAAAATTGATGCCTCGGTTTACGATACTTCGTATGCAAGTTCGTATTCAATGTTTTCTTCAGTATTCCATTCACAAGTTTATTGTCGTGAGTCTTCATCTTCTGTATCATAATCAGAAGGAGATCCTGTATAAACTTTCCTGATTATCACATCTTCAAGTAGTCTAGGAAAGAGACGTTGCTAATATCTTCAAACTTGATGTCAAGAACGTGCCTCGGTTTACTATACTTCGTATGCCAGTTCATATTCAGTGACTTCTTCAGTATCCCTTTCACAAGCTTATTGTCGTGAGTCTTCATCTTCCTTATCATAATCAAAAGGAGATCCTGTATAAACTTTCCGATATAAGCCATGTTTAAATCCATGTGGATGGATTGGTTTTTACCGTTCTTCTGTCCAGCTGAGCAATTGTCCTCAGGTTAACATTCTGGAATGACTGTAGTTCACTCCATCTGGTTTTACACATAGTCGCCCACGCAGGCATGCCATAGAGGAGTATGGCCTAGATAATCGATTTGTACAGAAGTAGCTTGTTGTCAATGCTGAGGGCGTGTTGCGACCCATGAGAGCTATAATACTGTACTTAGCCCTTTTCGCTTTGTTCAGAGCATGGGACATATGCCGGTTCCATGAGAGTCTTGAGTCAATGATAACTCCCAGATATTTGTAGTTGTCCACCCAGTCCAGTTTCTTATTGAACAGAACAAGAGAATCTGGGGGACGCTTGAACTTCCTATTGAGGTACAAAGCCCTGCACTTTCCGACGTTAAGGTTCAACTTCCAGCAGTTAAACTAGTCTTCGAACTGCTTCAAGGCGCACTGCAGCCGAGTGATAACGTGAGCCGGCTGGTGTGCCCATGTCGTAATGGCAGTATCATCCGCATAAAAATACAGATTACAATTATCGGGTTTCGGAAAATCATGTACAAAGTAATTAAATAGCACAGGCCCGAGGACAGAACCCTGAGGGACACCGGCCTTTACAACACAGGGCGTGGAAAGATTTTCTCCAACTTTGGCTTGATAGGATCTGTTGTCAAGAAAGGATTTCACCAACAAAAACAAATCGGCAGGGAACCCGTCTCTGAGCATTTTGTAGACAAGGCCCTCATGCCACACCTGGTGAAAAGCTTTACTGACATCGAGAAATACCACCCCACA
>JAHWFO010092200.1:79519-103328 GCA_023313115.1 Rhysida immarginata
TTTTTCTGTATAATTTTTGTATTTTTCTGTATAATTGGGATTCTCCCAGTTTTTACGTTTGTAACTTACTTAGAACTATTTTACGACTATTCGGTTGTTCGCGGATTGTTTCACCTGCCACAGCAATGCGAGCGACCAGATCAACGGATGGAACGGGTGCTTCGTACACCAGTGACTTCATGTAGCCCCACAAAAAAAAGGAATCGACCAAGAATCCACCAAAGGGAAATAAAAGGCGGGACAATTGATATTTCTCCTAGGTCCGCGCTTTTCTCCTTTATATAGGACTTGCGCTATGTACCAAATTCACTCATATGGCATTGAAAAATGAACCTAAAGGGTTCGAAATACGTATATGCTTAATTAAAATTCTTTTTGTGGACAAGAGGTTTTCCTTTGTTATTATGTCGCTTTCCACAGTTATTGAACGTTTTTCATCTCTCGCCTGTCAGGCTTTCCCACCAAGCGTTTTTGATCTTGTAAAGAACCTCTGTACAAAATTTCAAGTTTCTAGCCTTATGGTTTGGGCTGTGCGTTGATCAGGCAGTCAGTTTCTTCTTTCATATATACATATATTACGTTTAATTTTGATTTATTTATTTATTTATTTATATTCTGTGGCGCGGGTGGCCAGGGAAACCATAGAGTGCCTTGGCGGGTGGCCAGGGAAACTCTCTGTGATCCACCTTACTCACCAGATCTTGCTCCAAAGGATTATCACCTTTTCCATTCCCTGGACAACCATCTTCGTGGAAAATCCTACACCAATGATACAAACCACGAAGGGCATTCACGGACTTCTTTGAGTCCAAGACCGGCATGTTTTACAGCCAGGGAATTTATCAACTGGAGACACGTTGGCAGAAGGTGCTAGATGCCAATGGGGATTATGTGGGGACTAGCGATACGCTACTTTTTGTGTACGGAATTTTGTTTTCCGGAATTAAAGACGGCAAGAACTTTTGTGGTCACCTGATACTCCTGATACTACTTATCTTATTAGAGTATTCCAGGATTTTTGTGTATCGCCCTTCTTCTCTACACCCATCAGATTAAGTCTTAATTAAACTATGCCAGGCATTGTGCTTTCACTACTCTAGTCGCCATTTTCCTGAAACTGTCACAGGATGGAAGGTGCGGCGACACCAGGCGTTATAATACTGCATCAAAACAATGGTTTTTTTGAAAACCATTTATCTGTATCTGAAATAGTTTTTTTATGAATAATGATCAAAAGTTGACTAAAACGTTTCGGAATATCCTGTATTCTCTCCTAAACAAAGAGATTTTCCATCAATAAATTGTGTAAAATAAACAAAGAAATACTCTTTTAAGAATTAAGAAATATTTAGCGCTCTATATGAAAAAAGATCGAGAAAAATCGAGAACTACGAATTTCTGGATTCTGGTGAGTTGAGTTTAACAAACATTGATATTATAACAAGAAATTAATCCTTCCGAGGAAGATATAGGTAAGTTGCGGAAGCTCTGAGGTCATCTATTTTTACCCTTTAATCTGCACTTTTTAACCCCCTCCCCCAATTTTTTTAATCGAAAAATTGATTTTCTCGAACGTAGTATTTAGAAAATGAAAAAGAGCTCTACCTTCTTTCGTTTTTCATCATTCCCGATCGACTGTGTCATGTGGCAGTGGAAATGAGTTGAAGATATACAGAAGTAAGGGTACTAAATTTGATATAAATAACTTAATTTATTCAAAACTTATTAGAAAAACTACACATTTCGTCTCGAAGCGGCTTCAATCAAACAAACACAAGAATTCAGTTCAAAGTGGTAAGATCGGTTAAGTGACTAAAATATCTCGGTGGCAATAATACACAAGATTAGCAGTTCACTGATTCATTAAGTTACGGGCGGTAAAAACACGTCGGTTTATATCGAACTGACGAATAAGTGACCAATTTCAGTTATAGGTATGTTGAGCACCACTAATGACTTAAGCAATGGAACTTTGCAAAGGAATAAGAATTTTGAATGCAATTCAAAAGGTATTTTAAACGTACAGCATTTCATGGAGTACACACACAAACACAATCACTTAAATGGCCTTGAATTTCATATACGAGCCTTGATGATTAGACGTGCTCACTAGGACGAAGCGCAATGCTTAATCATCACCGTAGGGGAGAAAAAATTATTACAGTACGCACTAAGGTTGGTATAAGCAGCACACACTTACATGTATATCACTGTATAACAGAGAAGCCACACACCAAAACTTATAGGCACAGATAGAGTCAGTTAGAGTACAAGCACATAGAATAGCAGCGAAAATAATTGCCCGTCGAGCTGTGACACTATGGTAAAAATTGAGAGGTCACACAAAAGAATTAATAGTGCACCTTATATGGATGGGTCACCTAAAGTCACTAGCTAGCTTTGCGATACGACTAGTCGAAGAAAAAATAAAGGCTTAGCCTCAATGACGAAAGTCAAAAGTTCCGTGGCATAATTGATACTAATGGCGTGCCATAGAAAAACATAATTGGATTTCAGCGCAGCTTATTTGGCTTTCCCTGAGAGTCCATTGATATTGATGAAAATCCCAAAATATTTCATGCAGAATTAAAGCCTCGATGCAGCCCAAGTCGTCATTTATAAAACCGCGGAATTCAAAATGAAATATCTCGTGGCATGGCGCAGTAGCCATTGAAATCCCCTCCTCAGTCGTTCGTTGAACGCTGTTACCGTTTCGAGAGATATTGAAGAACACTAAATGTTCGTAATACAAAAATACGTTTCGGTATGCGGGAATTGAGAAATATGCCTCTGTAATTCTCCTTCCTCGCCCAAGCTCGTCGCTTTCTATCACTGGATTATCATTTCTAAATTTTCCTTTTGCAAGTTTGGAACCCTGTCTCTGTATTGCAGAGCAGGAAAATTGTGTCGATTCTTTGGAAGCCGGAACCGTAATCCTTTCTTCCTATTCCACTACGCTTTTCCGTTTCCTTGTGCGGGCGTTCCCATTACGTTTTGCCGGGTTGGTCGCTCCTTTCTCTCTCGCGTCGGCTATCCTCACTCTCTCTGAAGAGCCCGAGCATCTTTATTTGACGTCACGGTCGTTTTGGTCGGATAGACGTATCTCATCTCGTAACGCCTAGAAGCGGACCGTAAAAGAATGATATATCACATGCCATTTATTGCAATAATTCTAATGACCAAGTGACTGCCACCCCCACAACTCCGACCCTATTGGGACAATTTGGCCCAAACTTTACAGTAATGTTGATCTTGCTTAGAGAAATCTGCATACCGAATTTTACTCCTTTATATGCATAAATACGCGTAGACCTTTTGGTCCCTTCTATTTCCGCCCCGAAACTCCGACCCCAGTGGGCCAATCAAAACCAAACTAAATAGACAAGGTGCACATGCCCATAGTAAACTATAAAAGTCATGGCAACTATTTTTTTTCTTGAAGATACCAGTCCGGTTGGAAAATGTGACAGACGAAAGGACAAGGTGTTAATTACATGTGTGGACAATGAATAGCACTGAAATATCGTAACACACTAATTTATTACGGTGGTGTACAGGGCAATATGGCCTTCACGGTGCAAACGAATGACAACACAGTACACATAAAGTTGACATGACAAACCTGGGCCTAAAGAACCTGAAAGTGGTCCCCTGCTACTGTCACCACACGCTGCCAACGATGTGGGAGGCGCTGAATATCATCAGTTTCAGGCGCTGAATACCATCAGCCCGAACGTTGCTCATCACTGGTTGACACACGTCCTTGCTACTGTACGGTATGGTAGGGCATTATTCCCAAGGGCTTCCACTTATTCACTGTGACATTCCATCGCATTTCTCCCTCAGAGAATGGCTATTTTGATGTAAGCGCGCTGCTCAACACGGGTTACTTCCATCTCGCACACACTCACCAACTGACTGATTTCACAGCGCTCGATGCGCTACTACCAGCTATCACAGAGTCATCTGTTGGTCTGCATACACACAATGCCTGCAGAACTTCCACACGACACATATACGTTTGTGATCCGTTCACATATCTACAAGAAAAAAAATAGTTGCCATGACTTATGCCCCAACCCTCGTACATTCCGAATTTCAACCTCCTACCTCAAAAACTGTGGAAATTATGAAGTGGACGGACAGACAGACGGACATTGTGAAAACAATAAGTAGCTCCATTGTTCCGCTACTTAATAATTTGAAAAGCTTAGCGAAAATATAAAATGAGTGGATTGATGTAACGAACCGTGGGCAGAGCCAGTCCGTAAAGTAACTAAATTCAATTATAGATGTTTTTAGATAAACTTAAAAGTTAGACTAAACAATCTTTGAATAAAATCTCCCCTAAATATGTCGGTTTTTAAATCAGCCACCTACGCTTATAACCATTCCTATGATGAAATTTGATGATGATATTGTAATGACAATGTTACAATAGAGTGGCATTATTTACGAAATTACTGAGTTAATAAAACATGATAACCTTCAAGTTACATATATTGACTATAAAGTCATTGATAAAAAAAAATGCACTTATATATGTTATATAACATCTTTATTGGTGTTCATGGTTTCAGTCTATAAAAGGTTACAATTAAAAAAAACTCCACTAGAAAACTCATCTGCAATTTTCAAGTACGTTACAAGTAAAATCTTAAACAATTTTATAGCTCATTTTCAGATTACTATATACCGGTAATTTAAAAAACATTAATACCATTTGTGATTGCCAACAATTTTTTTTCATTGTAATTTTTTTGCGAAATTCAAGTTGTCCAAACCTAAATTGATAGGTATAAAACCAAGAATTCTATAACAATAATAGAAACTGAATCTAAATATGTTTTGAGGAAAATTATCACTCTGGTCTAGAAATACAGTTTATTAGGAATGTCCCTTTAATACTGCGTTGCGCCACCCCTAGCAGCTATAATAGCACGAATTCGCCGTGTCATGAATTTAATTAGCCGCTGGAAGCATTGTTCCGTGATGTTTGTCCAATCGAATGCAACAGCTGCTCCCTGTTGATACGTATTGGATGATACTGGATCCATGCCTCGAATAACCCGTTCCAGCTAATCCCAAATATGTTCGAATAGGTTCAAATCCGGAGAGTGTGGTGGCCAGAGGAGTGTGGTTTCATTATCGTGTTCCTGAAACAATTCCATGATGATACGAGCCTTGTGACTCGGACCATTGTCCTGTTGGAAATATCCTTCTGATAGGGGAAACTCAGTAGCAATGAAGGGATGAAAGTGATCGGCAACAATGTTCAGGTAGCCCTGGCCATTAAGGTATTGTTCTACAGGTATAAGCGGACCAAGAGCATGCCAGGAAAACATTCGCCAGACCATTACATTCGCCAGACCATTACCTCCACCAGTCTGAACAGTGAAAGCCAGATAGGAGGGGTACATTAGTTCCTGTTGTTGCCTCCAAATTCTACGTCGGTCATTTGCACTTTGGAATAGGAAACGGGATTCATCCGACCAGCAGAGATTCTTCCAGTCGTCGACGGTCCAGTGTTGGTGATTATGAACCAATTGGGGAAGTTTTTTTGAGGTTATGGTTGGACATCAAATGTACCCAGACTGGTTTTCGCCTGTTGTAGCCCATCTTTACAATGTACGGCGTGTAGTGCGTTCAGAGATATTATTCTGCGGTGCAGCATTTTACTCCATGGTTAGTTGACGAGTCGTGACGTTTCTTTTCGCACGTACAAGCATTCCCATCCTACGCTCACCCCTTGGATTGACAAGTCGTTTGCGACCACAGGCTTGCCTCTGGCTAGTTATTTTCTGGTTGTTTCACGAGTCCTGGTAAACTCTTGAAATAGTTGTTCGGGAAAAGCCAAAAGACGTATGGTTTTGGCAATACTCAGTCCACCTCGCTGGGCAACAACTATCATGCCATTCTCGAAGTCACTTAGATCCTTTCTTTTCCCCATAGTGACGGTCAACCACTTCCAGTACACACAGGTGTGTTCTTGCTTTATATTAGTACGACCAACTGACACGTATTAATTGCTCTGACAATGGATTTGCGTATTCATGGGTGATCCTAATAGACTAGCCACTCAAGCCACTCATTTTTTGAACTGTGAGTTTATCAGGACTCGTGAAACAAACAGAAAATAACCACATGGTGATGATGATCGCCGACGGTCCATTTACCACCGGCGCATTCATGAAGGGGTTGTATGCCCGAACCAGCATACCCCCTGTTCTCCGTCGGGTTTCCCGCTGTTTCGGTCCTGCAAAAGCTTTCTTCCATTGAGTCGAGGATGCATTGCAGGAACCGAAATGTTGCTGAGTGGATGGTAGAAGCTGACACATCAAAGTCGGCTAGACTACTATCAACTTGTTCCACGCCGACCCCGGACATCTCACCATCTTCAATCGGGGTGCCTCGCCGCTGATGGCGGAATCTCACTTGAAGGAGTACATGTCCGACTACGAGAAGGTGCTCTGAGTGTTCTACCCAGAGCACTCCGACTCCCCCCTGCAGAAAAATGGTGACATTTTGTTGGACATGCGCCTTCAGAAAGACATTCCTGACTCCCTTGTGTTGCACGGAGAACGCGTCTTTGTGTTCTACAAGGGCCAGAGGCAATGCTGCTGGTACTGCAAGAAGTCCGCCCACGTCCGGAAGGACTGTCCTCTTCTGTAAGAAAATTGTGGGCAAATACCATCAGTCAAATTGTGCGAGAGGTCAAGTGCTCCACCAGCAGCCCCAATACCACCTCTTCGAGGGATGTCGTTCCAGCAGTCAGCAAAGATGACTTCACCGGCCAAGTCACCTGTGCAGAGCAGAGCAGCCACGTCTTGTCCTTCACCGAGGAAGTCGAAGGCGACCTCACCATCGTCACCTCTTCCTATGATGCCAGGAATGGAAATGCCACCTCCCACTCCTCAGCCTCGTTTGGTTCGTAAGGTCGCCTCTCCTGCTCCTTTGCCATGTGTCTCCCCAGCGTTGGAAGATGGTGTCTCTGCTGAAGTCATCGCAGACGATTCGATATGCTCCGGGTCGGTGTTTGCTGCGGAGGAATTTCCATCTCTTCCTCCACCCGCGCTTTCATTGGCATCGCAACCTCTACGAATCGCCTGTGCGCCTACGCCTGCGAGAATTTCTTCATCTGCTGAGACCTTCATGCCATCAGCATTAGCTCAGCGGGATCTTCTTGTGACGCCTAAGAGCCCTCGCAAGAAAAAGGCCCGACGTCATCGTAGCAAGACGGACGGGATTTCTGCATCCTCTTCTTCTGAAAGAGACAGCTGCGCAGACCATCATCATCGCAGCTTCTCTTCCTCTTCTGGGCGTGCTCGTTCCCCTAGACGGAAGACTTCTGGGCCTTCTCCCTCGTCGGTGAGGCTCAAATCTTCTTCAGATACAGGTCAGCCTCCAGCAGCTTAATTACGCAGGGAAGGTCTTTTCCCTAAACGTTCGTTCCCTTGGCTCGTCCTTCAACCAATCGGTTTTGTCATCTTTTATTGCCCTGTACAGACCATATGTCCTTCTTATTCAGGAGGTGAAGCTTGCTTATTCTCAACAGCTTGCTAACCTCCCTGGCCTTCGCAGTCAATATCCATCTGCACAGTTCTTCATCAACTCATCTTCACCATATAGACAGGGTTTGCCTCCATCATCTTCAACCACTCCATCGTGGTGTCGAACTCTGTCTTTGACTGCGACTGCAGGGTTATCTCTTTAGACCTCCTTCTATCTGGTCTCAAATTCCGATTGCTTAATGTGTACGTCCGTGGTCATAAACAGAGAAACGGGCATTCTTTGATGACCTAGACTTTTATCTGTGCTCGTCCTTGCCTGTAATGGTTACTGGGGACTTCAATTGTCAGCCGGATGAGAATGACTTCTTTTCGTCCGGGTGTGTCTACCAGTTGTGCCAGCGGAATGCACTTTTCGATCTTTGGGCGTTTTCTTCCCATTCCAGCCAATGTGGTTCCACCTTTCATCAAGGGCCCTCTGTGTCCTCGAGGATGTCCGAAAACCTGATTACCATCAAATGTGTTATGGAGGGAGCATGTGTGCGTCGTCAGACTCTCGCCGTGCTAAGTCTTGACCAGGAAAAGGCCTTTGACAAGGTGAATCACGTGTTTCTTTTCTGAGTGTTTCACCATCTTCATCTTCGAAATTTGCTACGATTATCTCAGCACTGTATGCTTCTGCCACAACATGTATGGCGATTATTGGCTCCGATTCGCCGTTCTTCGAACTGTCCACAGGCGTCAGGCAGGGGTGTCCCATCTCTCCCCTCTTATACATTTTCTATTTGGAGCCACTATTGCAATTTCTTAATCGCCACCCAGATTTTCGGGGGTATGATTTGCCAGCCGCTTCAATTAACATCTGCATTCAGGCCTACGCTGACGATGTGTTGCATCTGATGCTTATTCCCTGGGCATCTATAAGGAATCTTTAGATCTCGACGGGAAGATCCATCAGTCTCGTCAAGTCTAAAGGCATCGCTGTTGGGAAGTGGATGGTGGACTATCTTCAATCCTTCCCAATAACTTGGTGTGAGAATATTACAGTGCTGGGATGCGTCTTCTCCTTTCTACCGGACATGGACTGTCGTCACTGGCAGCAGTAATTGATAAATGTTTGTCTCGCCTTAGCAAGAACTTTCGTTTTACCACCTCGATGTTTGTCAAAGCAAGATTCGTCAAGACGCACATCGTGCCTTTATTGACGTCTAAATGCCTTACCATCTCCACAGCTTTTGAAGAAATTGCACGGTGCAATTGTGGACTGTATGTGGAGGTATGCAGCAGCCTGTTCACTTCCTTACTGTTTGGTCACATCTGACATGAAAGCTGAATGTGATCAATACCACTTTTGCTCTCTAGTATGCGACCCTAAACGATCAATAACACTGTCAACCAAAAAAAATACGTTATGTCAGCTTGCGGAACTGTTGTTTATCCCCTTTTATGGAGGAGGCCTGGGCGTTTACATCAGTGGGGAGTAGTCGGTTCTGCTGCTTGCCTGTTTTGTGGGTCTCCTGAATCCATCGATCATGTTTTCTTCGAGTGCCCGTTCGCACGATCCATCTGGGATCGCCTTTCATCGCATTTTGGTCTGGCTGTCTTCTCCATCCAGTCAGTGTGATTTCTGATGGACTGCTCTACCGGTGCTGCATTTAAGCTGGACCTAGCCACTTCCATCGCCTTTATGAACAGAGAGCTTTCACTGGCCCATCAGCAGCGATCTGGTGGTGTCCACCTGTCAGCCTCAGCCATGTGGAGGAGAGGCGCCTTCCACCTTAGGTCTTTCCTCCAGCTCGAGTGGCCACGGCTGGGCCCAGCTACGTTTCGGAGACGTTATTCATCATCTCAGCGTCTCTGTAAGGTCATCGAAGGGGACACGAATAACATCTCGTACCTCTTCACCTTTCCCGTCGACATCGATGACCCACCGGTGGGCGGACGGGCCTCTATTTGAGGCGTTTATCAACAAAGAAACGGACATTCTTTGATGACCTAGACTTCTACCTGTGCTCGTCCTTGCCTGTAGTGGTTACTGGGGACTTCAATTGCCATCCGGATGAGAACGACATCTTTTCGTCCGGGTGTGTCTACCAGTTGTGCCAGCGGAATGCACTTTTCGATCTTTGGGCGTCTTCTTCCCATTCCAGCCAGTGTGGGCCCACTTTTCATCAAGGACCCTCTGTGTCTTCGAGGCTGACCTTTTTCACGTAGACGCCACCATTGCTGGTGCCCTTGGTTCCATGGAGGTCATTTTATGCTCGTTTTCTGACCGCAGTGCCATCAAGTGGTCTTGGAACCCTTCATTCCCACTCTCCCCTGCAGGCGCTACATCGAACAATTGGTATCTGAACGTTTCTCTGCATGACATTGATAATTACAAAGGAATGTACGTTCGGTTTGTGGAAAGAAATCTTCACAACTTGCTTACGTCACTAGCTTCGTGGGTTTCTCTTAAATCCAGGATCCGTCGTTTTTTCAGAAAGATTGGGTTGGACGCTGCTAGACGCAATCGGCGCCATCTCCTCATGCTGCAAGAAATCCGGCGCCTCCTCCGCTGTTCCATCTCGAAGGGGGCAAATGCTGATGACATCCGCCAGGTGAAGATTGAGATCAATGCTCTAATGATCCGCAGGGTCGCCAGCGCAGCTCTCGGGGACAAACTGTCCTGGGCGTCTGACGTCCGACATATGTCGTCAGCTGCATTCGCAGAGGAGAGGCGTCTCGCCAATAACAAGAAGTGTCATCGTTTGGTGGTGGGGAAGGAGATAGTGATAACCGACTCTGACATCTTCTCTGCTTTCCACTCTCATATTTCATCATTTTTTGGCCACCCAGTCTTTCCATCTGACGCCACGAGGCATTGGATCGCGGCACTAAGACCTTTCACTGCTGACGCTGACCTGTCAATTACCCGTCCCTTTTCCGAAGATGAAGTTAAGAAGTTTATGTCGATGGATGGCCGTCATATGTCCTGCCCTGGATTAGACGGCATCCCATACTCGTTTTTCAATGCGACTTGGAAACTTCTTGGGCCTTCCCTGGTGCAGCGTTCAATTCGATCCTCAAGGACCCTTCCTCCATCACGTCGGACTTTACCGTGGGGAGGATCATCTTGCTCCCAAAGGTACCGGAACCTGAACTCGTCACCCAGTAGAGGCATATTACTGTGCTTAACACAGATTACAAGGTCTTTACTGGTGTGCTCCAACAACGGCTCAAATGCTTCGCCGACGAGTTTTTTGATCCGGGGCAATCCTGCTCCATTCCATCTCGCAGGATGTCCGACAACCTGATTACCATCAAATGTGTTATGGAGGGAGCATGTGTGCGACGTCAGACTTTCGCCGTGCTAAGTCTTGACCAGGAAAAGACCTTTGACAAGGTGAATCACGTGTTTCTTTTCCGAGTATTTCACCATCTTCATCTTCGGAAAAGTGCTACGATTATCTCAGCACTACATGCTTCTGCCACATCATGAGTGGCGATTAATGGCTCCAATTCGCCGTTCTTCGAACTGTCCAAAGGCGTCAGGCAGGGGTGTCCCATCTCTCCCCTCTTATACATTTTCTATTTGGAGCCACTATTGCAATTTCTTAATCGCCACCCAGATATTCGGGGGTATGTTTTACCAGCCACTTCAATTAACATCTGTACGCTGGCCTACGCTGACGATGTGGTGCTTTTGGCACCTGATGCTTATTCCCTGGGCATCTATAAGGAATCTTTCGATCTCTTTAACACTTCGACGGGAAGTTCATTCAGTCTCGTCAAGTCTAAAGGCATCGCTACTGGGAAGTGGATGGTGGACTATCTTCAATCCTTCCCAATAACGTGGTGTGTGCATATTACAGTGCTGGGATGCGTCTTGTCCTTCCTACCGGACATGGACTCTCGTCACTGGCAGCGGTAATTGATAAATGTTTGTCTCGCCTTGCAAGAACTTTCGTTTTACCACCTCGATGTTTGTCAAGGCAAGCTTCGTGAATACGCACATCTTGCCTTTATTGACGTCTAAATGCCTATTTGCTTTACCATCTCCTCAGCTTTTGAAGAAATTGCACGGTGCAGTTGTGGAATGTATTTGGGGGTATGCAGCAGCCTGTCACCCCGTTCATACTGAAATGTTGTTTATCCCCTTTGATGGAGGAGGCCTGGGCCTGCCTAACATCCGGCGCTATTTTGTTGCGGCCAGAGTGGCTGCTCTGATCCGGGTCTTCCTCTTTCCCCCTCCCATTTGGGCCAATTTTCTGTTCTTGCACCTGCGTTTCTTTTTTAATGTGCTGCCAGTGACTATCAACCTACGGTGTCCTGGGTTCTACAATCGTGTCCAGCGAGACCTGGGGACATTGATTCCCAAACAACGTCAGCTAGATCCACAAGACTGGGGGAGCCTTCGTCTACCTTGGTTCTTCCAGCAGGCCGACCGGGGTGCGTCTTCTGACATCGTGCTTTGGCACCCCGAGTATCTATGTCCAGTCATCTTGAGGGCCATCAAGACCTTCGCCTTCGAGCAGACGGTTTTAAATTTTCAATGGCGTCTGCTGCACCATGGATTCTATACTCTCCAGCGTTTACACCAGTGGGGAGTAGTCGGTTCTGCTGGTTGCCTGTTTTGTGGGTCTCGATCATGTTTTCTTCGAGTGCCCGTTCATACGATCCATCTGGGATCGCCTTTCATCGTATTTTGGTCAGGCTGTCTTCTCCATCTAGTCAGTACGATTTCTGATGTACTGCTCCACTGGTGCTGCATTTAAGCTGGACCTAGCCACTTCCATCGCCTTTATGAACAGAGAGCTTTGGCTGGCCCATCAGCAGCGATCTGCTGGTGTTCACCTGCCAGCCCCAGCCATGTGGAGGAGAGGCGCCTTCCACCTTAGGTCTTTCCTCCAGCTCGAGTGGCTACGGCTGGGCCCAGCTACGTTTCGGAGACGTTATTCGTCATCTCAGTGTCTCTGTAAGGTCATCGAAGGGGGCACGAATAACATCTCGTACCTCTTCACCTTTCCCCTCGACATTGATGACCCACCGGTGGGCGGACGGGCCTCTATTTGAGGCGGTTACATAGGTGGTACAGCCCTTGAGGGCAGCCCTTACTCCTACCACCTGCGTCCCTGGGCACCCTGCCCGGTTTACGATTGGCTCCAGTTCCAATAGCGGGAAACATCAACTATATTGGCCACCTCAGTATTCATTTTCTACTTTGAATTTCCGATAAGCCTTCAAAGATAATTTTGATAACGTATGTTTTCTATTGCAATGCATATGTAAGCCTTTTTTTCTCCTCCACATTTTCTCACTTCTATCGAGATGGACATTTCCTGATTGACTATGATAGATTCATTTGGCGTAGCCAGATCATCTCTTCTCCGGAAGTAACTCCCAAACTTCACTTGTTTAAATGCTACATAGTGCCTATTAACTGTTGTGTGCCAATTTAACCCCATTGGGGCTAAAATTAAAATTTATTACGACACTTAACCCTTCTCATCTTCACTTTGATTAAAATTACTTACTTACTTTTCAAACCCGCTTATCCGTTATGGTCGCGGGGGCAGCAGCCCTATGGAGGAACTCCAGCGATCGCGATCTGCCTCCACCAAGTGCATGTCCTCCCTGGTAATACCCAAGCGACTCGAACCTAGATTCTCCATGTAGAGTATCCACCTGGTTCTAGGCCGACCCCTTGGTCTCTTACCCACCGGCTTGGAAAATATCAACTGGCTAGGAAGACTAGTTTGCGGCATCCATATCACGTGGCCATACTAGCGCAACTGAGATTTCTCAATGTGGCTCAACACCTACAGACTACCTTATTGTGCTGATGTGCACTCTTTCTAGTAGGGTAACACCTGCCACACTTCTCAGAAATCTCATTTCGGCCGCTTGTACCCGCGAATGCAATCTTTTGGTCATTACTTAAACCTCATGACCATAGGTGAGAATGGGGACAAAGATAGATTTGAAGACGAAGAGCTTGGCTTTGTTACCCAGCTCGCCTTTCGTTACAACGGATCGCCAGAGTTCACGAGTGACACAGCTTGTTGTACCGATCCGAGCATCCAATTCTTTCTCCTGCTGTCCATCACTCGTGAATGCAATCCCGAGCTACTTGAATTTGTCCACCTGTCTCAATGAGACGCCTTTAACATGGAGAGCGCACTGAGCTTGAAAGGACCAGAACCTCAGTTTTAGCCACACTGATCTTCATCCCTGCTTCTTCACATTTGGCTGCAAACCGGTATAGTGTATTCTGAAGGTTCGGGCGAGAAGAACCAAGGAGAACAAGGTCGTCAGCAATGAGCAACCTCTCCAGCAGGCAGTCACCCACACAAGCACGCTCATCCCCTCGGTCTATCCAGTCCATGAAGATAATGAACAAGAAGGGCGACAGTACGCACCCTTGACGGAGTCCTACACCCACGGTGAACGGTCTTGACTTAATGCCATTTATCCGGACACACATCTCAGAGCTTTCGTACAGAGACATGATAGCAACTAGTAATTGCTCATCCACTCCGTATGCATCACTTGCCAGAGCTTCTCCCCAGGAACTCTGTCATATGCCTTTTCGAGGTCTACAAAGCAAGTCTAGACCTCTTTTGCATACTTCTCGGATTTCTAAAAGATTTGCCTTAGAGCAAAGATATGATCCGTCATGCTTCGTCCAGGTCGGAAACCACACTACTCCCCCGACAGTTTGGAGTCTACTATTTCCCGACTTCTCTTCTCCAGACACTTAGCGTACACTTTCCCAGGAATGCTGAGCAAAGAGCTGCCTCGATAATTGTTGCAATATCTCTGATCTCCCTTTTTGAAGATAGGGATCACAATTGCTGTCTGCCATTACTTAGGGGCTTGTCCAGATATCCAAGCAACCTGACACACTCGAGTCAGCCACAGGATACCATCCTGATTTAAGGCCTTTAACATCTCGGACCGGATTTTATCATCACCTACAGCTTTGCCAGTCTTCAGTGACTTAATTGCCCATCTGACTTCTGTTTCAGTGATACTATCGTGACTATTCTCAGCTCCAAGATGCACCTCGTATGCCTCAGTTGTTGTCACCGGATTAAGAAGAGATGCAAAGTATTCCTTCCACCTATGCAATACGCTCTCCTCCGCTTTCAGAAACCTCCCATCTGAACTCTTAATAGTTTGTGATGAAAGAGACTTCTTTCCACGGAGGCGGCACACGGTCTGCCAGAGCACCTTGTTTGCTGAACCATAGTCTGCCTTCAATTTCTCCCCGAACTTCTCCCAGGACTTGGCTTTAGCTGTTGATACTGTCTTTGCTGCTGCTTTTCGCGCCTCAGTGTACCGCATTCGACTCGACGTTGACTTATTTGCAAGCCATAGCAAATAGGCTCCCTTCTTTGCCTGGACAGCTTCTTGGACTTCACCGTTCCACCATGCAGTCCTTTTCTCACCGCGCTGTGCCACACTCAGCCGCTTACGACCACAGCACAATGCAGCCGAAGTTATCACAGCAGTTTTAAACAAATGCCACTCCTCTTCAACAGAAGCATGAAGATATGTTATCTGCAAAAGTCTTCCTCAGAGCTCTATCTTCCAATGCCTCCCATTTGATGCGCCAAGTTTGTGTGAACCTAGTATTTAGCTTGGTTGGCATGGATTCAGAGAACCGCAAAGTGCCGACAACAAGCTGGTGATCAGTTGATAGTTCTGCCCCTCTTCTCACTCGAGTATCCAACACTGATCGGAATAAATCGGCTGAAACGATTACAAAATCAATCAATGACTTCTGGTCTATTGCATCCCTGTACCAGGTATACTTATGGACATCCCTGTGCTGGAAGAAAGTGTTTGTGATGGAAAGTCCATTGTTGCAACAGAGATCCAACAAGCACCTCCCATTCGCATTTAAATCGGGGTCACCATTCCTCCAAATTACGCCTTTCCACGTTTGGTCATCAGCCCCTACGTGTGCATTGAAATCGCCCATCAGGATGACAGAATCTCCACTCCCTCTCCTGCTAAGAGCAGCATCAACTTCATCTAGAAAAAGTGGGTACTCTGTGACTGCATTCGGAACATATGCAACGAATAGAGAGAGAGACCGTTTCCCTATCTGAAGCCTCAGGTGACACAGTCTTCCACCTAAGGGGGTCTAATCTGAAACATAATCTGCCAGCCGGGGACTTGTGAGTTTCCCCACTCCCGCCTGTGCAGTCATGTTAGGGTCGACACCAGAGCAGGAAAGCTTCCACCCTCCTTCTAAGTCCACAGTTCCAGAACCCGGACGTTTCGTACAGGTAATACCTATGATATCCAGTCGATACCGTTTAGCTTCCTCCACTAACTCTGATTCCTTTCCTGTCATGGAGAATACGTTCCAAGTGCCGATTGACAGCACCGGATCCCGTTGTCGCTTTACCCGTTTTTCTTCCTGGGTAAAGGCATGCGCTGCCCCCGACCGTTTCCCCAAGCGCATAGCGAGTGCACTGGTGGGGCTTCTTGGAGGCATTGCTCAGAGATAACAGCCGGGAGACTGTCGACTATTTTTCGAACGAGAGCCTCTGCCTAACTCCCGAAAGCGGGTGACTTTAACCTGCGCCACACTCGATGCAGTATGAATTCTCTCATTCGTCGACATCATGAGATATACACTATCTGATCAAAAATATCCGGACACCCCTCACAGATCATCGATTGGCCCAATGTCACATGATAATGACTTGCACATCATTTAAATAGCTTCCCACACCTTCAGACACAACTCTGCTTGGACATTGGCAAGAATGGGTCGTTCGGCAGAGCTCAGTGAGTTCCAACGTGGAACCATCGCTGGATGTCACCTATGCGGCAAGTCCGTGCGTGACATTTCCAGCCTTCTTCAGATACCCAAGTCAACAGTAGGCGATGCCATTATGAAATGGAAGACCCGGGGATCAACAACAGTTCAACAACGAACCGGTAGACCCAAGAAACTAACGGAGAGAGACCGTCGACTGCTTCGTCATGTCACCCGCAGCAACCGGAAGTCCTCGGCGGAAAAAATTGCCACAGAGTTTCGAAACGCCTCTGCAAATGATGCCAGTACCATGACAATTCGTCGGGAACTGCACACGATGGGATTCCATGGCCGTGCTGCTGCCCACAAGCCCCACATCAGCAGGGTCAACGCCAAGCGACGTCTGGAGTGGTGCAAAGCCCACAGAAACTGGACAATGGACCAATGGAAACGTGTAATGTGGACAGACGAATCTCGCTACACACTCTGGCAATCCGATGGACGAGTTTGGGTTTGGCGCATACCTGGAGAACGCTTCTTACCTGAGTGCATAGAGCCCACAGTCAAGTTCGGAGGAGGAGGAGGAATCATGGTGTGGGGCTCATTTTCATGGTACGGACTGGGCCAGCTCGTTCCTGTGCAAGGAATCATGAACTCCGACCGTTATCTGAATGTTTTGGACAACTGTGCACTTCCAACGTTGTGGCAATTTTTCGGAAACGGGCCATTTCTCTACCAATACGACAATGCTCCGTGCCACAAAGCGAGGCCTGTACAGCAGTGGTTTGCGAACTCAGGGGTCGAAGAAATGGGTTGGCCGGCACAAAGTCCCGACCTCAATCCTATAGAGAGTCTGTGGGATGAATTGGAAAGACGCTTGCGGGCCAGATCACATCGGCCAACTTCTGTACCTGAACTGATTCTCGCTCTTCGGGAGGAATGGAGGAACATTCCGGAAAGTACCTACCAACATTTAGTGGAAAGTCTTCCCCGAAGGGTGGAAGCTGTGATTCGGGCAAAGGGATGTGCAACGCCCTATTGATTTCCATGAAATCGTTGCTAGAGCGCAAACGTGCATGTGTCCGGATATTTGTGATCATATAGTGTATGTTTGTTTGGATACTCTTCGTCTCACTTCTCAACCATGACCTTTCTGGTAAGGGTGACCCTAAAGTAGCAGTGCTACAACAAGTATAGCTCACAGAATCCCTGAAGCACCCAAACCCCTGACCCACGTTAAGGGGGCATCCACTCAGGGGTTTGATTAAAATGTAATTCTAAATTTTCTTTACCTATTTTTAACGGGAGGGGGGTTTATTTTAATTTTTGCCCCTTTTTGCAGCTTAACTATGGTAGAATAGAATAGTCAAATTCTTTAAATTTTTTTTAACAGGAAAATTCTTTTTCTTCTATGTTATATGTTCAATTTTCAATTTTCATTTGTCAAGCTTAATGTTTGATGCTTTTTCCTACATTTGTATGTGAATTTTTGTAAGCTTTTCATGCTGCTATTTATTATGAGCATTATTTTATATCTCTGCAAAGCTAATTATTTAGCATACATTCTTCTGGCATCTTTTACTTTTTATTGTGTTGGCCACAGAAATATTCTTTTTTCATAGATCTTGCAACTGTGTTTTGGTAATTTCCTACACAGTGATTTCTTTACTCTTTAGCAATACAGTTTGTTTAATTATAATATTTAACTGATTTTCAAAGCCTTTCATATTGCTTTAATTATTCACATACATTTGCTTAAAAAATGATTTTCCTTATAAAAAAAAACTGTCTAGTTAAATTATTTGAAATTCCCTCTTAGGATTTTATTTTGTATCTGAACATAATATTGTTGTAGGGTTATATTTTGATATAAATTGTTATATTAAGATTTTTTTAAAAGCTTGTTTGTCTTATTTTATTATCTGCAAATCATTATTTATGCATACAACTACTTAGAATTGATTTTCCTATTTATTCTTTCTTCTTAAAATTATAACACAACTCAATGTCTGTTTTAAACGATGTTAAAACGATGTTTAAAGCTTAAAATCCACTATACTTGATTAATGCCAATATTTTAATTTTTAAACTTAAGTTCCCTAATGTTGTGAAGATATTTTTTTGTTGAACTAGTAATTTTAATTAGTGAAATTTATTTTAAATTTTAACTTTAATTGTGAACATAAAAAAATAAAAACAGTGGAAATTTAAAACACTATTTTTTTATGCTGCTCTTATGGTAACGTTAAAACTTAGTAACGTCACATTTAGTGCTGTGAGTAATTAAATAAAATAAAAATGTAATATTAAAACGTTACAAATGTGTAATGCCCCAAAAAAGACGGAAGTTACATATAATTCACCCCTTCTTGCGCACCCCCTCCTTTATCTGGTGAAAGTTTGCGTTTCGTTTTATTGCTCTTAATTAGATTGTGCACGAATGTACCCCAATGCTACGATGTTTGTGTTACATAGGATTCATTGTGTTTTGAAACAGACGGAAAGCTTTTATTTCAGCCAGATTGTTGGCAAATAATCACGAGATCATTGTTAACATGATGATTGCGGCGATTGTTGGTAAGAAATAATATAGCTGCTGATCTCCATGGAAAACTAGAGTTATTGTGATAGTTTTTTGTATTTTTCGTGATAGAGAGATATGTGGTTGCATTCCGGAAGCATTCGCTCTGTTGTCGTGAGAGAAGATGGCTACGAGAGGGGATAGACGCTTAAGTTTGAGTGGGCGTTTTCCATTTGATTAAGTCAATTTGAAAAATTCAGTGGCGATCATAGACGAGTACTTGAGTTTTTTAAGTTTCATATTTTTGGGCGTAGAAAACTCCTCTGATAACTTAAGAAATAGAACTGAGCGTCGATTAAGCCGATTAAAATGAAACTTTTATGATAGCCGACGGTTTGATTCTTGTATAATATCGTTTATCAAGTAACGAGAGGATTGGACTGAAATTTGGGATGACAAACTTTAGTTATTTCTTTAAAAGCTATTGTAATTCAAAAAAAGACTGATACTCCATATCCGAGGATCATTCTGGGTCTTATCCGGAGGGCCGGCTGTCCCATTCGATAAAAACTCGAAGAATAAAGAATGATACTTATCTGAATGATGACGAAGCGTTCGGCGAACACTGAAAAGAAAGGAAACCGATGAAGAAATTGAGATCGAAAACAAATGTGTTGAAAAATGACTGTTAATTATCAAAGAAAACGCAGCTAATTTCTACTAACAACATTGACTAACCTTTCCTTGTTAATTGTACTCCCCTCCCCATTCGATTCCTTTCCAGGCTACGTAATTGAAATGTGTCTAGATGGAGTTTGATATTCTGGATGCTAAGATGAAAGCAGATGGGTAATGACCGTTCTTGAGATGAAATTGATACGAATATATAAAATTGAGATGGAATTCTGATTTGACCGTGAGATTGACTGGTCCAAAGCTGTGGTAAAAATGTTCATCGGAAAAAAATAGGTATCCCTTTTAACTTTTCTCGGTGCATGTAATGATTAACTGCATCGAGCTACTTCTTGCTGCTGTTAGAATTTTTGCCCAAGGACAAGTTCCTTAGAATGGACTTCACAAAGTTAATTTGGTGGCTACGCACTATGCTTTAAAGGTTTCTCCAATGAACGATAAACTATAAATAAATGAGTAAAATAAAGAAATCAATAGGAAACGCTAGGTATAGTGGTATTGGTGGCATTTATTTATTCGTTCTAATGGCATAGGTAAGGATACGAGTGAGAATTATCGTTAGAGAGGAGTTTAGTGTGGTTACTTTGGTGAGCTAAAAAGGCAGCCAAATCGTCACTGAAGAACTCTCGTAGCCTCCAGGGCATCTCGCCAACGAAATTCCTCTACTGCCTTGCCTTCTTTAGGAAGGAAACCCAATCGTGTATAATTCATTATCGCTGGTTTCCTGGCAACTCACTGTCTGCACTGGAGAATGGCGAACATTAAGCAGGAATTGTAATTCATTCTCAGTGGTTAATGTTCCTGAACTTTCCTCTATCTGCAGAAGTCGAATCATAAGTCATTGAAAGCACACAATTGGAATTATTGTCTAAGCTCGAAGTATTTGCACTGCTTGCAATTTCAGAACTTATGAACTTGTATTCTCCATAATCCGCACTCGAGCCATTCGAAGCTTTTTCCTTCTTTCTTAGCTTCGACGTTGTTTCTTCTTTCGAAAGTATTTGTCTCGACGAACCAGCCTTTCTCTTTAATGTCTCGCTCACCAATCTTTTCTCTCTTGCTGCACTAAAATCACCTGCCAAGAACACTTTTGTGCCCCCAACACTTTTTCTGCACTTAACGACGGTTTGATTGAGGGCTTTTTTTAACCGACTTCAATAAAAGGAGGTTATCAATTCGATGCGTATGTATGTAATATTGTTGTTGGAATTGCACAAAATTCATATATGTTAGTCTATGTGGGCTTCTAAACAAGTACGCCAAATTTCATACGTGTATGTATTGTAACGTGCCAAAAACCCCGCAGAGGTAGTTTTGTCACGAACAGCCAATTATGAACGGCAGCTTGAGCAAAAGACGTTCGCCTCCCCAAATTCTTATAAAAAACTCCCAAATTGTTGATTCCAGTACTTACCAATCCTGCGTAGACTAAATATATATCTCAAAAATTAACGTAATCCCAGACAAGTTTTAAAATAGAAAATAACTCACCCCACCGAGAATCTTAGAACGAGGGGATAAATAAGAACTTGAAAGGATCGCGGTACGATACTTCAAGTCACCAAAAAATAAAATAAAAAAAATTAAGCCCCTCAAGGAAATTATTTAAGAAAAAAATGGAATATTAAATTACTATGATAATTCAAAAAGAAGGTACCACAAACTCCAAACAAATTATCTGTTTTATTACATATTGAAAACAAGATTGGTGAACAGAATAATGTTTAGTTATAAGCTTCAGCCGGGAAGAGACGACCAACTTGCTGAGAACCGCCTCGAGAAGAAGGGAACTGGGCTGAGGGCTAAATAAAAAGGTCCAAATAGTCAGTCCGTCGGGGTGAAAGGTAGAAGAAAACCCGATGGAAATACTTTGATTGGAGCCTTCAGATGCACCAGGAGAAAGTTGAATGAAGAATTATCTAAGAAGAAATGAGCTTATTGTTTAATGTAAGTTCACCAAATATAACTGTTGGAAATAAAAAGAAAAGATAAAAACAAAAAGGAAATACAAATAAAACTTAAGGCTACAAAAAAAAAAAAAAAAACTCAAATAATTCTCAAAAAAAAGGGAAAAATAAACTCACAAAAAAATAAAAACTAAGGGAAATTATAAGAAATGGATAAAATTCTGATCAGGGTAAATACAAACACAGAACAAAGGAAAAAAAATAATAAAAAAATAAAGGTCACAGAATTATATTACATTATTACGATGAAACATCAAACACAAGGGGAAAGGCAGGAGGTGGCTAAGGGCGGACGCACATAAGCAACAACACCACAGACAGACGAAAGTTACGCCAAACACGACCCTGAAATAAAAAAAAAAAAGAAAAACAAGCAAAGAAAGTAAAAAAAAGATTAAAGCACAGTGGAAATGAATCTGGAAGTTAATTTAATGAATAAAAAGAATTATGTTCCAAGATGATTCTTCACAAGCTGCAGTGATTTGATTTTAGGCGTGTAAGAACTACGAAAGTTAAAGAACGGCTTGCGGTGGAGCAACAATAACGGTGTAGGCTTATCACCCCGACGGAGAAGAACTATTCATGCTTAACAGCAATAATGATATCGTAAAAAGGGCTTGCTTGGAGAATCATGAAGAAACGATCTAGTGGCAGAAGGAAAACGGGCAACGGAGAAAGTCACGTCCAAGGAGACGAAATGATTAAACTACTGCAAAACAAATAGGAGAGTAAGAGTCAAATGGGAAGAGAAATGAGCAAGTTGCTAGAGATTCGTTGAGTTCCCAAGAACATGACGGTGAAAGAACAAACATCTCATAGAATAAACTTGAATTATTAACTAGGTGTAGTCTTTGACGACTATCGTGTCGTGGAATATTGCAGCGAGTAGGCAAGAATATAGCCAGGAAAAGATACTTTACGTCTCATCTTTAACAAACAATATCCTAAGAAAGTCATAGCCGAATAAGCTTATCCAAGCGGTCGTAACAAACCTTCGAAAATCCTACCGGATAAGTGAATCTGCATTTTTTGGCTAAGTCCAGGATAGAAATTAAGACGTCAGGCGATTACATCTTGAGACTGTCCTTTCTCAGATCAGGAGACTTGAGGAGTCCATCCGAACCAGTTAGGCGCCAGCGGCCTTAATGATATCTCTGCCTCCCAATTTTTCCTATTTCAAAAAAATTTAAATTTTTTAAATAACTCTACGCCACGCGATCGCGGAACTCGCGCTGATGCGTGCGGATCGTGACGCTCCAAAAGTTTATCCCTCCAACAACAAAAGGTAATTAGACGCCAACAATCCTAAGTAAACAAATGACTTAACAACCCAACAATCAAGTAACTTCAAAACGAAGGAATTATAAATAATCTAAGAAAGATTTTAATTATATTAATTTTAAATAAATTTCCTACACTCCTTTTGTATTTTCTTTTGAGGAACGTCGCAATGTTAAAAAAAAAAAACGGGTAATTGACAGTGGAAAACGTTAAATCGAAAGCAATGAGACCTCGTGATTAATTTGTGAGGCAAACCGCGTTTAAAAAATATTATCAAGTGAATTTTCGCGGTAGAGACTTTTCCTTAATCCATCATCGTAACAAAAGACATTATGTCTCTAAAATGAAAACCTGGCCAGGTTATTGTAAAGAAATTTTGCAAATATTTCCTTGCACAAGGAAGAGACGATGAGAACAAGGTGGTCTTTTCACCTGGAAAAATTCTGATTTCTTCTCCGCCAACGCGGAGTTAATGTAACGCAACAAGAACGCGTCACGTGAACCCTTTAAATTGCCTTAATGGAGGGGGAACACAGGAACCTCCCTATAACCGAGCGGAAGCCCACAAAATCTGTTTATCACAGAGACCTAAAAAAGGTGCTATCAAAAAAACGAAGACCACACGTGTCAAAAAAAACCCAGAGGTCAATACCGATATTTGACCGAGAAAAATAAGGGGTGTATAACATAAATGCTAAGCCGTCCGTGTCAGAATGAGAGCAAAAGCTTGATAGAAAAAGCCCCTGGAAAATCTCCATTTAATACAAATGAAGGCAAATAACTGAGAGGGATCAATCGAGCTTCAGAAAAAAAATGTTCCATTGAAATATGGAACCATGGAGCGAAAAGGTACGCGACAGTATGTACGTATGTATGTATGTATGTATTGTAACGGGCCAAAACGGCACGTACAATCTTCAATCACCCCAACTGACACAATGAAGAAATCTTAAAGGGGAGCGTTATACCAAAGGAAAATAGAGGGATAATTTAACGCATTACCCTTCCCAGGTGACTAACCAGCAAATAGTTTAATCTTAAAACCCACAAAAGTTTAATTGAACCCTATAGATCTTAGGTG
>JAHWFO010092200.1:103428-119253 GCA_023313115.1 Rhysida immarginata
ACCCAACATTCAGTGAATTTAATCAATTAAAGAACGTTAGACGACAAAGTCTAAAATCCAAGTTAAAAATAGATCTTTTATTGCTTTTTTAACAAAAATATTAGTTAAAGAAAATATAATCGGGCCAACAGATAATCGCTTTTTGAGATGCTACAAATTAGGACGCATGCGCAGGTCTCCTTTCTATGCGCTAGGGCGGAAATAAGGTTTCTTCTAGAACGTGAGTCCAGAGCAGCCACAAAGATTCAAAAAAAAAAAAATAAAAAGATAATTGTAAGAGAAAGTTCACATTATAAGGATTAGGTAATCATAAATACAGTGAAAATGAAAGGTTATACAACTATATTGAAGTATATTAACATTGAGAAATATTGAAGGCAATAGTAAAACTTGTGATCAATTGTGAGCGATCAACGAGAAACCGACAGCGATGCTTTGAGAATCACAAAAGATTCTCTAGTTCCACAAGAAACCTTTTTCTCGGGTCAAAATCCTGGACGTGGATACCGAAATACAGATGAGGATCAGTAAAACTAACAAAGATTTTCCCGGCAAAGGGCTTGCATAACGAGAAAGAAAATAATAGTCAAAAACATAAAAAAAGGGTTTGAAATCAAAAATTAATTTTCTAAATAAGCGATGGACAGTAGCACGTCGGCTCAAAAAAGAAATAACAAAAGAAACGAAAATAACAGTAAAACTCTTACCCGAGGGTGGAACGGAGAGTGACGTAAAACAGAAAAATCACAAACGGCAGAACAATTCAAACATCAAAGACTAGGTCCCCTACAAATACACAAACTACAGAGGATGGGTAAACGCACTCGTCCAAAGCATCATTCACACCGGGGAGGGGTACACAAAGAAGGGCTAGAGAAATACTAAAAAAATAAAAAATTCAATCATAAAAGAAAAATGGATTAGAATGGGAAAACTTAAAGCCTAGCACAAATTGACGCAACGCAGTAATTGATCGGCTAAGGAGACTCTGAAACAGTTGCTTGCGAGGTAAATCGGTCATCTTCCAAGGGAAAGAGTAAAAAGTTCATGCTGAACTTCTCAAATTAGGAGAAAACTTGGCGGAAACCTAAGACGCAGTGGGTATTAAAGTTACAAACATTTTTCCAAAAGTTACTTGAACGATTTCTTTGTAGAGTAAGCGACATTCTAGGGTATACAATCAACTTCCCAATCAAAAGAGTCCTTGGGTTTCCTTTCTTTTTTCCCTCTCTGCAACAGCATCGAGTCCAGTTCAAGTCCTCAACGGCGATGGCGAGAGGTATGGTCGAATGTATGTACGCAAAGTTTTTGAAACTGAACAACTAAACTATTCGAATCAGTCCAGTGCTGCAAACGGCGTAATTTCTTATCCAAGCATTATCCAACGGAATCACGGTCGCAATAGACCTGGTGATTTAACCAAATTATTTCTGCTCACCGAAGGATCCATGCTTTGCAATTTGGATATATAAAGCGAGAAAAAATCATCTTAGTTGGGCGTCCGGGTGACATTCCAAATCTCCGAAAAAGATTACACGGAGTCAGTCATCCCATGTTAGCTCGTCGGGAGCCTAGACGCAACTGCCACTAGAAAACCAACCTCACGTGCGAGTGACGTGAAACATCGTCCTTCTAAAAAGAAGAGAAACCTCGCGAAAAATAATTATAAGTCGCTACCAAGATGTAACAAAGGGGAAGATTTCGCTAATGCAACAATGAAAAGCTATCTTAAAGCGAGCTTAATTTCTAAATTAATGAAACAGCAAATAAATCAAAATATATAAACGCATTAAATTCTCCCAGTCCTACAAAATAGATAAAGGGAACTGCTATTTATATATATATATATATATATTTACTCAATCGGTTCAAAGAAAAATCATCCCCAGTCCATGGTATCTCAAAGTCTACTGCGCGAAATGGCGAGGAGGTAAATGACTTAAACGATCGCGACAATTGCTTTATTTCTCCAATGGTTAATGATTGCTTATAAACGAGTTTTGAACGATCAAGTCTGGCCAGACTAAAAAAATTAAGAATAAGAGTCCTTTGTAAAAGGTTATTTATTAACCGAGACAATTGTCCTCCGACCGAACACAACGCTCAAGAACGCGCCGTTGCGCCCTTTATTAAATTGGTTCACCGGGAGGGGGGCCACAGTAACATCCCTAAAAAGAAAACTATAAGTGGTCAGTCACCATCAACACCAAGGGCCAACGTAGTAGATGATAGAAAAAAGGGATGGGGCAGGCCGGGACACCAACGGGTGTGCGTCCGACAACGGAAAAACTGGGAAACAATAACGTTGCGGGGGTGTAGTTCAGTATCCGACAAAATAGTAGGGACTACCGATTTCTGACAGAAAACAGAATCAAAGCAACGGGGTCAACGAAAAACACGAAAGTGGGACAAAGCCCGTGTCCAACGAGTACCAAAATCCAAAATAATATAACGGTGTCAAAAGAGACCGCTACAGCATGTATGTATGTATGTTTGTCCACGGATTTCTCAGAAACTAGAAATCGAATTGCAATAATTCTTTTTTATTGGATTAGTATCTTTCAAATTAGGGATAAATCCAAGTTTCATCCAAATCGGTTCACTAGTTTCAAGATATGGACTGATATAGCTAGGCGACAGTGAAAGTTTCATTAAAATCAGTTTCTTTATACTCTGTTTATTCTTTTGATTATTTTATTAGAGCAAATAATATCAACGCGCTCAATAGATGGTGCCACATTTTGAGCTTAACTGCTTATCGCTCTATGTGATTTATTTTGCCTATCAAAAGAGACATTCGTCACGGTATTTCGTGACATCCTCTTGCCACGATCGCTGCACTGAATGAAGCAAATTATATGAAGCTTAGATCTATTAACATCATATTTATCCCTTTTTCTATTGTCTACTGAAAACGGCTGTTTATTACTTCTCTTTATATGCTTCTGACTTTTACTTGATTTGCGTGAGCAACATCTAATGTTATAAATTGTTTGGTAGTTTTTTCTTTTACTCCTACTTTGCTTGTCATTACTTTGCTGGTAAGCTATCTTGGTAAAAGAATTTTATGTTCTCTCTTGATCATGGCGCTTATGGCTATTACCCCCATTTAAATGACTTTTCATACCTATTTTACTAGAGCAAGGCAGGCAGGCTTACATCCTGTGAAATTTATGTTTTGAAGATTATAGGTATTCTTGGAAGAAATGGATACTTTCAAATATTTGCCTTTGAGAATCATTCCATTTTATATTGGTTTGTCTTAATTAATTCATTACCTCTTTTCTGGAACTCAATGACATTCATTCATGCAGCACACCTTCACAGCACCGAGTTTTAGTCAGGTTGTCGACAAATGCCTTCAATTTCAACCAAAGACTGTCGCGACGATATCGGGTCTGCGCATCGAAAATGAACCAGCTGTTCTGTTATTCAGTCCAATTTGGATTGCATGTAAATGTGATGAAAAGATCTGGTTTCCCGAACTTGGGCACCATGGCCATTGCATCCTGGTAGTTTTGCTGCAATGCGCGTTTGCTCCGGTAAATGGCGTAGGTAGAACACAGACCTTTCCTACTTTCATAATAAAGTTATCAGCCTGATTGTGAACGAAATCCATTAAGCCAAGTAGTAAGCCTCCACTCTCAAAGTCTTCTGATTTTCTTTCACCCATTGTAGCCGGTCTCCTTAAATTTTTAAACGCGTTCACAATATCCTGCTAAGTTTTCCCACGTGCAACACCGGATTAAACAATCCAGGCCTTTCGTATAGTTTGTAGGAGTAAAAGGCTAATGTGCTGGCTTTCGTCGCTTCAGTGCTCCTGAATTTCATCTTTCAGCATTCTTCTCCATGAGAAAACTGCAACGGGTAAGTCATTTTATCACCAGTTCGGAATCAAAATCGACATATGTTGTCAGTTGTTCCCCGTGCTTGGATAGACGCATAAATCTTGCTCAAATGGTGGTTGGTTCTCCATCGTCAGCTCAAATGCTGCCAATACCTCATTGACAGTTGGTAAATTATATCTTCTGAGATCGTTCTGTATTATCCATATTTGAATGTTTCCTGTTGAACGGCCCGAGGCATCCTTCATCGCTTGTACGCGTGCAAAAGGGTGGTTGTTTATGATATTCCTGTGAAATTTATGTTGTTTTGAGGATCAGAAACGTATTCGTTGAAAGTTCGAAGACAAAAGAAGCTCATGCTCCGATATATCCAATTCTGTCGAGATATAAACAAAAAAGAATTGGTAGAGCCACAAAGGCATTTATGATATGACCATAAGATTAAGCTTACTTTAATTTTACAAAACAAAAATGCTGTGTAGTGCATTCTACATTAGAGCATCATTTCATTTACATTGGAAATATACGTCAATGTTAAAGTACAAATAGATACATGCTAATTATCTTAAAAAATTTCACGGAATACACAATTAATAATATAAGTATTAGGATCATTGAAGAATATTTTTCCTTGTTTGGGACACGATCTGAACTGAAATCTAAAAGTCTGCTTTGTTTACCCCAGTGGACAATTGTTGTCAGCTCCGCTTCTGCAATGACAAGCCAGGCCAACACCACCTAGACAGAAGGTCTGATAACGAACACGTCATATATTGTTACATCATCATTAGTCGACCCGTAGCTCACGTGAAAGACAGGCCCTGGCGCGGAAAATTCACCTGACCATCTTAGTCCGAGTAACAATGTAACTTTCATTGTTTCCAACAAACGAAAAATTGCTGATTATTAAAATTCAAGATGGAAACAATGAAGGTTACATTGTTATTCGGACTAAGATGATCAGGTGACTTTTCCGCGCCAGGGCCTGTCTATCTCGTGGGCTACGTAGTCGATCGTAGCCGTCGAAAAAGACAGGCCGGGGCACTAAAAAGTCACATGACCAAAGTAGATCCAGCAACAATCCAATCTTCATTGTTTCCAACAAACGAAAAAACACTGATTGTTGAAATCCAAGATGGAAACAAGGAGGAGCGAATTGTTGCTAGATCTACTTTGGTCATGTAACTTTTTAGTGCCCCAGTCTGTTTTTTACGTCGGCTACGGTCTTCGCATGATGGCGTAACAATGTATGACGTTTCCGTTATCAGGCCCTCTGTCTCGGAGGCGTTAGTCAGGCATGTTAACAAAGCAGAGTGAACAATTGCTGTTAGTTCCGCCTCGTGTACCACTTCAGACATTAGAGAAAGAAAGACTAGAATCATATGAATAGCAAATATTTAGCTTCTGCGCTTTATCCTCCTTTTTGGATAGCCCTACTGAGTTAATATACGCTCGCTTATTGTTTACTTTGCTTTTCATTCACTTTTGGCTTAGTATTTGGTGAACTTAACGACTTAGCCCCATGCAATTCAGTTGATTGTAAGCCTCTATATGTCTGATGGTACCATTTCAGTTGTTTACCTCCCCCGTAAGTATCTTTCTGCCCAGATCCCTCAGTAAAAATAGATACAAGTCAAAAAACTTTGAAAACAGCGCCATTTTAGTCAATGATGTGACAAAAAGAACCAAAAAATCGATTCATGAATAACATCGATGTATCGGAACTCGGTTGTAAGAGCCGTTCTACGGAGGTGTTATGAATCGTCCGCCCCTTCCATTATATTCAGTCAATCTTGTAATTTATTGCAATTAATTTCATTTGTACCAACAAGGTTTAATTTGTATTTAATGGTTTATAAATTTTTTATTTATTTTCTTCTATGTTATCTTTATAAGCTGTCAGTTTATAATTTTATTATTGATGAATTTTTCAAATAGTCTTGCCATGCCATTGGATTACCTTGTACTTGATTATTGTATGATGATTGGATTTCCTGCTGTTGTAAACCCCTCCAATGAGAAAGTTTTCTCATTGGAGGGGTATGGCCATAAAAACAGGCCTCCGTTCTTGACTGAACGTAGTTGTATCCTACCCTGAAGATGTGGTTTTCACGAAACGCGTACGTGTTAAATAAATTAATTACCAAACTTCCTATTTAGTCCGTCTTTGTTTCTATTGTTAGAAAGCAAGTAAGCCCATGATACAACCTCTTGATAAAGAATTAGTCTCCAAATCTTACCCAGGTATGGAATCGGCGTCTATCATCATCAATGACGTCTCCTTTGGTGAAGTGAAGTTCGTGGCGCTCTACAATTCACCTACACATACTCTCGACGTTAGCGATCACGATGAACTCTTCGATGGTGACATTCCAGTTATACTGGCTGGTGACCTTAATGCCAAACATCCAAGCTGGAACTCCAGAACACGGAACTGCAATGGCATGATTCTATAAAGTAAGGCTGATATCATTGCTGGAGGACACTTACTATTGTGACCATTCCCCTATAAGTGACGTGTTGGATATCTCACTGATGAAGGGTCTCTTCAAGCCATACAACATCTTCACGATTGATGACCTTTCTTCTGACCACAATTCTGTGGCGTTAAACTTTGACAATGTCAATATAGATTTCAGAGAAGAAGTCAAGCATCGTCAAGATTGGAAGCTCTTCAAAGGAATCCTCAAGGACCATGACGGTAAACTCGATAAAGCAAACTGTACGGAAGACATCGATCAACGTGTTCGAATAAATAGTGCCACTGAAGCTAGTGCCTATCCATTGGAAAATAAATCTCCTCATCGAATTGTGCTTACCCCAGGAATCCAACACTTGATCGCAGAAAGAAACAGGACCCGTTGGCTTTGGCAACGTTATCGTGTACCTTGGCTAAAAACCAAATATAACTGGTTAGTACGAAGAGTCCAGGAAGAAATAAGTAATTTACGCGACGCTAGATGGAATGACAAGCTGAAAAGCTTGTCGGCTTGCGACAATTCCATTTGGAGCATGGCTAGAGCTCTGCAAATGAAGAAGAATGATACGTTTCCTCCATTTCGCACCCCTCAAGGTAATTACGTCCAAACTAATCAGGTAAAGCACAACTAATTGCAGATTCTCTAGAGGGGCAGTTTGTTACTCCTGATAAAAATAATTCCGAGGGTCAACTCATGTCTCAACATGTGGAAGATGGTCTTATCAAGCTTCACGATGTCCCGCAATTTACATCGAAAATTAACATAGAGACTGGCGAGATAGCTACCATCATCAGAAATCTCAAACTGCGGAAGGCTCCAGGAAGAGACAAGGTAAGCAAAAACGCCCTAAGGAAACTGCTGAACAACATTATTAATGACATCTCAAACATCATAAGCGACTGCTGGAAGTTTTCCTACTTCCCGACACCTTGGAAGCAATCTATTGTGTTAAGTATCCCCAAGCAGGGGCAAAATCCTGCATTTCCTGCGAGCTACCGACCTGTGGATGTCCAGTCTACTCCCGTGGATGTCCAAAGTTTTGGAGAAAATTATCTTCACCAGGTTCAAGGACCACTGTCTCACCAGTGATCTACTTCGAAAGGAATAGTTCGGCTTTCGTGACGCCCACTCGTGTCAGATGCAGATATGGAGGCTGGTTGAACCCCATTGAACCTTTCAAGGTATTGTGGCTTGGTCTTTCTTGATGTCTGTAAGGCTTTCGTTCATGTGTGGCACGAGGGGCTAATCTACGATATGATTAGTGACGAGTTTCCTCCTGATTTAATTTTGATGGTGAAATCCTTTCTTAGCAACAGGTTCAATCAAGCTAAAGTTGGCGAAATCTTCTCCACTCCCCGCAAGGTAAAGGGAGGTGTTCCACAAGGCTCTGTCCTTGGGACCGTTTTATTTAATAAATTTTGTACATTATTTCCCAAAACCAGAAAAATGTAATTTATATTTCTATGCTGATAATACTGCCATCATGGCTTGGGCGGACCAGCCATATCACGTTATCACTCGTCTGCAGAACGCCTTGAAGAAATTAGAAGACCGGTTTAATTGCTGGAAGCTGAACCTTGACGTCAGAAAATGCAAAGCTGTGTACTTCCACAAAATGCTTATGCGTCCCCCGGATTCTCTTGTCTTATTCAATAAGGAATTCGAATGGTTCGATAGTTACAGGTACCTTGTTTTTATAATCGACTCAAGACTCTCATGGAATTGTCACGTGACTTACGTTCTGAACAAAGCAAACAAGGCTAAGTACAGCCTCATAGCTCTACTGGGTCGAAACAATGCCCTCAGCATCGACAATAAGCTGCTATTTTACAAGACGATGATTCGGACCATCCTCCTTTACGGCATGCCTGCGTGGGCACCCATATATAAAACTAGACGGAGTGAACTCCAGTCGTTCCAGAATGTTACCCTCAGGACCATCGCCCAGCTTGCCATAAGGACTGTGAAAAACCAATCCATACGCTCGGATCTGAACATGACTCACTTTGGTAAGTGTATGCAAGATCTCCTGGTGAACATGGTGCAGACGATGAATAGCCATGACAATGACCTGGTAGCGGGGATACTAAACAACCCGATGGTAATGAAGTGGCATATAAAGTATAGAAAAACGAGGCATATTCTTGATGTCAACTTCGAAGACATTGGCAACGTTTCCTTCCTGGATTATTGGAAGATGTGATACCACCCACCCCTGCCCCCTCTCCCAATCTTCTGACAATCGTCAATCTTATTATTTTTTCATAATGTGGAAGACCTCTTTGGGTTAGTTAGGCTTCAGTGTATTTCTTGTAGAATTTATTCTGGTAGGGTGAGCTTCGTGAAAGCACTGCTTTCGTCCCACCCCAAGAAATATACACTTCACTGTTCGACTGTCGATTGTCGACTCCTTTCATAACTTCAGGATAATTCTCTAATATTCTCTTTGCTTTTAGAGAATTGTCTTTTTTACTTTGATAAAGAATAATCTCTATCCGAAACATCAGCTTTTTATGTTGATTTTGATTTTATCTCTTATTTTTTTTTAATTATTTTTGTTTATTATATCTTATTTTTTATTCATTTTGTATTCTTAATTAATAACTATTATAACTTGAAAATGACGAATAAGCATTACTTACGCCGTTGTTTTCTGCTGCCAAGAAAAGCAACAATTCAATAAAACCGCTTGATTACTCCAAAAAATAACCTCTACATTTAAAATCTTACACGCAATGCTTTTATTTGAAAATTTATCTAACATAGACCTGAACAGAACTTAGATGTATAATACTAGTCAACACATTTTTTGTATCCAAGACCACAGATGGTGCCTTTAATCGTAATTGGTATGTAGATTACGAATCAGCTTTTAGATTTTTTCACGTCAGGTTTCCAAGTTATGCACATAAAGGCTGCAGTGTTAAAGTAAGGGGTGTGAGGAGAGGCGGCTGGAATGTTAAAATATCCATATTTTGGGGGCGAAAGAAAATTTATCAGGCCCAAAACACTGAATAATTTAAAAATGTTTTATTGAAAAAACAGAAATCTGTACGTCCTAGAAAAGTTTTAATTCTTTGACAATCTAATTAGGTAAAAACAATTCTCACTCTCGAAGAATATTTAATAACTGTGGCCAATAATGGATGCGCAACGCTAGCTAAAATATGGAGGCAACTACTACTCAAAACTCAGCTAATTGAGAAGTGAATTCGAATTGCACTTCAGAAAACGAGAAAAAATTTTTTTCAATACGCTTCTAAGCCGTTACGCTCTGCAATTACAAAGAATGGTACTAGACCTACCTTCTCTCGAGAAAAATAAAGCTCTGCACCACAAAGAATATATAATAATTGTGTCACGAATTATTACTGGATACAAGAAAGGATAAACGAGACACAACATTATATATTCTTAGAATAAATTTATTTAATTTCTAATAGAATTAATTTTAGATGTTACCCTCTCACACGAGGGTAGCTTAAAATGTTTTTAACCAAAAATTAAACTTAAAAAAGTAATTCAAATAAAATTAAGTTTTCCACGGTTAAGCTTACACTTGAGAACTCTTGCTATATAGTATTAGGGAATATTATGAAACTTAGTACCAAGAAATAACTATGAAATTTAGTCATTAATAAAGATTGACTGACAATAAAAATATTACTAATATTATGATCTGCAAAGATCACAAAAACATAACTTCACGTTTCAAAAAACTACCCAGTGATCATGGTACTGTTGAAGAGGAGTGGCAGTTGTTTAGAAGTGCTGTGATTACTTCGGCTGCACTGTGCTGTGGTCGTAAGTGGCTGAGTGTGGCGCAGAGCGGTGAGAAAAGCACTGCATGGTGGAACGGTGAAGTCCAAGAAGCTGTCAAGGCAAAGAAACAGCTAAAGCCAAGGCCTGGGAGAAGTTCGAGGGAGAAATTGGAGGCAGACTATGGTTAGGCAAACAAGGTATTCTGGCAGACCGTGCGCCGCCTCCGCGGAAAGAAGTCTCTTTCATCACAAACTATTAAAAGTTCAGATGGGAGACTTCCGAAAACGCAGAAGAGCGTGTTGCATAGGTGTAAGGAATACTTTGCATCTCTTCGTAATCCGGTGACAGCAACAACTGAGGCACATGAGGGAATAGTCATGGTAGTATCACTGAAGCAGAAGTCAGATCGGCAATTAAGTCCCTGAAGACTGGCAAAGCTGCAGGTGATGATGAAATCCGGTCCGAGATGTTAAAGGCCTTAATTCAGGATGGAATCATGTGGCTGACTCGAGTGTGTCTGGTTGCTTGGCTATCTGGAGAGGCCCCTAAGCAATGGCAGACAGGAATTGTGATCCCTATCTTCAAAAAGGGAGATCAGAGAGATAGCAACAACTATCGAGGCATCTCTCTGCTCAGCATTCCTGGGAAAGTGTACGCTAAGAGTCTGGAGAAGAGAAGTCGGGAAATAGTAGACTCCAAACTATCGGGGGAGCAGTGTGTTTTCCGACCTGGCCGAAGCACGACGGATCACATCTTTTTTCTAAGGCAAATCTTTGAGAAATCCTGGGAGTATGCAAGAGAAGTCTACGCTTGCTTTGTAGACCTCGAAAAAGCATATGACAGAGTTCCACGGGAGAAGTTCTGGCAAGTGATGCAAGAGTATGGAGTGGATGGGCAATTACTGGTTGCTATCATGTCTCTGTACGAATGCTCTGAAATGTGTGTCCGTATAAATGGCATTCAGTCAAGACCGTTCACCGTGGGTGTTGGACACCGCCAAGGGTGCCTAATGTCGCCCCTCTTGTTCAGTCTCTTTATGGACTGGATAGACAGGGGCATCCGAGGCGATGAGCGTGCTTGTGTGGGTGACTGCCTGGTGGAGAGGTTGCTCTTTACATGAGAGAGAGAAAGGAGACTCCACTTGTCCACAAGAACATTTTAATACACCATATATGTATACATTTTGGTCACAATGTGAACATAAATTGATTTTCTCGAACGTAATATATGAAAAACGTAAAAAACCTCGTATCTTCTTTCCTTTCTCATCATTTCCGAGCGTATGCTATGTCACATGCCATATGTTGCCATAGTTCTAAGGACCAAATGACTACCACCCCCGCAAATCCGATCCCACTGGAACAATTGGGCCTAAACTTCATAGTAATGTAGATCTTGCCTAGAGGAATCTGGATACTGGATTTTACGCCTTTACGTAACTAAATACAACATAGATATATTGCCCTCTCTGAATCCCACCCCCGTAATTCCGACCCCAGTATATCAATCAAAACCAAACTAAATAGTGCAGATGAACATGCCCATAGTAAACTACATTCCGAATTTCAACCTTCCACCTCAAGGGGACGGACTGACATTATAAAATTAATAAGTGGTTCCATTCTTATTCTACTTACGAGGATCAGTCAAATGAAATCCGGAAATATTTTTTTACAGCTCCTTTACCACAGGCAGAGTTGGTACACTATTTTTCAATGTAGTCCCCATCTTTTCGATGCATTTCCGCCACCGAGTCTTTTGGTCTCCTAGACCTTTTGGTACCGTCTAATTTTCACCCCCAAAACTCCGATCTTAGTGGGCTAATCAAAACCAAACTAAATAGTGAAGATGCACATGCCCATAGTAAGCTACATTCCGAATTTCAACCTTGTACCTCAAAGAAATATAGAAATTATGAATTGGTACACAGTTAAGACATTATAAAACCAATAAGTAGCTCCATTCTTTCGCTGTTGAATAACATAGATTATGAGCACTTGAGCAATCGTGCGTCGACAAAGCGATTTCACGTGCGCGCGCCTATGTCAATAATGCTTAAAAGATGAACAGAAAGTAACAATATATTCCTTCCTGATAAATCGATTGTTATATGACATGCCAGTATCTTTGAATTCTTTACACTCACTGTTTTAGCACGTGAATTCGACTTGAAGGGGTCCACGAAAAATTCTGAAAAGTTGATACGGCCGAGCTAAGACTTTGATGGTCATATTTCTGAAAACAGAATTTGGAAAAGTTAAACCGTTTTCACGTTATCGTGCAAACGGCGGACGGCCGGATAAACGTACAGACCAAGGACGCATTCTTTTAAGTAGCTTATATGCTATAGCTCCTAATAATGCCACCATATATGGAAAAAACATTCCATTTATTGAAATATTTACACATCTTTAATCCATGGTGAGATAGCCAAAATATCCAAATCTTTAATTATTACTGACGTATTTATTGAGGTTGCTTCGGGAAAGAACACGTCAGAAATATCAAATTCACTAAATCACACAAATATCATCATCTTCAAATATCATCATCTGTAAATATATCTCTCCTTGTTTGCATGTAATAATATCTACGACTACAAGTGTTGTAGTAGGATCATTCAAATTAGAGGTCTTGCAAAAAAAGTCCACAGAATTGGCAAAAACGTTTGTGGAAGTTTTCCTGCACACTTGGACAATATGATACAAGTAGCATATCCCAGTATTCTATACTTTTTACATATACCAATTTTTACATGCAATTGGGATAACTTTATGAAGCAGTTCAAGTGTTACAAACAATTTTGGTTTCTGCGATGAATGGGATTTGCCTGCGGAAGCGCTGTAATCAAACTGGTTGGTTTTTTATTCCAAATAAATGTTAGGTATCTGCTTTTCTGTCTGCTTTGTCAGTTAATACTTCTTAAGAACGTTGTTTAGCGTTGGATTAAGAGTTAAGGGTTTTGTTTCTCATCGTATGCTTTTATTCGTATAAGTTTATATTTATCCCAAAGTGGGTACAGTTAAATAAATATAAGGGGTGCATACACTGCCCTGCCAAAAGTATCCGGACCCTCGCTCTACGTGCCCTCTATGGAAATGCTGTGCCATTTGGTCGTTAAACGGTTCAGCAACTGATGACAATTCGTGACCGGGGACATGCGCATCCGTACACAGTACTCCAGCATATCCCACAATGATTCGATTGGGTTCAAGTCTGGACTCTGCGCAGGCCAGGGCAATAACCGGATATCTGCATGGGCGAACCATGCCTGTGTTGAACTAGCGGCATGACATAGAGCATTGTTCTGCTGGAAGAAGCAGTCCGATGAGGTAACATAGAACTCCACCATCGCTCCAGGAAGGTGAGTTTCCAATATCTCTTGGTACTATGGGGCATTCAGTCGCATGTCGACACCGGTGATAGGTACTTCGCCTGCTCTACAGAACGTGGCCCACACGATGACCCCACCGCCAGTCCTTCACTGTGGGTTCGAGGCACTCTAGATCATATTTCCCGTTTGGCTGTCTCCAGATTCACACACGACCGTCAGATTGTTGGAGGGTGAAGGGGCTTTCATCGCTCCACATGACCTTTGCCCAATAATCACTAGTACACTGACGTCACTCCGTACACCATCATAGACGGCGAACAGCATTCACCCTTGAGACGAATGATTTCCTTTTTCCGACTCTCCCACAGAAGCCAATCTCATGGAGGGTACGTTGTACTGTGCGCACTGATGGGTCACGGGCTGTGGCTGGTGAGTAGGCGTCTGGGTCTCCTACTAAGGCAGAAGTGATCTCCCGCAGGATGTCTCTGTGATGCCTCACCACCACCCGAGACACAGCACGTTTGTCTCTCAGTGACAGGAGTGGAGGTCGCCCGGAACGTTTTTTTGTTGTTGTTGTACCCGTCTGTTCGAATTTGTGCACAGTCTAGCGAGGAAGCCCAATCAAAGCGCGGATTTCGCGAAGTGACTTCCCACTAATGCGGACCAACAATCATTCCTCTCTCAAAGTCTGATAATTCTTGGACCTTTGGCATGCTGACTGGTGTTGTCAATGTTGTACCACCTGATGAGTAGTGTCTTTAATATGCATACTGTTATGTGCATCCTACAGAGTAAACCCACACGAACATCACGAACATACGGGTGTCCGGACACTTTTGGCAGGGAGGTGTATATGTCATTAAATCCATATCCCCCCTTCACCACTAATCCTCTATGGAAACTCTCCAATTGCAACTACCTCCATGTTCACTTATCTTGGACTTGCCTTATTCCCCGACCTGTCATGGGATATACACATTGATACCTTATTATTAAAACTTAATAAAAAAACTTGGTTCTATCGCCAGACTTCACTTTCTCCGATCCAATATTGTACTTTTACTCTATTTCTCATGGATACACTCTTCTTTGTGTTTGGGGGTCACATTTTGGGGTTCTACATCTTCATTCAATCTTACTCATATAATAAAACTTCAAAAATGGTTTCTTCGAATTCTCCTTCAACTCCCGCAATCTTCCCCTGTGTCTCATTACTTCTCTTCCTTACGAATACTTACAATCTATCAAATTTATTTCTTGGCTCTATGTACATTTATTTATAAATCAATTAACTCTATGCTCCAGCTTACATCCCCAATCATTATTCGCCTTAACAACGATAGTCATAGTTAAAACACTCGTTTTGCAAATGAGATACGGGTTCCAGCCTCACAGCTAAACTACCGGAATAGAAGTGTTTCCCATAAAGGGATTAAATGTTGGGCCCATTTGCCTATGGAGATTAATTCTTTACTAACTTATTGTTCGTTTCGAAGAGGTCTTTGGACTTTTTCTCTTAATAATATATCAATAAATATGCACCTACCTAACGCATTGCGCCAACGCGTGACTAGTCGCGTGAACCCGTCGGAGACGAATTTCGGGTCTGTTGTCGACACCAGGACCGAACGGCAGGTTTCACCTCGTCGTCAGAACGCAACTCATGCTCCTTAAGGTGCTCTTTCCTCTTTGGGAAGTGGTGAAAGTGGCAAGGTGCAAAGTCTTTCATTTTTGAACTGCAGTTTTTCATCTTTGAACTGTAGGTACTGCAACCCCCTCTGATGTGTGGCGATCGTGTGCGGACGGTCGTTATCGTGCTGCAGAAGAGGTTCCAAAGCTGCCATTCCATCCTCGTGTCGATGACAACCCCGGAATTCCTCTCCGACGGTTTCACCCAACTAGTCCATGCGTTGGTGTAATGCGTGGAAAGGAATGGGGACTATATCAAAAAGTGAATAGCGCATTACATAGAGGACAAATGTAAGTATCAGATAAAAAAAGAATTTTGAAAATCGGTTAAAAAATAAAAAAGTTATACAGCCATGGAGGCATTACTTTTCAATATGCCCTTGAAATTTTAATTGTATATCCTACTTTGCAGTGCCCTCCAGCCCTAACCCGTTGGTCTATACCATACTGGCCTCGAAAGGCACTATTGTATTGCTTACTAACACATTAAATAAATAAATAAATAAATAAAAATAAAAAAAATCCATCCATATTTACATATGTAATTACCTGCCTAATTATTTGATGAAAAATAGGAAAGAAAATTCCACAGCCTGGGATCGAACCAGGAACCTTCTTCTCACCGTGCAGATGCTCCAGCCAGCGCACAGGGCATGTAGATAGCGTAATGCTTCCATGTCCGCAGTGGCGCAATTGGCTGGCGCATCTGCACGGT
>JAHWFO010092201.1:0-50321 GCA_023313115.1 Rhysida immarginata
AATGTGTCTTGCGTTTGATGCTGTGAATGAATGCATCGCAAGGCATTGGTTCCAGAAATTCAGGTTGACCACAAGCCTTAGGTGACCAGGCCTTGAAAAGTGCCATAGAGGAGGATAGCAGTTTAACATGTGGTGAACTTGCTAAATGGTTCACTACGAGCTGCTATCAACTGGCCAAACCATCAGTTGTGTTGCAACAGGCATTGCTGCAGAAGGAGCCAGCATTGGTGAATCGGAAAGGGGTACTCTTCCTTCGTGACAATGCTCGGCCACATGTGGTGCGGGTGGCCAGGGAAGCCATAGAGCAGCTTGGCTGGGAAACTTTGTGTCATCCTCCTTACTCACCAGATCTTGCTCCAACGGATTATCACCTTTTCCATTCTCTGGACAAATATCTTGGTGGAAAATCCTACACCAATGATACAGACCTGCAAAAGGCACTCATGGACTTCTTTAAGTCCAAGACCGGCAAGTTTTACAGCCAGGGGACCGATCAACTGGAGACGTTGGCAGAAGGTGGTAGATGGCAATGGGGATTACTTTGGGGACTAGCGATAACGCACCGTTTTCTGGAATTAAAAACTGCAAGAACTTTTGTGGTTCCCTCCCTGGTAGTAGCGATTTTTCCAGTTTTGTGCCAAGCTTTGTAATCTGTTATCTGTATTCTCGTTTAACTTTAGTGTATTCGATTGGAGGAATGTGAAAAATACCGTCAATTGCTGAAATATTGTAATGGATGGAAGCAACACAGTTGGCAGACTCCTCCTCCTTTTTTGCTGCCTCATCGTTCAACGCCCAGAAAGTAGGCTAATGTCTTTTAAAGTTTTTGTTATTGAATGTCAGCGTCTAGTGCTTTAAATTATTTTCCGATTGTTTACAGTAGCTATGAAAAGGATGACTCTGCAAATTCGAGCGATTTAAGCAGGAGAGATTCTACGAGTTCCCAAAACGAGCCCTTCTTCAAAGAAAAACTGGGAAGTAAAGACAGGGAAATGTATGCCAGACGGATATTCAGAGGGAATTTTATTTATAAGCCACCACTTTGTCCGACTCGCAGCCATGATAGGAGAAGGGAGACTTCGTTCGAAGCGGAAAGTCGTGCGACTCCTGTCGAGGAGAGAATTCCTTCGCCGATATCACCAAAGAGCGCAACCGGTAATGCTTGTTGCTTGTTTTTGTTTTTTTTTTTCCATTGAAAGGCTTAGATGTCCGCTTCAAATTGAAATGCTCATCCGTTTCTTTGCGTCTTTATTTTTTTTTTTATTTTTTATTTATTTTTTCCTTGTAGATGACGATTCGGATAATTCGGTGATCATCACAAAAATTCAGCCAGCCAAGTGGAGGTTAGTAAAATTGTACATGAATGCCAGCTGGCATTTGCATTAGTGAAATCTGCCAAGTGTTAGCTTTTACTGGCGACATACACTGTGATCAAAAGTTTAGGGACACACCTCGTAAATCATGGAAGGCGCCAAATGTCACATGACAATGACATGGGAATTATTTAAATAGCTTCACACAAATATCTGCTTTGTATTAGGGTGTGTCTAAAAAGTGCGACCGGGCTAAGCCCGTCGCAAAGCTCGTTTTGGAGCTACCAGCGACTAACTTGAAATTTCGGCTATGTCCAGTCGACGCGGGAACGATGCAGGCATATGAGACTGACTTTATCCATTTTAAATTTTCTACCGATTCGGACGACCCTCGATTCATAAAGTAACGTCTGGTCACAATGAGCGTTTTCATAACGCGACCGGTCGTGGTCGGCTGCGTCAGTGAGTAGAATCAGAATGGTGGACGAAAGTAGAAAATTCAAGTGCTCGAGTGCCCGATAGGAAGGAGGTGGTGAAATATGATGAAGAACCTTGAAGCAAAATACTCACGACCGCGAAGTCCACGAACAAACAAACTGAAGCAAATGGCTGCCGATTGTACCACGTAACCTGTTGGCGACTGGTCGGACTTTTTAGATACACCCTAAGTCTTCTGCTGAAATGATTGCTACAGAGTTCAGAAATTCTGCTTCCTGTATTGCTAGCACAATCGTCATTCATCGTGAAATTCCACTGTGCTCTTTGTGCTCACAAGCCCTTTGTCACGGAAGACGATGTTTGGAGTGGTTTAAAACTCGCAGAAACTAAAGCATGGGACAGTGGAAATGTGTCTTATGAAGAGATGAATCACTGTACACACTGGCAATTGTGGTATGGAGCTCTTTTTCCATTGTTTCTGTTAAATGAACGACGAATGTTATTGCTTATTGAGACGTTAAGGATGGGCCGTTTCTGTATCCGTGGCAATGCTCCTTGTCATAAAGCGAGGTCTGTACACGATTGGTTTTAAGATAACGGGGTTGAAGAAATGGATTGGCCAGATCTCAACCCTATTGAACACCTGTGGGATGAATGGGAACATTGATGTCAAGCCAGACCATGCCGTTCTTCATCCATGGCTGAAGTACAGAGAGTTGAGTAAGTTACAACTAAACGATTTACATTCAACGGTACGCAACACAATCCACAAAAATCTCCCAACTGGTTAAGCGTCCGAAACCTGGTATGGGTGTATCAGGATAAAGCTGCGAGTCATATGTCCAAGTCGACAGTCGCCCATTTGCGAGCACTGGAATAGGAGAAGGCATACATTCAATTCCGTTTGAAGACATACCCGTGAAATCTCCAAACGCATCCCCCATGGATTATTGCAGCTTTGGACTACTGAAACGCGCCCTTGGAAGTAGACGACCCCGTACATTGGACAGTCTATGAAAAGCCTGTGAAGAGGGGTGGGCACAGATCGACCTAAATTCTCTGCAGCGAAGTCTTATTGAATGGAAACTGCGATGCAGAGCCTTAGTTTGACACCGTGGGCACCAGATAGAAAATCACCGGACATGGCGGTGGGGTTTCTCATAAACTTATGACGCTTGCAAATCATTTAGTTGTAACTTACTCAACCCTATGTATCCAGTGCTCTGAGACAGAAATGGAGGAAACTTGCAGCTTCTTGTTACCAAAAACTGTTGGAAAGTGTTCATTGTCATTAGAGTAAAAGGGGGTGCAGAAATGTAGGTGTCCTTAAAATCTTGATCACATAGTGTATAGAGTAACAGTCAAAAGTTTTCGGACCATTTGAGTAAATTTTATATTTCTTTATTTTTATTGTACATTTGCATCAAAATACCAGGTCGTTGCATATCAAATGTCTGATTTTGAGGTGGGTTCCGCGCTTCAGCACAGTTTCCATGTTTAGTAGCAAGTAACCATAACCAAATGGTATGTTCCCAGAGATAAGCCTATCAGCGACCAGCTGCCTGAAATTTGCATGTCTGCGATGATATTTAATAGCGTTTGAACCCAAGCGAAGATAGTCATGACTTCATACGAATTACGTGTGATAATGCATTACGAGTTCAGGTTGAATCACACTGCATCCAACGCCTCTCGAAATATCAATAAGGTATTCGGTGTAGGCACCATAAACGCACTGTCTAACGTTGGTTCCGAAAATTCCAGGCGGGAGTGACGGATCTGGCAAATGAGCCATGCGGCAGACTGCCCAACGTGTTGAATGATGCTGATTTGAAGTGATTTGTGAAACAGGATCCCTCAAAAACTGTTCAGGACCTTGCAGGGGATCTTGTCAGTAGACATCTTAGGATCATCAGCAAGTTGAAAAAGCAGGGCAAGTGGGTTCTACCTGAACTTACGGAAAACCAAAAAGAGCGTCGGTTGGAGATGTGTATGGAATTGTTTTTGCGCCATGAACCCCCGTTGTACCCCAGGAAGCTCATGGTTACGTTTTGGTGAATATCTGCAGCAGGGGGAAATGATCACTGCTGCGACCTGCTGTCGTGAACTGCATTGTATGCACACACAACTGTGTCAGCAACAACCAGCACTTGTGCATCGCAAAGGCGTCTTTCTGCTGCATGACAATGCGCGTTCGCACGTTGCACACCCTTTGTACTCCAGACCTCTCCCCCCACTGACTGACATCTTTTCCAGAGCCTGGAAAATTTACTCCGGAGGGAAACATTCCTAACCCAAGCAGACGTCGAAAACGGATTCTGGGAGTTTGAGTCCCGTGACCATGGATACTATCGGAGACGGCTCGTGAAGCTGCCAAATCGTTAGTAACAATGTTTGGATTGCGATGGGGGTTATTTTGAATAGCACGTGTGAAGGTGTCCTTTCTAGAGGGCCATCAAAGATGAACTCTGCAATCCGACGTTTGATCTGCAGTGACCTGTTATTATTTCAAATAGCCCATAAATATAATTTTTTTTTTCTTTTAAGCAGAAGTACCATCTTTCATGAATATAATCAAGACTGTTCATATTTGTCTCCAGAATGGCTACAGCAATGGTGAGTTTTTATTCAAAGATTCAACATCGTTTACATTTGTGACGCCTGCTGCCTCCTCTTTCTTGATACCTGTTTGCGGGATGCTAGACATTGGTGTCATGAAAAATGAACACCCTGAAGGAGTCCTCTAATTTCTGTCAAAATAGTCCCGTTGCTAATTCACACACTTCTCCCTGCAGTTGAAAGCACTTCTGGGACGCATCTGTTGGAATGGTGTTCAGCTGGGCCGTCGCATTTCGCATAACATCCTCTCTTGGTTCAAGTAGAGAACCTGAGAAAGCACAGGCTTGCTTTGTTTGAGCATGAAAGTCTGAATCAAATGCAAAGAGTGGGCTCTTGGGATTGTCCCCAAAAGCTGTTGGATCATGTGAATGGTTTCTGCTTGAGTATTGCCAAGCTTTTGGCGGAGTTTGATGTAATATCACTGCTCACCTCGTTCTGTCATTTTCGCAGCAATTCACAATCCAACAGGCGCGACTGCACATCCTCGCTAATACACCCATTAGCAGAGATGTTCTCACCTAGTCTTCAACGGACCACATATATGACTCGTCACTCATGCCCAGACAAAAATGACTGAACACAACCCACCTTTTGTTCATTCCTCTGAGCACCCCATTCTTGACACCGCTGGAGGTGCAACTCTGTTGTGCTGTAAGTGGCATTGTTGCCAAAGGAACCTGCAACTGCCGTTCTGCTTGCAGGAGACAATTCGGGATGGACTGAGCTGATGGATGTTGTTTGACTGGCTCTGATTTGAGTCGAAGTGATTATTCTGTCAGCTAAAGCAGCTCGTTGAATCTGCTGATCCGCAACGTACATTGTATCACGAGAAGTCTTGTTCCAATACTGGACAGCTAAACAGACACTTGTATTTGGTTTCATAATGCCCTGGCAGGCTCCATTATAACCTGAAACCAGAGCATCTGGGCGTTCATTTTTCAATTGGCACCAGTGTAGAAAGAAAATGAACTCTTCGTTGACCTCTTCCTGTAGGAGACAAAGGTTAACAAACGACAGAAAAGAGAGAACTGCAGAGATCGAAGAAGTTGAGAAAAAAATCCAGGCACTGAAGCAAGAACGAAACAGCCACATCGATGCTTTGGAGTTGGATATCCGTGAGCGGTTGCGCCTCTCGAAAGAAAGCAATGAAGTGCTAAAGGAGAGACTTATTGAGGATCTCGAGGAGGAAGGCGAACTACTACCTGGTAAGTAAAATGACATGAGTTGAATATTGAATGGTCAATTGGTTTCCCTGAAAGGAGTTTGCTAACGTTGAACGCTATAGCCCCGTAAGGCTGTTGCAAAGTGCGATTCATGAAACAGATTGGCCGTTCTTTATTATTCGTTTGTTTAAGGAGTTTTTATAATAATGGTTCCATGTTCATTTAGAACTTACACCTGAAGCAGAGGAACTAGTTGATGAAGCCCTTCATCCTCATCCACCTGATGAGGTACTAGTGAACGAGTTCCATTTGCAGATTCGACGGAGGGATATGGAGACATTACAGGACCAGAATTGGTTGAACGATGAAGTAAGTGATGCGTCGCTTGCGGTTGTCTTTGGCATGAAAGAAGGGAAGTTGTCAGATTTGTCAAATTCTTCATGCATACTTAGGCCTATGCATACTGTGAAAGTTAGCTTTCCTGAAAGTTATGTTTTGCTGTCTTACCATAAGTTAACATAAGTTGATTGATTATCGTTTTGAAAGGATATGTAATTGATTTTACAATGGTAGGTTAAGTCGAAGGTAGCAGGATCAGACTCTTATATAACTGCATCGGGTTGGGGGGGGGGGGGGAATTTGAGTCAGTCTCGAATCTAAGCCGAGGGTTGGTCTTGCGACGTCATTTTTGGGATAAAAAAAAAAGGTCAGATTAGATTCGAGCCAATACGGTATGTGTTGATTTGCATGAAAATAGCACGTATGTGACATAAAGTCACTGCTCGCCCGGGCAAGCTTCGTGTCACGTGGTGCTCTCGCGTTGTGCAAATCCACAGATATCTTTTATGGTTTTGCAGTAAATATGTTTTAAACTTGCAGTTCGGGGACTTTTGAATTGCCTTGTGTAAAAGGTGTAAGATGCTCTTTACAGCCCTGAGGTTTTCAGGATATTCGTCTAGTATTTTTCTAAACATTCAGCAAAACGTCTAAATCGAAAGTGTCCATATTATTTTGTCCAACCCCTGTGTTTGTGTGATTTTGATCGTCTTGGATGTGGGTTAAGCTATGTTTTTTATTGTGAGTTGAAAGGGTTTGCCGTTGAGTAAATAAATTGAGTTTTAATTTAACTTTCTTTTCAGATAATTAATTTCTATATGAATATGCTAATGGAACGAGGCAAACGCGACAACATGCCGTCAGTCTATGCTTGTAACACTTTCTTCTATCCCAAGCTTATCACTGGTGGCCATGGAGCACTCAAGAGGTGGACCCGTAAAGTGGATATATTTGCACACGACTTCATGTTAGTGCCTGTCCATTTAGGAGTTCATTGGTGTCTTGCGGTGAGTTTGTTACTTTCATATCTGCTTTAAGAAACGTTTAATATCTTTTTTAATCTACTCTAACTAGCATTTAGAAATTGAGTGGCCAAAAGTCACGTGAAGGCAGTGCATGTGTAATTCTTATGTAATCTCCGATATGCTATGAGCCATGCGCCATGCACCGCTTATCATCCCACATTCAAAGTTGGTTACTCGAAACGTGCTGCCATGTTCATTACACAGCTGTCTGAATGTGGCTGCAACATATGGGAGTTGATGACACCTTACTGGTTATCGATACTGCTGAAATCTCTCCCGATAGAATCTTATCTATATTCAATAAGTTCCACCCGAACATGACTTACACTATGGAAGTCGAAAACGAGAGAACTATCAACTTCCTAGATCTTAAGTTATTTAAAAGAATGGGTGACAAACGATTGGAGTACGCCATATTTAGGAAACCAACAGCAACCAACAATATAATAGGATACGACTCGAACCATCCACCACAACAAAAGGATGCAGCAATCGGTTACTATTTCAATAGGGCACAAAAAAAGCCCCGATTGTGGCAGGTTTTACATCGGATCTACGAAGAGGTCGTTTAAGAAAAGATACGAAGAACACCGCAATTCTTGGGTGAAAGGGGATGGAAAGTCGGCCTTTGCCGTCCATCTCATTAACAATCGACATCAGTTCGGTGCCATCAAGAACATAATGGATATCGTAAGGAAGGAACGTGATCATAAACGGATTTTGACAATAGAAGCCTTGGAAATCAGAAAGTATATAGAGAATGGAGACAAACTTATTTTAAATAATCAAATTAACTTCGAAAACAGCGCCATTTTAGATGTAGTCAATGATGTGACAAAAACAGCCAAAAAATTGATTTATGAATAACATTGATGTATCGGAGCTCGCTTGTAAGAGCCGTTCTACACTGATTGGAGGGGTATGGGGATGAAAACAGGCCTCTGTTCTTGACTGAACGTAGTTGTATCCTACCCTGAAGATGTGGTTTCCACGAAACGCGTAGGTGTTAAATTAAATTAATTACCAAACTTGCTATTTAGTCTGTCTTTGTTTCTATTGTTAGAAAGCAAGTAAGCCCATGATGCAACCTCTTGTTATGTTTTTGTTTAAATTCTTCACGCATACTGCGATTTATCTGCATATTATTCTGCGGGATATGGTGCACGAAAAGCTTGGATACCGCAAAGTCTGTTCATGTTGGATTCCAAAAAGTCTGACACCCGAACAGACTGGCAACCAGGAGGAAAATGAGTTTCTGAATGGTATTTTCACAGGTGATGAGTCCTGGGTCTTGGACTTCACACCTGAGCCTAACTGCAACCATTGTGTGGAAACATCCACATTCTCCAGTTTGCAAAAAAATTCAAAGTTTCTCCGTCAGCTCGGAAGATTATGCTTATGGTTTTTTGGGATATGCAGGACATCCTGCTTGCCGAGTTCTCGTCTTGTAGGTCAACTGTCGACGCTGCTACCTATTGTGCAATGTTGAGTAAACTGCAGCATGCTATTTAGAATAAGCGACCAGAAAGAGGAAAAGATGTTCGACTTTTTCATGACAATGCACGCCTGCATATGGTAAACGTTGTTAAAGCGAGACTGGGCCACCCAGCCTATAGTCTGGAGTTGGCGCCTTCCGACTACCATCTGTTTGGTCCCATGAAGAGATTTCTGGTTGATCAGATTAATGTTCTAATTTGCTCATGACAAGGCGTCGAGTCACACGGCCATGTCGGCTCGCCTGTTTTTGGAATGCATGAGAGAAGGTACTGGACTCTGCTCCGTTCCATTTAGCGACAGACCCGTAAAGTCGCCTATGGGTTTTTTTGGCTTTGGCCTACTTAAACAGGCCCTCGGTAAGAGACAACTACGAACAGTGATAACGAAAGTTGGTCAACCAGTAGTGATAACAAATTGATCTTGGTGTTCTGTGTTCCAGGCTCCTGCAGTGGAAACAAACAAATTTCTTAAAGTTGATTTTTACTCAATGTTTAACCTTTTAGGTGTTTGTTTTTACTGGTTTAAGGTTCTGGTTCTTATTTTGTTTGTGTTTACAGGTCGTGAATTTCAAAGAGAAGAGTTTAAAATACTATGACTCCATGGGCAGAAAGAATAACGAATGCCTTAATGCGCTATGCGACTACTTGAAAGCTGAGAGCTTGGATAAGAAGAAACAGACATTTGATTTGACTGATTGGGTAATCGAAAACACTAAGGTAATTGTCATTTGTATCTATCCCACTTTATCCTTTCCCCTTCCCTCTCACTTTAAAGTACAACTCTGCCCTAATATTTAAAATGAAAGTTCAATGTATATTGAATAACGTGCTATAAATGAAAAATTTCAAATTAAACGTGAAATATTTAAATGAACGAAAATTACTTAAGTCCAGGCCACTTCCCACTCTCCATTACACGAAGAGGAAGTGACGTCCTCATTTATTTCTATACATGTTCTATTTATGATGGCTTACGCTTATGAACAAAAGGATTACACCAGCAGCAATGAATTCCTTTTTAAAGGATATGGAAAAAGTTTCATTCGGAAACGACACAGACTTTCAGCCTTAGTGTTATGAACCATTCGGATGCGATCATCCTTCACTTATCTCGCCCGTAAGTGAACACGAATGATGCAGAGACAGACACAGCTGAATTCAGATAAGTAGAAATACTGACAATACTTATTGAGTAATCGAAAGGTGCTTTATGCTATCAGTGTGGGGAAACGTGTCTTTCTGTCTGTAACTCTAACTCCTCCGAGGCTATGAAAGATTTTCAAAATCTATTTTCATCGGTCGATGAATATGGTTCATGGCACAAACCAATTGCAAATATTCTCTAAATCTGTTCAATAGCACGTGCACAAATGGCACCTTCACGACCCCACCTAGCAATTTTCATTGGAAGATATATTAAATAATACGAGGCATGTTTTTTAAGTAAGTACCATTTTGCAATTCCGCCGCTGCAGCGCTACGGTCGGCGTTCCGCGCATGCGCGCTGGTTAACTACATCTCTTGTCTACGCACTGACGCCATTACAGTCTGATTCTTCATTGTATACGTTGTTTACTGAGTGTTTAAGATGCCTCCGACAATCGTGAGTCCCGCCGATTGTGAAGTACGGGCTGTTATACGATTTCTTAGTGCTAAAGGCGTATAACCGATCGATATTCATCGTGAGATCTGTGAAGTGTACGGACAAAACATTATGAGTGATGGAATGGTAAGGAAATGGGTGAGAGCATTTAAAGATGGCCGCACAAATGTGCATAATGAAGAACGGAGTGGGCGTCCTTCGGTCGTTAATGAAGATTTGGTGCAGAAAGTGGACGAAAAGGTGAGAGAAAACAGACGCTTTACAATTTCATCATTGTGCGACTGCTTTCCTCAATATTCTCGTAGTGTTTTGTATCGCATTGTGACCGAGAACTTGAATTACCGGAAATCGTGTTCACGTTGGGTTCCAAAAATGTTGATGGATTTGCACAAAACCCAACGTTTAGGCAGTGCATTGACTTTCCTTGAGCGGTACCACAATGAAGGTGAAGATTTTTTAGACCAAATTGTTACTGGTGGCGAAACATGGGTGGCCTACGTCACACCAGAATCGAAACAACAATCCATGGAATGGCGACATTCATCATCACCCAAAAAAGTGAAGTTTAAGCAAACAATTTCTGCCCGGAAAATCATGTGCACAGTTTTTTGGGACAGAAAAGGAGTATTGCTAGTGGAGTTTCTGCCTCGTAATGAGACAATCAATGCAGCGTCTTATTGTGAGACATTGAACAATCTGCGTCGTGCAATCCAGAACAAAAGACGTGGCAAGTTGAGTAAGGGTATCGTTTTGCTGCATGACAATGCCCGTCCACATGTGGCTAATCGGACCAAAGATCTCATCAAATCTTTTAAATGGGAAACTATAGATCATCCTCCATACAGCCCTGATCTGGCGCCCAGCGACTACCATTTGTTCCTGCACTTGAAGAAACACCTGGGTGGTCAGCGTCTTCAAGACGATAACGAAGTCAAAACATTTGTGATACAGTGGTTAACAAGTCAGGCGGCAGAATTTTATGAGGAGGGTATTCAAAAACTGGTGCCACGTTATGACAAGTGCCTCAATATTCACGGAAATTATGTAGAAAAGTAGATTAAGGTACAGGCTTTCATGTAAAAATAAAATTATTGCGATATCTTTGCACGTCTTTTTTTAATTCCAAAACGGTACTTACTTAAAAAACATGCCTCGTATATCAAACAAATCGTAACGACGAGATAGAAGTGGTTATTAATTACTATTTTCGCCAATTGATAAATATGGTTCAAAAAATGAACCATTTTGAAATGGTTGTAATCGAAAACAATGGCAAATGCTCTAATGATACCCTTATGACGCCCTCAAAAATTTTCAATGATAAGATGTGGCATGTAATATATCAAATGACTTGGAATGATGTGTCATGTATGAATATAATGTAAAATTAGTGATAGTCAAAATTGGTTCAAAGGTACATGGTTTAATGGTATCTTTATGATCCATTAGAAACTTAAACCACATTGGGTGGTTTAAAAATGTGGTTCTGCGAATGGTTTAATTTAACCTTTTGGTACTTGGTTATGTCATCCCTTAACGGTTTATTAATTAATAAACTGATTATTATACTATTATAGGCATTTTTCAGCATAGAATAGTGAGAGAATATATGATAGCACGATAGGTTTGGCCGTTCTAGCTGCTATCAGACTGCACGAAGCTATTTTTTTCTCGCGTGAATTAGACAAAAATTAGTGGAAATGAATTATTTATTATGTGGAGCAAATACAGTAATTATTCTAAAAATGAAGTTGGTTGGCCTGGACAAAATATTTGGGAAATGTATATGCTATTCCCCTACATTTATTCTTTATTGCCTGTTTTCTCCAGCACTTTAAAGGAGCTAATTGTTCAGGTTGCTCGTGGATCACTCAAAAAATATTTGCATGTCGAAGATTAGGGACAGCATCCTGCTTCCAGTAATTTATTAGCTTCATTTTCGAAGATTTTAAAACTATCGGATTGATAGTGAAGCGTGGGGTTTCTAAATGAGCAGACTATGGTTGAAGGTACCATTTTTCTCTGTGACAAAAGTTTATCCACTCGTTTCTTACATGTATTAATTCCGACCATGGTAGTAGAATAGACTGCAAAATTCTGGAATGTCACTAGCGCAGTTAATTTCTTCCAGGCATCTCCATTGGGTTATTGGGCTAAAACTGTAATTGATAGTTAAAATGTAAGTGTTAATATACTTTCAAGCGCATTTTTTCACATTTATTTAATGACAAAAACTTGAAAATTGTAATACCACTCTTAATATTCAGAGACCATGCCTATTTTCAATAAAAATTTTGGGAAGGCTGTGGCCTGGTGGGCTTTTACTGAGCACATAACTTCTGTGAAGTTAAGCAACATCAACGATCAGTAGCTACATTCAAAAACTCCGTGCTAATCGTGTTAACCGTGTCGTGTTAAGCTATAGCACGATCCGTGCTGAGTTAATTTTTGAACGTGCTCATGTTGTCTGTGCAGTCGAGCACGACTTGCGCTGCCACTTGAGTTTAGACCGATCAGGCAGAGTATTGTTACATCACCTACAATAGGGTATTGTTGATCATATTTCTAGCAATAATAAGCACGAAATTGTTCCTTCCATAGGTGATGTAACGGTGTATATTTTTTCCGTGAGCAGGCTTTCTCTCTAGGCGGTATTGTTTTGTCTGCCTGAAACAACATTGGAAATCGGCCAAATGAACAGGTCGTCAGCATCCAGTAAGTCGTGTCCTAATTATCGTGGTTACAATTTTCCTACCAGATGGAGATAGTGGAGCTATTAGCGATAGGCACTTTACTTTCGACCTAATTTTTTCCGATTATCAAAAATAACTTTTCTGCTTTCCATAACCGATGTTCTTGAACAAATAGTTTCTTCTACACTAATTAATCATGGGATGATGGCGCAATTAATTCGTATAACTATAAAATATTCAGGGAAGCGGCGTTTTCCTGCCATTACAGCTTTGCATGAGAGAGATGAGGAATGCCACAATGGGCATGCGCGCCAATGTCGTGCTAGAGAGCTAACACGAACCACAGCCTACATGATTAGAGAAGGCTGTACACGAACACGGACGAATATACCTCATGCTCCGTGGTAGGCGTTTTGCAATACGGGACACGGTTCATGCAGGAAGTGACATCAGATTTTTAGCAACACGACATGCGTAACATGACTAGCACGGAGTTTTTGAATGTAGCTAGTGACACATGATCTTCACACCTCCCCCACCCCCACCCCCCATGCAAATTAGGACATATGCAAATTGTATCTATTAAACTGTAGGAGGTACACAAAAAATGCCAATTACAAACTTGATTGGCATCAAATAAGCAACAAAAGCTGTCATATGCCTGCTTAGGTACTCGTAAACAATAAATTACACAACTGACCATATTAATGGTTGTACTAGTAGCTTCAAAAAGTTCCTGGAATTAATTTTTATTTCTGTACACAGAAAAAATACAAACATTTAAACAACACTTCCTTCAAACACACTTCTGCCAACGTCTGTATAATGCTTGAAAACATTCTGCGAAGCCAGTTTGCCGAACGGTGTGAAGTGTGGATATCACAGCAGCTTTTGTCTCTACACTTTGGCATCTGCCCTCTCACACGATATGGCTCACAAGATTAATTGTGGATTGATTGATTGAAGTTGACGGACCTTATAACATTAATGCACTTCACACTATAACATTATGGTGCATGTGGTAACAAAAATTGCTTACCTTCTATTCTACTACTGTGATTCTGACTTAGGAAGTTTGTGAAAAGATAAACTTTATTAGTTCCTAGGTTGTTATTCAATTGGAAGGCATGATTTAATTAGGGATCACTATGGAAGAGCTTTTCTTTAATGTTATGGGACGGGAGCCTAATCTCACTTCGAGGTCAATCTGAGACAGTCGGCTAATGTAAAATGGAGTGTGAGGGTGAAGACCAGAAATAGCGTTTTAAAGTCATATGTCTTAACCCTTCCAAGTTCGGCTGTAACGATCTTTTTGATGTCCTCTACGTTCTCAATCTGTATCCTTTTAGACTTGTTTTTACTTTTATGAAGAGGAAAAGGTCTGCTGGAGACAAATCTGGGGAATCTGGGTTAACACGTGGTACAAACCAAGCACAGTTTCCTTTTGTCCAAATCTTGTGTCAATATTAGGTGAATTGTTTCTTGGTTATTTTGTAAGACTACTTCCATTGTTTTCAGGTTCATTTGGCAATGAATTAATAAAAGTTCTCTCACCTTCTCGATCGTTTCCTGTGTTCAATATTTTTGGGAAGTCCTGTGTGTTCGTCATCTGTCACTAAATCTAGCGAACCATTCAAAAACACGTGCATGAGATAGCGCATCATTACCATACACTTGAGTTACCAACTTGTAAGTTTCCCTAGCGGTTTTACCAAGTTTAAAACCAAACTTAATGTTTGTTCCATGTTTAATATTTGAATGTCAGCTAATGACTGCGTGCGGTCGAAGCACGAGAATATATAGGCGCACACAACTATTCTGTTGCAACGTATTCACACAGCAAGAAGGATAGTGTGTCGAAAATGAAAGATAGATCGAAAACGCGCATTGTTGTGGTCACACACGCTTGAGCACCTTCAAAGTAGCTTCAGTCTCATTTATTAATTGTCGAACCTTGTATTGCTGAACTTAAATTATTTCTTATGAGGAATTTAAAGGTAAAATCTATACAGGGTGTTTCAAAATTATGTACAATAAATTTAGTGACATATTATTCAGGTCAAAAGAAGACGAAAATGTTCTATAGCACTTTGTCTGGAAACGATTTGTTTGCGAGTAATCCAATATGATAGAGTAGGGAAGAACGGTAGTTAGCGGACGATATTTTAGCAGTTCCAGCGTTTCGACCCAACACTAGGTTGAGTGGTTTGTTCCATTTAAACCTACTTTAGGGTTGTTCCATTAGTTGTGTACGGTTGTTTCCATTACTGTACATCCACTAGGAATATCAATTTCAGAACGTTTGCGTGCTTTGATACGACGTCGTCTGCTGCAGACCCTAATTGTCTCAGCCAGATACTTTTCACGGACAAAACAACCTTCACCCGGACTGGAATCGTAAATTCTCACAACCAGCACCATTGGGCAGATGCTAACCCGCACGTTACCAGAGCTCGAGCGCATCAAGAACGTTTCTCCATGAACATTTGGTGTGGAATTGTTGGAAATAACTTAATTGGCCCTTATGTGTTGCCGCCACGATTGACTGGGTGAATGTATCTTTTGTTTCTGCAGAATGCATTGCCAGAATTACTGGAAGATCTAACATGTGGTTCATGCATGATGGCGCTACAGCAAATTTCAGCCATGTTGTGCGAGCACACCTTAATGCTGCATACACGAATCGGTGGATAGGTCGAGGTGGACCGGTAGCCTGGCCTGCAAGATCACCCGACCTTAATCCCTTGGACTTTTTTCTGTGGGGTCATGTGAAAACGATCGTCTACAGCACAGACGTTCCTAACATTATGGATCTGCGACAACGAATTGAAAATGCATGCCAAACCGTTCGTAATGCTGGCGACGAACTCTTCCATGACATCAGACGGTCGCTCATGCAACGAGCCGAAGCGTGCGTTCGAGCTGGTGGCGGGCACTTTGAACAATTCCTGTAATTTGGAGCCACGGGTTTAGTTGGCTGTATCGCGTAAATAAATAGTTTCCAGACAAAGTGCTATAGAACATTTTCGTCTTCTTTTGACCTGAAGAATATGTCACTAAATTTATTGTACATAATTTTTAAACACCCTGTAGAAAAATTCAAGTTCGTATTTTTTTTCTTTTTTACAGCAATGAAAGTTTTATTAAATTGATGTTTGAATTGAAAATTTTGTATATGCTAAGCGATTATTGGTACCTTCATTATTGGTTAATTCGGGGCTTCCCACTCCCCTCCAGTCTAATTCCAAAGGGTTACTACCCCCCTCCCCCCTCCCCAATGTTGTTACATTATTATTATTTTTTTATTATTAGGACATACCGCAGCAGATGAATTGCAGTGATTGTGGAGTCTTTGCATGTAAATATGCAGAATACATTACTCGGAATTCCAAGATAAGTTTCAAACAGGTAAACATCAGAAACATTTCTTTATTACGAGGCGTTTTAATCTTTTACTGCTTCGAATTTGGAATTTAATTTTTTTTTTCCTTTCTTTTTTACCTGTAGGAACACATGCCTTATTTTAGGAGACGCATGGTTTATGAAATCTTAACAAAAGAATTAATGTAGAAGACTATATTTTTTTTTTTTTAAACGTTGTAATAAATATACATAAATACAGTATATAAAGAGTGGAATCCATTTTTCCTTGTGAGAAAGAGTGGCATTTTGAGATTCCTTTACTCTTAAACAGTTAAATAGAAATAAGAAATCCAAAGATCGATTCTATGAATTATTACGTTAATTTATTATTATTAAAAATTATGAATTTATTTTTAAAAATACAATTTTGTATGAAAATGACTTCCTGATCAGTTTTTGTGATTATTAATTCTGATTTTCAAAACATATGCAATAAAATTGATTTTAAGCTGCTGCGGAATTTGAAGAAAAGGAGACACGACTATTATTGGAATGTATGTTTTGCGTATTTTTTTTTATTGACCTTATGTTTAGTTTAAGATGCACTGTATAGATATTTAAATGAATAGATTATGATCATAGATGTCGTATTCTATTTGCTCTTGCTTGAAAGTGGAAAGAAGATTGGATGCTAAGATTTTAAAAGAATATCCTGATCGGATGGCTGGCTTGTCAAATAGTTGCAATGGGAATTTGTAGGAACCGCCGACATGCTTTCTTCTTTCAGCCAGATTCCCCTCACGAGGGAAGTAGCTGATGAAGGAACTGGCGTAGAATTTGATTGCTGTTTGGCCTGCAACGTCATTAGTGCTAAAAGCACGTATCCTTGTCAATGACGTCAATTGTATATCGGGTTCTTCATTGGGTATTTCCTTTGGGCAGTGGGGTTTAGGCTGAAAGAAAAAGGTTGGATACCTCTAATTCCTCGTGTGACTGTTTGACGAGATTGTGCCCCTGAAGAAACGTTTTCCTTCTTCTGCCAAAAAAAATTTTTTTTGTTTGCAAAATTTTAGTGAATTTGCTTATTTATTTACTTCTTTTTTTTATTTATTTACAGTTGAATCTCGATATCTCGAAAAAGAAATTTATTTCCCTACGTTTTCACTGGTAATTGAATGGAAAATTGCGTCATTATCTTGAAACATGAAGTCCAAATTCGACGTAGTGAGGATTTCCGTTAATGTTAGACCGTTCTTGTTGGCAAGTTTCGGTTGTATACGAGATGGAGTGCGTTTCTGACTCTAGTGTTCCACTTGTACGTGGCGTCGTAACTCTATGCATGTGCCAATTTATCTCTGTTTTCCATATTCTCACAGTACCATTAATAACTTAATCTTGATTTAAAAGCGACACTCCATATCTTGAAAGTTCTTTATCTCGAGGTTCGACTGTATTTAATTTATTTTATTCATGCGTTTGCATCTGGCTGATTGATATGTGCAAAAGGCTACTTATTCTCTTTACGTGTACAGCTTAGTTTTTCTTTTATTCTCACTTGATTCTTGCACTTCACCAAATTGTTGGACGAAATTGTACTCCATTTGCTGTTAATTAACTAGTATTCAGACAGCAGAGTAATAGCGCTGGAGAGTTGAAAAACAAAAGCAGGATGAAATGCCTCCAAAATTTTGTTTGTCAGCGGCCAGCTATGTGCCTTTGTCATTTGGTTTAAAATAACTGTTTATCTATTAAACTCTGAAATTTAAGGTTGATAGCGATATAACGTAACTTGTAATTGCTTAAATCTGCCATTTGCTGACAACACTGGTTTTGATGAATTACTTGTAAGAATTGTAAACACAAGCCAGATAAACAGAGATGCTTGAAAGAGAAGAATATTCGTGAATCAGTCTAGCGAATGACTAGTTTAAGAGAAAGTATGCTGATTGGAAGTTTAAATAGTTTCTAATGAAACATTGTTTCTACTTAATTTGCAAGAAATTCGTTTTGTTGTTTTATATGAATGACTTTGAATGTTGGAAATGTGATTTTCGGCATCATAAGAACATTGCCATGTTAGTTGACGAAATGACTAAATTCTCAGATTCCGACATTGTACGCTTCACGTGAAAGTTGTAAATATTGTTGTATATGGTTGCGCTCTTCATCGCAACAGTGTTATCTCTGATGTTATCCCTCATTTTTTTGTTTTTTTTGCCTTTCATTGGGTATGCTAAAAGGTAGTGCACTCGACGTAAAAGCGTTTATTTTTGTGTACTATCGTAACTCAGTTGCTGAATTGTTTAGTATTATTTAAGACTGCTGAAATTTTTACTTTTTTTTTTTTTTTTTTATTTATAAATTATATTTGGAAAATTGAGAATAAACAACAATCTGTCATTTTTCTTGTGATTTATTGTGGAATAAACAAAAATGCATACTCTGGAAAACGTTTAAATTAATGCAGTCACAGTCCATATTTTTGGTACTTTACAGCTGGATTCCAAAACCATGACCCAAACATCATGCATGTGTTATCAATGAAGATCTAGTACGAGGGGAAGTCAGTAAGTTACAAATGGATACATGAGGAGTGATAAAAACTAAAGTTACAAGGCCGATATTCCCGGAGATTTGCCGCTATAACTGCTGCTACATAAGAAGTGCGCAGTATGTGTTCAATGGTATGGCGAACCATTCCGCTACTTGACGACGTCCAACATTGTGGACAAGATGCAGGAATCTCTACTTCACTGGTTTGGCCATGTAATTCGGAGCGGTGACAGTACTTTACCGAAGACCGCATACCAGTTAACGCCAGACAAGCAGCGACCATGAGGGCAGCTGGAAAAAAGATGGCTAGGTCATCTTGGATAAGATATGTGCACCATGAGACTTGCGTCGAATGATGCCCTGGACTGAGCCAAATATCAAAGGCTTGCAAGAAAAGCGTATTCCATGCCAACGTGGAATAAACGCTAGGACGAAGTTCATTATGCTATGAGCATTAGTCAATAGTTCCAAACCTTACCTCGAGAATATTGCCCAACTTGACATGAGAGTGGCAACTAATACGTGTATTGCTTACTATTTCGGTATACCTCCCATTGGAAACCAGGTCCAGGAGTTGCTGAAGAAGTTGCTTCCGAAGATTAAGGACCATCCCAATCCACTCTAGATCACTCGCTCATCTGTACAAGTTCCCTCAGGCATCACAGACCTTATCACAGCCTGGACGTCAGCTTCGACAGCATTCAAAAGGGCATCTTTCCAGTGTACTGGATCTTCTAGCACCTCCATGTCCCTCGTCAGTCAACAATCTGTTTCACTGTCCTGATAGGAAAGAATCCTCTTTATCCTCTGGATGACTTAACCAGGTTCATCTGGCTTCTTTGCTAATTCAGCGTACTTCCTCGTCTTTGCTAAGCCATGATCACGAAGACGAACAAGCAAGCGACGCAGAACTGACTTGTTTTTATACAGGGTGGATACAAAAATGAGCCCCCCCCCCCCTTTAATTGGAATTTTTCGTGTATCTGTTACGGTTTTTAAGATAGGATTTGAATGTGTTCTAATTTGCATATTTGGGCTGATGAAAAGTGCACCACGGGATAGGTCACTCACAACTTCCTATTCATTGGATTCATCAAAATTGACATATTTGCTTCGTTTACGAAAATAAAAGGGTGGGGGGAGTTCATTTTTGTATCCACCCTGTATACAGCCTCGTGCGCAATTTTGAAGCTCTTTATTTCCGCATTGAAGCTAGGCGGCAAAAACACAAAACGGAGGGCCAATCTTTAGGCCCCCCTGCCCCCCCTCACAAAGCGAAATTCGAAAAATTCAGAAATGGTTTTTTTGGAAATCAATCCGAGAAGCTTCCCTCCGAGTTCCGTTGCTTTATCTATAAGGAGCGTTCAAAAAGAAACGAGCCGTAGTCTGGAATGTGCAAACCGGTGACAGAATGGTGATATCATTGCGTGTGTAACAAAGATTGGTTCCAACGAGCGCGGAAGTTCACAGCCCACCGCTAGAGGGTGACGGTGGAAGTCACGTGACTATACAAAGAGTCGTCCAATGTCAATCGTCCAATGGTCATTATGCTGACCTTTTTCTTTGACCAAGACGGCCCCCTTTTGATAGACTTCCTGCAGCACGGGACAACAGTGAATGCCCAGCGTTACTCGCAAACCATGACCACCCTTCGCCAAGGAATCAACTTGAAACGACCAGGCAAGCTCACCCGTGGGGTCATTCTGCTCCACGACAATGCAAGACATCATACGGCCAACACAATCGCGACACTCTTTCAGAAATTCAAGTGGGAGGTTCTCGGTCACCTTCCTTACAGTTTAGACCTCTCTCCCTACGATTACGCCATTTTTGGTCCCCTAAATAAAAGCTCTGAGGGGCAAGCGATTCACCTCGGACGACGACATCAAGCAGTACGTGCAGAACTGGTTCACAACGACAGCCTTGTGTCGCTGTGGGAAAAGTGCCTCAACAGCCAGGGCCAATCTTCTGACATACAGATACTGGTTTCTAAGCCTCTGGCTCGTTTCTGTTTGAATGCTCCCTATATATTCGCCGCGTAGTTGAATCAAAAAATCAGAAAATTTTTGGAAAGCTCCCCGAAAAACGAATTTTTTCTGTGTGCACACGCTTAAAATCCGAATCTCGAAAAGCGGGGAAACTTTTAGTTTGGCACAATAGCTAGAAACCTTCCTGCAAAAATTCGAAGACCTGCGTTTGTTGAGGGCGGAGCCATGCGACGAACATGCAACTTCTTTCTGGTCCCCTGGGGGGGGCAGGGGGGCAGAATTTCGAAAACCCCGTCTTAGCTTCCAGTCGGTGGCCCCAGTAGATTTTGCTGTGCGATGATGAGTCAGTAAGTGGACGTCCTCCTCCTATACAGGGTGTAAATGGACGACGTTTCACCAATTTAAGGATATGTAGAGGATGAAACTGTGACCAAAAAAGTCTAGTCGCGTTTTTCGTCTGTGGCTCCGTTAAAAATTTTGATGGGATGTCCAGGCCTGTGGCTCGCGTTTTTCGGTCTGATGGGATGTACAGGCCAAGAAGTTCATAACTGTTTGTGTCTTTATTTTTTTTTCACTTTATTATTATGTAAACAAGAATATAAAAACATGTTTTATAGTTGATTTTAACCTGAATTATAGAATTAATTATTTTTATTGTAATAATGTAACGGACATTGTGCCCTCTCTTTGTCCGGTTTTCTTAAATGGGATAACATAGTCATATTATTTTCACTTTTAATTTGGACTTGGGGGGGGGGGGTAGATTCTACGAATGACACCTGTTATTGATTTTGATAACTTTTAGTTTTAATTTTCATTTTTTTGATTTGTCATGGCAACTGCTTAACAACTTCAAAGCAAAAGAGCTTCCGCTTTTCTATTAAATTCATTATTCTAATCACGAGTTCAGTTCGTTCTAAGCATAGAAATGTGAATCAGCCTATTCCATGTGTTGCATGAATATACATTAATTAAATTGAAATGAAGGATCATTAGAAAATTGAATATCGCGAATTTGGTCTAGGGTTTGAATATCAATAAATAATCAATAAAATAAATTTAAACTTCGTCTATTCTGAGCGCGAGGGAAAATGGCCTTCGAAAGTTTCATTCGTAGTTTCCTTTCCTTTCAAAAGTTTCAGTTATTTCGTGGGAAATAAAAGAGAGGAACCGTGTAGTTTGCATAATTCATATATCCTATGCTTATTCATTTGCTATAAGCTATTTAATGACGCATTGTCGTTGGGCTTGTCTTTCCTTTTAACATTTAAAAATTATTCATCTCCTGAAGATTAATATTAAAATATTATTATTATTATTATTATTATTAATGTTATCAGCTCCTTTAGCTAAAAAGACACAAAATAAACAAAGTTCATTATCGGTTCTTGTCTTATCACGGATTTATAAAAGCAATCTTCGTCTTATGTTTACAAACTGGCTTGTTTCGTTAAAAGCAATTATCTCGATCTGAAAGTTTCTCTTTCGATTTGTGAATGTGTTTAATCACGCGATGCGTACAGAAATTGCACAAAAGCGCGTGCTTTTTCATTGTTGTTACCTAGGGAGAAAGGAATTCGTGACTAATTCTGTTGGATATCATATAAGCCGCTTGATTCTATTAGATTGAAAGTAAAGATGTTTTTCTCTGAATAAAAATTATTTTTTGATTCCCATTTGGGCATGCGTTAGCCTATAACCCATGCTATAAAAAATAACGGAACAAGAAGAGCTTTGATAGCTTTACAATGTTTATATTTTTGTAATTCATTCTTTGTTGTCTGAATATGGGTAAATCCAAGAATTTGACCGACTTTGAACGAGGCATGATTCCCCCAATAGGTTCTCCTAACTCCCGAACCTAACTCTACCCCATAGGTTCTCTATAGGATTAAGATCAGGGCTACGAGAGGAACATTCCAAAACATTGATCTTTTCTTTTGCAAACCATGTTGTTTCGTAGATTTTGATACATGGCATGAAGCATTGTCTTGTTGAAATATCCATTCAAAGCCTCCAGTATGTGGACCAAAAGGAATCCATCCATTGTAAAGCATATTCTTGATATACATGTACGTCCGAATTCATTCGGTATTAACAATAACCAAATCTTTTGTCCCATGAAATGCAAATGCACCCCAAACCATCATGGAACCTCCACTAAGTTGTCGATTGTTACTGTCTCTGGGCTCTCTTCTCAAATCAAGCCCATAACACTTGTAGCCAACTGGACCATCCAAGTTGAATTTCATTTCGTCTGAAAACACAACTAACTAAAGCCTTTGTTGTTGTAGTCCAGGACATGAGTTTTTTGGCCTAGTTCGATCTTACCTCCTTATGTGTCTTTTAAGATGTTTTTATGTGTGTGAGACCTTGTGGGAAGTGGCTGTGTTTGCTTCATATGCAATTCAGTTAGTCGTGAGTTGACGGCATTCAAACTGGGCATGGTGGTGGGTGCCCAGCGCATGGGAAGTTCGATTTCGGTGGTCGTGCATGAATTCGGCTACACACGTTCAACCAAAAATGGTTGGAGGAAGGTGTAACAGTCCACAACCGACACCATTTCGGGCGTCCAGCCACCCTCGATGACCGTGACCATGACTCTGCGATGGTAACACCTCTGGGTCGAATGGTCAACAGAGACAGGAGGGCCACAGTGCGACAAATCACGGACCAATTCAACGTCGGCCAAGCTAGAAATATCTCCCAGTGGACAATCCATAGAAACATGTGTGCCTTCGACTATGGGAGCCGTCACCCTACGCGAGAGCCACTGTTCCTCATCATAGGACACTCCTGTGTGCATTTGCCACTAATCACATAAGTTGGACACTGCAATACTGGTGTAACGTCATATGGTGGACGATTCACAATATCAATTGTTCCATGCTGATGGGAGGCACCATGTGTGGCTTACAGTTCATAAGGCGATGAACACGGCATGTCAAGAGAGTGTGGTCCAGGGCGGTGGGGTATCAGTCATGATCTGGAGTGCGTTTTCCTGGTATGAAATGGGCCCCCTTGTTCTTCTGGAAAACATGCTGAATGGTCTGCGGTATTGTCGACTGCTCGAAGACCATCTCCACCTACTTTTGGCCTTCCAACACCCCGATGACCTTACCAAGAAGACAATGCGCTGCTACATCACTCCAATGTTGCCCAAGAATGGTTTAAAGCCCACGAACAGACTGAAATTGGCTACCACTCTACAGATTGTGTGGTGTCACCTGCCTCTGAAAGGGTACCAGGAACTTGCGGACTCACTGCCACACTGTATCACTGCGCTCCATACGGCCAGGGGCGGCCCAACCAGATATTATTGTGACTATCCCATGAGTTTTGCTCAGTCAGTGTATATGGAAAATTTTCAAGACTCAAGAAAAAAACTTAGATGAATATTACACACGGGTGCATATTATATATCGAAAATTACGATAGATGTTTTTGAAGAAACGAAGAATTTGAAGAACTGAAGATGTTGAAGCAGCAAATTGTCCGTTTCTGAAAATCTCTTCAATTAGCTTCTTCAAGATTTTCCACTTCAAAAACATCTACAGTCCATTTCAAAAGTTTGGGAAAATTTATTTATCTTCATAATGGTCCTCTCTTCAGAAAATATCAAAGTATAATATCTGCTAGGGCAGTTATTACTCTTTCCTGAAAATATGACATTGATTTTTGGATGTATGAGCTGGTGCACAATCCTTTTAGAAGAGAACAGACTTCCACCATTTCAGTAGGCCTATAAACTTCAGTATTGACCGGCTCTTCACAAAACACAGTTCACCAACACCTTGCCCGTTAAAACATCCCCATTATTCAGTCAGCTTTGATGGCAACTTGAGAATGAATATTCACTGCATATTCAGAGAGGCTGATAGGTCAGATGAGATCTCACGAAATGTAGAAAGTGTATCTTTTTCACAATATATCGGATTTCATTGAATATTTTTGGTCGACCACTTCGATTTCTCACCTTCACAGTTTGATCTTCTCTCCATCGTTTTAAAATTCTGTTAATTATATTTTGACTTTTTCCTATTTCAGCTTGTGTCAAGTTTTTTTGTACTTAAGTTAATTTGGTCAAGGTTGTAGTGTGGATGTTTTAATGTATGCGTTTAACTTAAGATATCCCAAACTTTTGCAAATTGCTTCTACAAGATCCTCATTACATTATTTATAAATAGGACTTCAATTGGTGGATTATATTTACTTTATTCATTTTCATATTATCTTTATAAATGAGAATTTTGTTTAAGTTGGCTGTTAATCTAAAATCTATGGTTTATTCCATTCTTGTTCATGATATTGAAGATCTTCAATAGAGAGTGAAAGACGGATACCGGCAAATTATGGGCCACCGGGACTTTGTGAGCACGAGGCAGTCTTTGATCCGATGTCGCTCGTGGAAGTCATTCCATTATTACTCATTTAATCTTGTTACACCCAGGTTAAATATTATATTTATTATTATTACCCCCAGTAACCTCTTCTGACTTTTGAACTAATGTTTTAATGAAAACAACAGAATTTCCTGATCTCTTATCTTGAAACTTATCGCCAGAGGTTTACCATTATCAGAAATCCCTGATAAGAGAAATGATTTAGTTTGAGAAATGAAAGCATCATCTCACGGATTTAGTCTTATTTTTAATAAGCTATTTCTCTTTACATTAAAAAAAATATATAAATATTCAAAGTGATAGTCTTGATTTTAATTAACCTTTATGGAGGATGTTGAGATTTTTTTATAATTATTTATATATAGATAGATTCTCATTAAATATATTTTATAATAATAACTCAACTTTCGCCAACCTTACATCTGGTCACCCATTTGATAATATAGACAACTTCAGATGACCACAGCAAAATCAGCATAATGGAACAATTAGATATTTTTAAAGGGAAAAAAAATAAATAAAAAAAAGGAAAATGAAAATTTATTATTGAACAAGTCAGGCAACCGAAATGCCCAGGCCCGATAGAATTTTAAAATATTCTCGAAAATGAAGAGGAAAGCATTTGATTTCTAAAGAAGCCTTTCGTTGTTAAGAATTAGATGAGGTTGCTAAGGAAGACTCTGGTTGCTAAGCAAGGCGTACGTCTAAGGGAAATGTATAGTTCAAACTGAATAAAACTACCTGAAAAGTTAAATGGAGAAAGTAGGAACTTCTCTATAGATTAGAACATATAAGAATCCTTTAATTTGGTGCTGTGTAAGGGTCAATTCTTTCTTCATAAAGAATTGCCAACGCTTTTCTACATAAGCATGTACCATTGAAGGAATGTTTAGCTACTAGCTATTGTTAAAATTTGCCTAACACAAACAACTGTTGATAATATAAGGCGTGAGTAATTACATGCCATATCTTAGCTTTGAAAGTTTCCACTGAATCATAATGGTTCCATGAAACCACATACCTATGTCGACTATCATTAATTTTACGTTAATATTCAACCATGACATGTTATTTCAAGCTTTTTGATATAATACATGCCATATCTTAGCATTGAAAGTTTCCAGTGGACCATAATGGTATCATTAAACCACATACCCTTCTTTGGCAGACCATCACGTGTCTTCACTTAATTCACAAGCCTTTTCTTTGCTTTAGCTATGGAATGGCAAAGAGAGAAGCGCATTTGGCAGTGCATGAGCCTTTAAACATGGAATTGTATAGTGAAAAACGTGGTCCCTTATATTATTTGTGACTTTTTGAACCGAAAGTAGTTCACCGATTTTTTTTTCCACCAACGAACTCAGTCTTTTGTTTTCCCTAAGTTGTCGAATGGCGAAAACGGAAGTTGAAAAATCGGAAGCGTACGAAAGCTAGAGCACCAACAGACAGACAGACGGACGGACGCACATTGTGAAAACATAAGTACCTATCGGTCCTAATAAACTAATATACAAAGACGTTTTCGAGAGGAAATCTCTCATCCTCAGCGTGTTTCTGAATGGTCTGTACAAACTTTCTGGATATGTTTCAGGGGCATAACAAGTCGATGGGCTCGATAATGGTTTCTTGATGACTTGCAGTTCGTGTGACGCCATTTATTAGGATCAATCAAAACGCCCTGTGGAAGTTAGGATGAAAGAACACTTGGCCCATATGAAATATTAGAAACCAGAAAATCAGCGATTGCCAAGCATGTCTTGGAAGAGAAACACCAAATGGCAAAAGGAGATTTTAAAGTTTGACAATAAAGCATGATTGGACGCTTATGACGCATTAAAAATACAAGTTGTCTCAAAATTTGTACCAATAGGATTTTCTAAATTATTTCCTTTATTAATCTCATGTTCATTCAAATAAAATGAATTTTTTTTTAATGAATTTGATTTTTAAATTAAAGATTTAATTAATATATCTAACTTTTACTACAAAGTAGAAAAGAGAAGTGAAAATTGCGCGATCTGAATTCGAACAAGACTATACCTTTCGCTGGCATCGCTCTATTTGAAAGCTAAAGTGTAAAGTTCATGTGAGGAAAAGCTATCATTCTTTTGCATCAGATTTTCTCTCAGGTGGTCTATGCTATTTATATGCTTGAAGATTTGATCCATCATATGAGGGAAATGTGAGACGCTTTGTCGCCTTCGAAGACTACACTTTGAACCTCGTCCTACACAAATGAAAAGTTACATTCAGTTGTTTTAAAACTTTCTATCGCTTCGTTATTCCAATGAAGATCAAAGAAGGTATAAATGATTAAGCTAAACGTAAAACTTCTATACAGAGGGTTCCCAGAGATTTATGGTAACAATTAGCATATTTGAATGAGGTGCGCGCGTTCGTTTCACGTGAGCTATCACCTGGAGTATTGTTAGGGCAGGTATGAATATAGTTAGTATTCGAACAGCGAGCTAAAAACATTGAGTTTTGACAGATATTGGGAGGCTACGTAACAGCCCTTTCCGAAGTCAATTTCAGCTACTCCGAAATTATGAAAGCAGGCAAGAAGCTAGGCCGCGTAGTCTCCAAGCAAAGGATATCAAGTGTACTAAAAACATTGGCAAACCAGAAGCTCCTGACATCGTTCGGAAAGTTCAGCAATCGCCACCGTATGTAACCCACCAACACAACGGGGCATTGCCTAAGCCTCTTTTGAGAAATTAATTTTTATTTTTAAAATAAAGAAATGACAGAAGCATTCATTTCATCATCAACCCAAACACAATAAAAACGACATGAACGGCCTCCTCTCATTGAGACGAACCTGTTTTGAAAAGAAACTGTTTGGCTGCAAACAGCCATTTTGGAGTAATTAAGGTTTTAAGACCCCCCCCCCCCCCAACCGGAAAAAAAAATCTTTTTCGAATCCGTTTGATGCCCAGATGGTAGGCCTGTGCAAATGTAGCATTCCATCATTCCAAGTTATTAAGTACCGAAAGGTGCTTTATGCTATCAGTCTGGGGAAAAGTGTCTGTCTGTCCGTCTGTCTGTCTGTTTGTAACTCTAACTCCTCCAAGGGTATAAAAGATTTTAAAAATCTGTTTTCGTTAGTCGATGAATATGGTTCATGGTACGAACCAATCACAAATATTATCTAAATCGGTTCATTGGCACGTGCACAAATGGTACCTCTATTTTCCCGCCTAGCAATTTTCAATGGGAAGATATATTAAGTAATATATCAAACAAATCGTAAGGACAAGATAGAAGCGGATATAAATGACTATTTTCGCCAATCGATAAATATGGTTCAGGAAATGAACCATTTTGAAAATGGTTGTAATCGAAACAATGGCACGTGCTCTAATGGTACCCTTATGACACCCTCAGAAATTTTCAGTGATAAGATATGGCATGTAATATATCAAAGGACTTGGAATGAGGTGTCAAGAATGAATATAACGTAAAATTAATGATAGTCCAAATTGGTGACAAGGAACCTGGTTTAGTAGAACCATTATGGTCCATTAGAAATTTACTATGTTAACATATGGCGTTTTAAAAATACAGTTCTGCGAATGGTTTAGTTTAACCTTTCGGTACTTGGTTATGTCATTCCTTAATGGTTTATTTTATTATTAGTTGACACGAGGTAATCCCATGTCTTTTTGCCCCAATGAACACATTTTTTTGCCTTAGTGGAGCCAGATACATTTGAACTGGCCCTGGCTTGATGTGTATTATTTTGTTGCGGTTATACATGTAATTTACTTTGGAAATAAACATTTTTCACAGGTTGTTCAACCCCCCCCCCCCCCCCGCGTTGTATATTTAGTTTATGCTTTGTTATGCGAGGGGCAACTGAAGAGCTGCCCCTGCTGTCTCGAAACATCGAAACAACGCACTTTTTATTTTGGCGAACCCAGTGATATTCATTGGATCATTAAGGAAGAAATCGAAATAACAGGAGTTGATTCTGTCTTTATTAGAAAGTTTTTGTAATTCGAAAGAGAGCAATTATTGAGCAATTAAGCGTTAATGTGAATCACGCGCCAGCTATCTTTTGACATATTATCACGCAATGATAGAGGCCTTCTTATTTATTTTGTCCTTAGAATTTTGTACAAATTTATTCATTATCTTTTGCTGTTTATTTTGAAAAATTCTGAAACTTTCGGTTATTCAGTTATATCTATTTTATGTAAATATTTTTCGTCTAAGTAAAATCGAAGGACGAATTTTTTTTTTAAAAGGGGAAAACACCGGTAAAAAAATCACGTGATCACATTCACCAATCATCGCAATAGTTTCGATTCTCATACATCACTTTCGATTTCAATTTTCTGCTTGCTTTTAAAGTGCTGAGAATGAGTCACTCAGGGTAGAGCGACGCTTTTGTTGTAGTTGCATTTCACTTTGCATTTTCTATAACATTTTAAATTTGAAGCAGTACACTCTGTGATACTCTTAGCTGAGGCGTGTATTCTCATAGTTGTCAAGGTATGTTGCTTTATTTATATTACGACGAAGTGGTGTCACAATACTGAGTTAGGTAAACGTTGAATGTTTGGTTTCCTTTCTTTTTTTATTTTAATTTTAAAAGTGTCATCGTTTATTGTCTCACTATTTTTCATCTCCCATAGATAAGCGATATTCTAAAGTGTAATCATGGGCTTGTTATTAAAATTGAGCATTGCTCTAATGATGCTGTTGATGTTAGTGGAGTGTAAGATGTGCCCGGATCATTCAGAATGTCAAAGTCGTGAGTATCTATTATGTTAATCTTAGCGAATATGTTCATATATCACAATGAGCTTAATTCCTCATAAAATGATGTGAAGCATTATGAAGTAACCTTGAATTCTTATTTTTGCAAAATATTTTAAATTTCGATGAAGTTTGTTTTCTTATTTTGATAATTCTAGGGAACAACAAAAAACTTTTAACTTTTGTTTAAATTTATTATATTTTTTATACATAGGCTGTACTCTATGCTATAATAACTAACATAAGTATCTGAGTAATCCTTCCTTATTTAATGCGTAATTTCATTAAAACATTTATGACAGCCAGAGAGCAGCATTAGTTCTATGAAGTCGACAGTCACTATGCGCTCAATAATACAGGACTATTCATAACTCCATGATACATTTCAAAAATTCAATAACAAAAGCAGATCCTGCAGTCATCTATTTTTACCCCTTTATCTGCATTTTTTACCTCTCCCCAAGTTTTTTAATCAAAAAATTAATTTTCTCAAACACAATATGTAGAAAATGTAAAAAAAGCTCTTATTTTCTTTCCTTTCTCATCATTTCTGAACGTATGATATATCATATGCCATATGTTGATGCATAACTAGTTTTAAAGACCAAGTGACTGCTGCCCCCGCAAATCCGAACCCAATGAAACAACTGGGTCTAAATTACATAGTAATGTAGATTCTGCCTAGAGGAATCTGGATACTGAATTTCATGCCTTTTACGTACCTAAATAGTACTTAGATATGTTGTCCTCTCTGAATCCTACCCCCGAAATTCCGACCCCGGTGTACCAATCAAAACCAAACTAAATAGTGCAGATGGACATGGCCATAGAAGCTACATTCCAAATTTCAACCTTCTACCTCAAAAAATGTAGAAATTATGAAGGGGACGGACTGACTGCTCCATTCTTCCGCTACTTAATAATACAGATTATGAGCACTTGAGCAATCGTGCATCGACAAAGCGATTTCACGTACATGCGCTGATGTCAGTAATGGTTAAAAGATGAACAGAAAGTAACAGTGTATTTCTTCTTGACAAATCGATTGTTATATAACAATCATGAACTAAATCTTAATAACAACTGTGGAAGGTTGCTAAAAGTAGAAATTAATAAGACACCGCAACTCCACATAATTTATTTATATGCATGATACATGAATATGCGCCATTTCAGTAGCCAAGCTACCTTTTTCAGCATGTGATAGTTTGCAAAGATCCCAGCCGTTTATATTTTAGCTCTGACCAATCAGAAAAGATCAACTTAAATATATTTTTGGCATTTGATTTGTGTTTTATCTGCTGTAATTGGAATTTAAAACTGGTGGGAAGTTGATCTTTTCTGATTGGTTGAGCTGTAATCCACCCTTTGATCGGTCAGAGCTAAAATATAAACGGCTGGGATCTTTGTAAACTATCACATGCTGAAGAAGGTAGCATGGCTACTGAAATGTGCATATTCATGTATCATGCATATAAATAAATTAATTTTGTGGAGTTGCGGTATATTATTAATTTCTACTTTTTGTTATATGACATGCCAATTTGTTATATGAAATATATCTTGGTATTCTTTACACTCACTGTTTTAGCACTTGAATTCGATATGAAAGGGTCCACGAAAAATTCTGAAAAGTTGATATAGCCGAGCTAAGACTTTGATGGTCATATTTCTGAAAACAGAATTAGAAAAAGTTAATCTGTTTTTAAGTTATCGTGCAAACGGCAGCCGGCCGGATAAACGTATAGACTAAGGGCGCATTCTTATAAGTAGCTTTTATGCTAAAGCTCCTAACAAGTAAACTAATCATAATAAATCGCATGGCAGTAGAGAGGTAAATTCTCCAAGTATTTAAAAAAAAAAATTAGCAAGCATAGTTGCTGTAGTTTGTGTTTAGGAGATAGTACAGTATACGATATTTTAGTATACCAAGGGTCATACATGTATTAATTTAGGATTCATTAAATTAACAATGTTAATACTTACAGTCAGACCTCAGACATTCACGAGGTTAAGTTCCAGAGCCCATTGCGAATGAGGAGGATTCGTGGATGTTTGAGTCACTAAAAATAGTAATATGTGCTTATCTCGGTTAATTTCTACTATCTGACCAAAATCGCAAACTGTTCATTTTGCGTGTTTTATTTATTTATTTATTTAATCACTCCCAGGGAGTAAAAATAATTTACACTGTTAGAAAGAGCTAAACAAGCTCAACAGTAAATGGCAACAAGTGTCGGCCATACACCCAAGGCAAGCAGACAAAAAAATCAATTAAAAAATTTTAAAACAGTAAAAGACTAAGTATCTAAGGTTGAACAAGATATGATTTTAAATTACGTTAACAAGAAAAATTATAGTAAGATAACGTACAATGAACAGCCGAACTACGTAAATTAAAAGTGAGTTCATTCCATAGTAGTATTGCACTAAAGGTTTTCATTATGAACATTGACATTTTTGGGAGATCAAATAGGTAATGACGAGTTTGACGTACATTGTCGCCTGTTTTGAACCATTTCCTCACAAACTTCGCAGGGTGGCTATCGTCATGTAAGGCATTCTAGAGTTCTGAGAGCAGGGCAACTTTATCAATGCTATCTACTGTCAGTAGCTTGTGACGAGCACAAGCATAAGTTACTGAATCTAATCTCTCTAGTTTGAAAGCTATACGAATGATTTTCTTATACGTTACCATTAGGTGTTTAATATTGGCCTTGGAAGTTGATGACCAGAAAAGAGCTCCAGAGGCTAGAGTTTCAGTGACAAGGCATTACCCAAATGTTTAGAAAGATTGTCTAAAGAAAATTTTGGGTAAATTAGTGTTTTCTGTTGAGAGAGCTTATCTAAGAAAAATTTTAACTACAGTAGAACCTTGATTTTCTGTTGTAATGGAGGGGAAGGGGGTGACAGTTATTCGAAAATGACGGATTCTCGATTTTATGTAAATAACACGTTTTTTTGGTTTTTTTTTTGCACTCGACATGTTTTACGGTACAATTCAGTACTCAACAAACACAATACTGGGTCAGTACTCATAAATTGTACAGTATAACTGCAGGTGCACACTTACAACTGTAACTTAAAATTACCCTCCTATTGACAATGTTAGTGAAATCGAAACTGACGATACTGCCAACTTCAGTTTTTGGGTTTCAGAAAAAGCAGCCCCTCACAGGGTATCTGGCGTAGTTTCATTTTATTTTTGTTCATGCGTTCATCAAAAATTCTAAATATACAGGCTGATTCAGGTGCATTTGAAACCCAATCTGGTTAGTTTATATTATAAAATAAGTGCATAGTAAAAATTTTGAAATGCCAGACATCATTTTGAATCACCCTGTATATCTTGATAAAAAAAAAAAAAAAAAAAAAATTATAGATGGTGACTGTTAATTGGCCAAATGGTTAACTGAGGGACGGAAATCCGAGGTTCTACTGTACTTATAAACATTGCCCTGTCAGCGCTTTGCACCTCACACGACTCTCGGTCCTGTGGGCCTCATTGGGCAGTATTTTCCTTACTATCGGGCGAAATAGTAAGGAAAACTGGATGTGAGTTTTGTAAACATGGTTTCAATAGCAATTGCGCAGGGACCAACAAAAAACACAAATGGTTCTGGGAAAACAAATGAAGTTCGACTGATTCAGCTTTTAAGAGATGAGATGTCCATTTAGGTTAGCCACTGAAAGATCCATGAAAGCGTGTTGTAAAAAACTTTACTGCACTTTATCGTGATTTCAGAAATTTTTTGCAGCAGTTGACGCTTTTGAAGAAAACATGATAAAGCTTAAAAAATAATTGTAACAATTGCAATTAGCTGAGGGAAGTCCCACAGTACTTACAACGGAACCCTCAGAACCTGTATCTCAGTTTCAAATTAAACTGAAATATTTTATTCACCTAAAGCTACTAGTAGGCCTTAGCAAATATGAAATTGCACCATTTTATTTTTTTCTTTTATAAATGCATCATGCAAGCATACACTGGAAGTTCGGTCAATGCACGGTGGTGATAGCAAATCGGAAGAGGAAAGAAAACTCTACGAAGATTACTAAAGCAAAATATTATGCGTTCCCTTGAAAAAGTCCTTCTAGAATCAATAAAATAAATTACGGAAATGGTTATTAATTATGATACAGATTTTTTAATTTTTTTTTTTATTTTAACTGAATGACTATTAGCTAATTTTAATAATTTATTTTAAAGAAATAAAAGTTTCTTTAGAATCCATCCAGTTGTGAAACGAGGGCAAGGCTGTTAGTTTGAACCAAGTCTTTTTCTATACAGGTCGGAAAGTCGCATGACGTCACTAGAGCAAAGTTTGGTCCTATTTTTTTCTTTGCTCACCAGATGGCGCAAAAGATAGTGTAGTGGGGAAACGAAAAAAGTCACATTACAATGCTTAGAAGAGAGAAAAGCGATTGAGAGCGTAAAAAGAGAGGATCCTGCGGTGGCCAGCACTGTTTGTTGATTATTACATGCAAAAGCTGTATTTAAATACACATTTTAACAGTAACGCCATTTGTTGATTTTCGTTAATAATTGTTCTTAAAAGGTTTTTTTCGACCATTTATTTATTATGTTGTTATGAATATGTATATATGCCAGTCTGCGAACAGGTGATGTGAAATTTTGTGTTAAATTGAGGAAATCGACCACAGGATATTAAATGTTTCGGCAAACTATTTATGTTATTATTTAATTTTTACTTAATAAAATGATAATTTCCTGTATGTACTCAATTTGTCCGATAATTAATTTTATACAGTTATTAATTTCATTCTGAAAATGAAAGATACTGAAGCGGCATAAATAGTTTGGGGCATATGTCATCAACAAGACTAGATTTATTGTGGCTACTGTATCACATTGCTTACAAAAGCTGTATATAGATATGGAGTTTTAACAGTAACGGTATTTATGGTTTACCTTTCAAGTAAATAAATTAGTAACAAAAATTTTTTTCGTTAATGAATTTTATGAAAGTTTTTTCGACCATTTATTTATTATCTCGACCAACTGAAACACCCGACGAATTTGTCTTCGACAAATTGACCACCCGACCAACTGACACGGTCGACGAATTGACATTCGACTAATTGACCTCCGACAAATTGACCGCCCGACCAACTGACACTCTCAACGAAATGACACTCGACGAATTGACCTTCGACGAACTAACCGCGCGACCAACTGACACTCTCAACAAAATGACGCTCGACGAATTGACGCCGACGAACTGACACTCGATGAATTGACCCTCGACGAACTGACCTGAAACTTTTGTGGACACCATTGTAAATTGAAAACTTCATGTGTATGCCTTTGGAAAATTTAATGTTTTATTTTGTTTATTTTAGGTGAAGGATTCCATTCTTAAAAATATAATACATTTTCTTCATAGTATATACCTATACTCTGTTCATAAAAGAAAAAACTGGCACCATGCCCAGTTTTTTCTTTTATTGAACAGAGTATAATGCTAATTATAAGACACTGTATTTAATTTTATTTTGATAGAAAGCACGTGCTGTAAGATGATATCTGGAGAGTATGGCTGCTGTCCTTTCCAAAATGCTGTTTGTTGTTCGGATAAAATGCATTGCTGTCCAAGTGGTTTAACTTGTGATTTGCCTCACGAAAGATGCAATGCAGTTTCGCCACTAGCAACTATGCTCCATCTTGCCAAATGGGATAGAAACGAGCAGTTTCAGCAATTTTCTTCGTTTATATCTGAAAAATCAAAATTACAAAAGTTACGGCCTAAAAAGGTCCTTCCAGGTAAGGTTATTAAAATTAATAATGTTTCTTGATATATGTTTTTTTTATTCATGTGTAAAGGTTTATTGTATGAAAGTGTTTATCCTTAAATACACTGTGATACTAGGAACAATATACAAATAACTGTTGGAGCAACTATTTTCAAGTGGGTGATTGATAACAGCAGTGCATGTGTGCTAATGTTTGCACTAGCTATAGAGGTATATTTTTTAAATTGTTTTTCAGATGACTCTCTGTTCTGCAGGCTATTCGAGATAAGAATGCACCCCAACAAACATACTTCTCACCCGTCCTATGAACTATTGCATAGTAGGCTGTGCTGATTGCATTGCAGTTTTCAGCTGAACGAGTAAAATCAATGTGCCTGGTTTCAATTGCTTAAAAAGTTTAGGGTCTCCCAAGGCACCGTGTTTTTAACTGTAGTTCTATGGGAGAATGAATTAAAGAGCACAAGGTCCTATTCCCTTTGTTGCAAGTTTTCATTGCCTTGCATTTCTTTTTGTTAGTTAAATAATAATAAAATTCTGTATTTTTGACAATTCATTAAAAAGTTTTTGTTAATTCAGCCTGCTGTCATATGCATATATGAGGGCAAGTCAAAAACTATCTACACTTTTGTTTTAATTTACACAAAGTACATCATTTTTCTACCTAGTCACCTTCCTTATCAGTGCAAATGGTTCAGTGATCCATGAGCTTGCATGATCCTTCCAAGAAGTTTTTTTTGGTTGATTAGAATGTTTGCACACTTGGGGCCGTATCACGACTCGGTAAAATGAGGTCTCAGTCGCTGTGGAGTCATTGATGAGACCCGTTTGAGCTGACAGAAGGCAAGATGATCCCATTTTTCGAGACATGGAGGCAGGTGGCTTGAAGGAGTCTCTGTGACGAACAATGAGGGGCAATGACGAACAAACATGTCGGACCCGCAACGTATAGTGGAGAAATGCCACGTGTCAGGCACTTTTTTCTTTGTTTCGAGTAATAAATATGGGATAGGATGACTACTATGAATGACACTGATGATTTGCAATTCAAGAAACGCTACATTTCTTCCAAATATACTGGATCCGTACAATTGCTCATTTCGAATTGATGCCCCCCACCTCAAGCATGTTCGCTCTTTTCTTCTCCCAGTTAGCTCTGCTCTGTTCGCTTCGCTATTTCATATAACATTACTGCAGGTTTTACAATTAATGCTAAAAAAAAAATTTATTAAAAAATGGGATTAATCTGCTACACGTAATTATCACTTAAATGTATGAGAGACACTCTGGGAGAACTGTTTAGATCAATAATAATTTTGACTATGTCTGATCAACGTGAAACTCGTTGGACAGACACGGGCTAGCGAGGCATTCATCCCCGCCAAGTATCGAGGTGTTCGGCCATGGTCGTATTTTTCGGTTGTATCATGTTTATTTATCAATTGAATTGAAGTCCAATAAATAAAGGAGAATATGGTTAGGTTTATCAGAATTTTTCTTTTAGTTTAAACTTTTCCCACTTTTATTGCAATTAATAAAACATCTGTAATGATAACGGCTTCGATCAAAACATTAATAATAAAATAAAACATAATCAATGTTCATAATTATGAGGTATAAGCCAGATAAATATGGATAATATTAGCTATGTACCGGAATTGATAGGTAAATGCAAAAAAGTTATAAGTTATCGTAATTTTCGGCAATAGCGCGGCGGCGTTTCTGTTAATAAAAATGAAAATTTTGGCGTGTGTGGCGTATTAGCTGCCGCAGTGTTACTGTCGGAGATTTTGCATTTATGTTAAATTTTTGCTGCTGCGGCGTTACTGCCGAAAATTACGGTAAGTATATTTTATTACAATTTTATTACAATATTTGATAGTAACCTAATACATAGTTGCAGTAGTTGTGGATTGCATACCATTAATGGAAAATAGAGTAATTTAACAGTATGTTTAAAATTCATAACTATTTTAATAATAATGTAGGCTCCTCTGTAAAATTGCAGTTACTTTATTGCATTTTCTTATAAATTTAGGGAAGACCAGGGCACATTGGGTCATTTTTCCGATTATTGAATTTTACTACAAGACTATCATACATTAATTAACGCCAATAGTTTCACTGTGTAGCTACGTATGTTAGGTACCTACACGACAGTGGTTAAGGCTAACCTTAGAGAGCTAATTTAATTTATAATAGTTAAGGGAAGAGGGTTCGTTGTGACCTACTGTGCCCCAATTTGGGTTACAGTGGACCAGGTTATGGGGGACTGTGGGTCAGACTAAGGGGTCTGTAGGTAATGTAAAATAATTCATATCCAGGACATTAACTATTTGAAAATGATGTTTTATTCCGTATTCATTCGAAAAATTTAGGCCAGTACATGTTTAACGAACATCCAAAACACCGAACTTGATCCTGAAAGTCATACGCGCTCGCTGTCTAGCCGTCCCACCATGACTGGTGGGTTGGGGCAACTTCAATACTATCGACATTTGACTCTTCTGGTTTTTCATGTTGTAGCCTAGATGCCTCAATTATGTAATCTGCGAGCAGTTTCTGGTTACATGTGTCGAAAACTTCTCTGCACTCATGATTTGGAGTGAACCTAACCGAAATTGTATCATCACTGCCTAATTTTTTAAATTTGGCAACATATCGCTGCAGAGTAGTGTTCGGAATTCTGAAAGTTTTTGCAGCTTCGTGCATCGTCTTGCCTTCTTTCGTTATTGAGTTAACAGCTCGTCTCATTACGACGTCATCAGTCTTGCCAATATTGGTCTTCCTAGTTCTATTCCGAACCATCTTGATACACTTATAACACCCTTAAATTAAAAAAATAAAGAAATTAACTTACAAGAAATGTGTTTGTTTTCTTATAATTTTTTTAAAGTCGCAGTGATACAAAAAATGCTATTGCTGTGAAATAGGTAGGGCACAGTGACCCAGTGTGCCCCATATTACAATTAGTCATATAAAATAACATGGCCGCCCCTACGCTCTCTGCAATGACTAGCCATAATGCACACAAATAGTCAATATTTTACTGATAATTTCCATGTAAAAACTCTTTCCTTATTACATAGCAGTTATGGAGTAAACACAACTAGAAGTTGACAATAAAAGTTGAGCTTTTATTTTCTGGCGTTGCACATGTTGTTGCAGGAAGCTAAAACTATACAGTACACTTGCAGTAATGGATTGTTTAACAACTTTATAATTGAAAAGTTGAATATTGCTGGTAGATGTCGCACAGATTGCAATGACCCACTGTACCCCATGATCCACTGTGCCCCGGTCTCCCCTACATCAATTAGATAATCAATATTCAAAAAAATTTCAAAAACGAACCACAATATTTAAAACTATTTTAATCTTTTAAAATTATAATTAATTATTTTTTAATTTTAATTATTTTAATCATTTTTCAAAATAAAAAATTAGTGAAATAGTCAATGAAAAAATTTTTGTCAAGCCCGAAAGTTTTTAAAATTTCGAATTCCTGAGCATAAAAAGAAAAAAAGAAAAGCATTCATACAAATAGGAATAGTCAAATAAAGCTACATGGGGAGCTCGGCCATGCAATCGTTTCCATGGTTACATGACACTTTCTAGAGAACACCTCCAATTTTGCGTCACTTCCACGACTCTTTTGAGACTATGGGCATATGCTAGACGTGATTTGAACTGGCAGGAAACTCGACTCGGACGAGACCCTAGCGAGTCCAGCTCCTGCTTACGTAGTCGTGATGTGGGCCTAAAAGCTCACACCAGACAGATTCTCTATGCTAAGGGCTTAGAAATCCATCGGCTGGTTTATTGACTACTTATGCACAGAATCGCTGCTCTTGCCACACATGTATTGAAATGCCTGGTTTGTGCATTACAATACCGTATATCTTCTAATTGATGCTTGGTCTCCAATTGTCGCCGGTCTCTAATAAACGCTGGGTTTCAAAATTAAGATTGCTAAATAAACGCCGAGAATTCTCTTCCACGTGGCAGTTCACGTGAGCCGCTTTCGGGGTTCATGTGTACACGGGCTTGAGAGGATTCCCAGTACACTGCTTTAAGTTTCGATATTATATGCACTCGGCTATTCACTCCTTAGTTTTCAAGGTATCCTGTTCATAAGGACTGTTTACTGCGCACTACCATATTCCTTAGTTTTCCAGGTAGTGCCTGGATGATAAAAAAAAAAAAAATAAAGACATGCCTCCAAAGCGAACATATGATGTGGCGTTTATGATGTCGTGGAAGATTTGACACAGATTGCTAAATAAACGCCCGTCTCTAATAAACGCCCGGTTAGTGATTAAGTTGAAAAAATAGATGCCGGGGACTACTATTGGACAATATACGGTATATTCATTTCAAATACGTTATATCCAACGCTGAAGAAAGGACATATACACTAATAAATCAACACTAAACGCCTGGATGAGCTCTCCTAAAATTTGATAAGAAGGGGTGCTCTCGACAATGTTTCTATGTTTATTTTTCGCTCAAAAGCCGAACCTGTTTTAAGGGTCATACAGGAAAAAGAAAAAAAGGTTATCTATCTATACCCCCCTGAAAAAACAAACCACCCCTTCTTTTTGGATTTATTTATTTGCCATTTTAGCTAGTTGCGTTCAAAATCTTTTATTCTTAACTAGAAGCGAAACCACCCGATTGTATAATCGGGAAATAACCCATTGTTAGATTTTTTTTTCTTTGTTGTGACATAGTCCACCGTCGCTGATTTTATATAAATGATTATAATAATAGAAATCTTGACATTTATTATTCTTTTTAGAAATACGTATTTAAACAAGTACATTTTATTTTAAAAATTTCGAACACCGAACCTGAACAGGTGGCAACACTGAACAAATTTTCAGTTTCCCTTGTGCAGTACAACCAGTTCACCACGTGATTGTGGGTGATTGGTTGGTCCGATTTGGATGATTTTTTTTTGTTTTGTTTGTTTTTTTATGCTGAACAAGTTTGCCGTTGGGTTTTTTTCTCTCTTACGGTTTTTGAGATAAATTTTGAATGAGTCCTATTTTGCATATTTGGGATGATGAAAAGTGCACCATGGGATAGGCCACCCACAACTTCCTATTCATTGGATTCATCTAAATTGACATATCTGCTTCGATTCAAAAAAATAAAAGGGGGGGTTCAGACTTTTGTATTCACCCTGTATATTGGTCTTCTTTTTAAGAGTTTATTCGAGAAATTAACTAAAATTTTATAGGTGGTAAATGTTTTTATTAACACCCGGGGTTGACCTAATGTTTATTTTTTTGCAGATCCAAATTACATATGCCCCGATCATCATACGCAATGCAATGGGACATGTTGCAGAATAAGTCAGAGTGAATATGGCTGTTGCCCGATGCAACATGCTGTTTGTTGCTCAGATAGACAGCACTGTTGTCCTCAGGGTACGGTTTGCGACGTACAGACGGCCAGCTGTAAACACAGAGAAGAAAATTCTGACGGATTGCTAGTCATTACTGAAGAAGGTTTCCAGGAGATCGAAGTCAGAAAGCCTGGTAATGAAATATTTTAATTTATGAAAATATAATTGTAAAGGTAAAATTGACTTAGGGTACATAAGTAGATTACTGTAATTTTCAATATATAATACGCACCCATGTATAATTCGCATCTAAGTTTTTACTTGATTATATACGGAAATTATGGTACGTAACACTTAAGGGGGAAGGGGATGTTTAGAACTGCAGTAAGCAGCCAGCAATACAGAGGGCTAGGGGGATCAGGTCTGGTGTTACTTTATGTTGTGAGGAAATAGGTCATTAGTGGGACACAAAGTGAAGCAGAAGATAAAGTTTATTTGGGTATGTTGAAATGTAAACTTTATCTGAATAAATAACTTTAAACTAATAAGATTCTATGAATAGCCCTAAATGGAACAGTATCTTAAACGAAAAATCAAGTGAGTTGAGCATTCTGGGAGGATTCTAGCTACTTTTGAATCTCGTGCAGTTTCTAGAGTTTCTCTAAGTTCTTTGAGATTGGAGCTGCTGTTTCTGTCGATCATTGATTGGCCAAGCTATTGGCCCGATCTAGTGAGAGAAATCGGCAAGAGTCATTAATTCTTGAACCACACGTTTCAATGCTGTGCATTTTCTGCAGAGCAGCCTACTGGCCAGAGGGGTGATTTCTGAACATGACAATGTTTGACCACATACAGCATGATTAGCTCAAAATACAATCAACAAATGCCATTTCAGTTCTTCAACATCCCTCGTATACAGAGGTTTATTTCTTCTTAACTTATTCGATTTTGGATGACTGTCACTTCACGTGAAACCCCTTTCTCCATCACCAATTATGTTCATTGTGTTTCCTTTGATTCCTGGCAATAGCCCGGCAGCGTAGTTTCCATGCTAGCAGACTTTGAGGGATGGCGAAAGGATTTTCGTTCCATACCTTCTTGCACACTTTCCAAAGGCCAGATAGTTTGCGGCGACACTTTCCGAAAGCTCTTTTGAGAAGGCCAAAGCCACAAAAGTCCATGGGGGGAAGCATCAGGTGACTTGACAGAGATAGCGGAGAAAGGTAATGCACAAATGCCAGTCTCTTCCATTTGAGCCATGAAATGCTGTGTGGCTAGACGCCTTATTTTCATGAACACAAACTTTGTTGCCTTCCTCCCTGTACAATGCTGGGATCTCCTCTGTGTAAAGAGGTTTCAAAATGTTCTCCTGGTAGCCCACTGATACACCACCCGATTTACATAGCTTAGGCGCATTCCATTGCCAGGGAGGGGTGTTCAAAATTTTATGTTATTAAAAATTAAATAATACGATAATAATCAGTCTAATAATTTTTTTGTAATATTTTTCAGAACCCAATTACATATGCCCCGATCATCGTACACAATGCAACGGAACTTGTTGTAGAATAAGTCAGAGTGAATACGGCTGTTGCCCGATGCAACATGCTGTTTGTTGCTCTGATCGACAGCACTGTTGTCCACAGGGTACAGTTTGCGACGTACAGACTGCCAGCTGTAAACATCGAGAGGAAAATTCAGAAGGATTGTTAGTCGTTACTGAGGAAGGTTTCCAAGAGATTGAAGTCAAAAAGCCTGGTAATGATAGTTTTCATATTTTAAGTTAGCAAATTGTAATCATAAAAGAAAAGATGAAATTACTACATCGGATGATCAGAAAGTCCTCCTTGAGAAAGTTTTTCTGATTCGAAGATGTCAGAAAGTAACGCCATTTATGTTTTACTAAGAAAATTACAAAGCATAGAGGTGAATAACTAAGTACAGCTGAAACTACACGTCTTTATCTACTTTGCCCAATACTGAACCATCTACCTTGAAGATTTAGGCATTTATTCCAAAGCTGAACCAGTTTCAGAATACCCCACTCATAGAACTCTTGTCAGCTGCATATACAGCCAATGCGAACAGCAGATTTGTTTTCTTTTTCAGTCTCAAACCTATGACCACCCAGAAATCTCTTCATGGAACCAAAGAGATGGTAGTCTGAGGGCACTTGGTCTGGACTGTAGGTTCTGACCTTCCAACCAAAACGGACCAGTATTGGCCATATGTGGGCAAGCGCTCTCATGGAGAAGTCGAACATAGTCTCCTCTTTCTGGTTGCTTACTCCAGATACCACGCCGCAGTTTAATCAACGTTTCACGATAGGTAGCGTCTTTGACGGTTATCCCTTGAGGCAGGAACTCAGCAAGTAGGAGATGGCTTGCAAATCCCAAAAAACTGTAAGCATAATCTTCTGAGCTGAAGAAGAAACTCATTTTCCTCCTGGATGTAATGCTGCAGATGTACCAGTCTGTTCGTGTGTCAGAATTTTTGGGATCCAACGCGAACAGAATTTGCAGTATCGAAGCTTCTTGGGCACCATATCCCATGCAGATCCACAGGATACGTGAAACTTATCAGTCACTTCTTTCAAGGAAATACGGCGGTTTTCTCCAATTGTGTTGTTAACGTTCTCGAAAATGGCTGGTGTTGCCGCTGACACAGGCTGCGCTGAACTCTGTTTATCGGCAAGGCTAATTCTTCTTTCCCAAAACATTTTACATCTTTTGCTCGCATCGGAATAGTCCAGAGAGTGTGGTGGCGCGTTTATTTTATTATGTACAGGGTGCGTAAGGTATTTGAGGACACACCTTCGTTTGGCTACTGCTGCACTATCTTATCTTATCTGGTACAGAGGGTAGATTATCGCAAGCGATAATCTGCGGCACCTACTCCTACGAGGGAGTTTTGCGCCATCCCATTAATAACGACTGCTACGAGATGACAGTAGCAGTCGGGACCGACGGCTTAATGTGCCCTCCGAAGCACGGGGGGTTTCATGATGGAAAAGCTGCTGGGGATAAACGAACCAGAGGCTGTCACCAACTGCTGGAACACCAGCTATGGTAAATCGGCAAATGGGTCAGACCAAAGTCCCCCAACAGCCACGCCCCAAATAGCTGTCCCGCCAGCGGTGGCCCTCAAGCCCAGGCCGTCACCCAACCAGCAGCTGGCCGCGCTTGAAGTTGCTGAACTCCATCGATTGGCAAGCCAACCGACGAGACAACCAGGCCATGGCCACCCCCACTGCTGCACTATAGTAAATTGTATGTCCTTTCCGTTTACGGAAAGCAAAATGGCGGACCATCAAGTAAACTTGTACCATTCATCTATGGATTTCAGCGGGTTTCTTAATTTTTTGCAAAAAGAAACTTTACAACAGCTCGCTGTGCTTCCATTATAGAGAATGTGATAGCGGTGGCCATTTGTAAAACGACTGGTAGCACTTAGTGCACGTACGCAGGAACAATTTTTGTTATTTATTGTTTGTGCATGTACTAAGGCTTTTTTTGGGTAAGTTAACTTTTACGCAGAGACTATATTTCCTCCGTTAAAAAATAAATGGTGTTACTTTCTGATATTCCCTCGTAGATCATCAATTTTCTTATCATACACTCCTTTTCACAAAATAGCAAGCGCTTTGTGCATTTGAAGAGGAGTTGGTGGAGCACTATAAAGTCACTAAAATATCTAAATCTATAAAAACACATGATTACTTGGCTCTGTGATTGGTCAAATTCTCTGATGTATTGTTAAACTTAACAGTTCTTCAGTGCTGCATGAAGCACTGCAGCAATAGTGTTGTTAAAAAATATTGTTGAGCTCTGCTGAAGACAGAGACGTGCAGCGGAGCACTGGTTCAAGATTACAATGTGTGGCAACCCTTTTTGTTACCTCTTCTTTGCACAAATGGCGAGGTACATGAGTGAAAATGATTTTGTGTACGAAAATATACAATATTTGTTACAATTAGATACTGACACAGCTGTAAGAGGATAGATCAAGTATTTCTCAGACTAATGCTCTTACATGTTTAATTTTTAAAGTATTGTCAATCTCTTGTATATCGTTAGAATCACCCTCATTTGCTCTTTCTAATACACATGTACAGTAAGCGGCACTGTTTTATGATTCTTTGTTAGGTTACTAGGCAATGCAACACACTTGGTCTGCTGTTGTAATGTAAAAAAGGAGTCGTATGATATACGAGGGCGATTCAATAAGTAAGTTACGAATCGTGAATGAAAAGAAATGTATGGAGATAATGACATACAAACAACATTTTTCAACATAATCTGCATACAAATTTAAGCACTTGTCCCACCGTTTCACAAGTCCCTGGAAACCTGTGGCGTAAAATTCTTTCGGTTGCTGTTGGAACCACACTTGCACTGCTCATTCAACCGCTTCATCTTCAGGAAAGCTTCTCCCGAAAGATGATGTTTCAAAGGGCCAAACAAGTGGAAATCGCTCGGGGCGATAAGGTGGATGTTGGAGGACCTCAGCATTGCTGCACTATGAGGACGGGCATTGTCATGCAGCAGCAAACACCCCTATATTGAGGAGGCCTGGTCGCTTCCGGCGAATGGCGGCACCAAGTTTTGTCAGAATCGTGCAGTACAAGCCAGACGTAACTGTATGGCCACGTTGCTGGAATTCGGTAAGCAGTGCGCCTTGGCAATTCCAGAACAATAGCGCTGGAGATGCTGCAATGACAAGCCCATTCTCTGGCTTTTGTGTTGTGGTGTAAACTGGCGTGGCACCCAGCGGGAGCACACTTTATTGAAGCCTAGCTGCTCATGCTTCGTGTTGTAAGCCTGGCTGCGTGAACAACCAATAGCGGTTGCTACAGTGTCGACTGTTATCCTCCTATCTGCTCCGATGATGTCTTCGACGCGCTGCAACGTTTCCGGTGTGGCGATCTCCACCAGCCGACCGGCTCGATGTTCGTCTTCGATACTTGTTCGCCCTTCCGAGAACTTCTGCACCCAATTATGGATATTTGAGGTAGTTGTTGTTCCCAGGCAGAAGTGAGTTTACCTATCAAAGATATCCGAAGTTTTTCCACATATAGTGCGTATATACCGCTCAACGGGGTTGGTTTGTGGACAATAGGGAACACTACATTGTCTCTGTATTTTGCCCGACGTGACAGGCAATGTCACCATACACAGGCAGCATTTCCTTGCGGATATTCTTTGCTTTTATATGTTTTGCCAATATAAAAACTCACAACGGCATGCTGTTCTATCGTGGTACATGTACTCAGGGATGCTGTCATCTTGTACAGTCATGCACAGAACGATCATTGTGCATCACAATAAAACTAGATAGTGCAGCTATCTAGCGGTGACAGTTTCCTGCACTTAATTAAAAAGCGAAGGTCGCAACTTCGATTTGTAACTTACTTATTGAATTACCCTCGCAGATAGAAAAACTGAACAGAGATGCACAATAAAAGTTTATGTTGGGCTTGGGAAAACTTATTTTTCCACCACACAATATTGTAACTGGCCCATACTACTCTCATGCGCTACATTCGCCGAAAGAGCCCTCACGTTGCGAAGCATTGATTCATTCTGTGTCAGCACAACTTGCTGGCGCACAGTGCCAATATAACGAAGGAAACGATAGCCGAAATGAATATTCAACTCGTGGAATATCCCCCTATTCTCTGGACTTACAAGGGAATCCCTCGAACATGTATGTCACAGATTTCCACCATATTGAAATATGTTACTCATCAAGAAGCTATTGTAGATGCTTGCAAAATAGGAGAGTGCAACATTTTGTTTCTTTCAAAATAAACCGCAAAAACAAAAAATTTGACCATACATAACCATACAAAGACTCCATTGTTAAAGCGTATAAGCTGTGTGGGATTCCCTTGTTAGTGCCATGGGATTTCTGGCAGTTTCCTACATTAAAAGAACTAATTTCAAGGAAAAGAGTTTACAATTGATCAAGAAGTTAACACAGCTGTTAGGGGTATCCATACTATGCTTTGCAAAAACGGTCTCCCGGAAGTCTACGAAAGTTGGTTCAAATGCTGGGGTTGCTGTATTGCTGCGCAGGGAAGATATTTCAAAAAGGAATAACTTGTTTTTGTTATCTGCAATAAAATTTCTTTCCAGGAGCATTGAGAAATTTTTGATCTATTCTCGTAATAATGATTTTGAAAGGATTTATCTCGAGACCTTTAATAATGAACAAACATTTTGATTAAAAAACAGTAACAATCGTTTTTTTGAGTGGACAAGGCGATCATGGCATACAGCTTGCACGGATAGCTTGTTTGCAGCAGCCAGCCAACAACAGCAACATCGTCATTTTTGATGCAGCAGTGGTGAGCAACAGATGAATTTAACAACTCACGGACTGGCTTGACCCTTGATTACTCACGTCGGGTCAGTATGACCTGACCATACTTTTTCTCCACCTGTTTTTATAATTGCTACGTAGTAGTTTTTAACAAAGTAGATGTTTGTTTCCAAGTAGATGTCAGTAGTTTGTTTCCAATTTTTGTTTGTTATTAAAAGATCACATTGAACTTCTTTGAGTAATTAAGCCTAAATTTAACGCCAAGTAACGGGTGTCTTTCATGGATTCCAAGGATTTTAGTCTTTGCACGTGGAATTTCTATGTAAAAACTTAACTTTGGCTAAAATTTGATAACAATATCCAAAGTTTTGATTACAATAAACAAGATTTCCAATGTGTTTGTATAAAGATGCCATCAAAAAGTCCCGGGACTGGTTCATTTAAAGAGAAAGTACGTTATTTAAATACATTTACACAGTGTCCCCTTCAAAATAGTCCGCTTGGGAAGCCATACAGCGAGTCCAGTGTTCCTGCCCTTTAGGAATGTATCATGGAAGTCTTTATGTTGAAACGAGACTTCTGCTATTTGCAGTGGATCTGCTCAATCGTATCAAAGTGGCAACCTTTCAACTGGAACTTCATTTTCGGAAAGAGGGCAAAGTCTGCAGAAGCCAAATCTGGTGAGTAGGATGGGTGTGGAAGCAAATCATGTTGCTTTTCGCAAGAAACTCGCGCGATGGAGTATCCAGTATTTTTCCATGCTACAGATGTGGCTACTTTTGCCGAACGTCCTCAGATTGCTCGTCCATGTTCTCACACTCGAGATCACAATAGCAGCATTTTCTCAGTCCCCCAATGCACAAGAAACAAAATCCTTTGAAAAGCTAATTTATGAATGTTAGGGCTATAATTTACTGCATTTCTGGACTTGTGCATGCGCAACCAGTCCCAGGACATTTTGGATCGCACTTGGTATAACTGTTTCGTTCCACAGAAAACGATAACATTGTCGATTGATAACATTAAAGTTATTACATTAAGCAGCACCCACTCTAATAAGAAATAAATCTAATGGATAGTTTAAATAATTTTCAGACGTCAATTATGTATGCCCTGACCATCATACCCAATGCAACAATGGAACTTGTTGCAGAATAAGCGACACCGGTTACGGTTGTTGCCCCATGCCGCACGCAGTTTGTTGTTCTGACCGACAGCACTGTTGTCCTCAGGGTACAGTTTGTGATGTGCAGACAGCAAGCTGTAAACGGAGAGAAGATGGTTCAAATGGAATGCTAGTCATTACAGAAGAAGGTTACCGGGAGATCGAAATCAGGAAGACTGGTAATGAAATTTCTTATCTTAAAAATTTGGAATATACAGCAAAACCGACGTCAGTGGGACCAGGATACTGCTGGATTTCTTGTCGAAAATGGCAGTTGTGTTTCTCAGTGCATATATGCTATCTTGCCAAAATTCATGGGACATCCCGATTTTACATAAAAATGAGGTATTCCCATAAAATTTAAATGTGTTCATTCATCCCAACACTACACAACAGAGGTCACTTGCATGCTGCAGAATTGGCTATCGGACTTCGGCAGGGTTAGAGTTGTTGGGTGCCTCCTTGGAGACAAAAGTGTTAAAGAGATCCATAAATTAGTTCAAAACAGCATTTGTGTGTGGAAAGATAAAGGTACGACAAGTGTTCAACCCAGGACCAAAAGACGTAAGATTTATGTCGTCCAGAGATCGAAGGACGCTTCGCAGGGTGGTCAATGGAAACCATAAAACATCGGTTGATGGACCGACGAGATCTTTCAGAGAGTTCACTGGGGAAACTGTAAGCGCCAGGAATGTTTGTAGGAAACTGCTTTCACTGGGTTTTCATGGCAAAATTGCAGTTCAGACATCCCACATCAGCAGACTCTGAAGCAATGGCGGATGGTTGAATGGAATAACGAGTCACGATATGGCTAATGCCTGCAAAACTTCATCTGGCAAGCTGTGTATGTCCGTAGTGAATTTTGGCAGAACGTCAGTGATGGTGAGGGGGTGCTTTTCTTGGTTTGGTCTGGGTCCAATAGTGTCTGCGGCTGGTCATCTGAACGTGGCGCGTTACCAAGACATCTTGGACGATGCCACACTCTTTGCTCTCTGGTAGAACTTTGGAAATGGCTCTTTTCTTTTCCAACGTGATAATGCACCTTGCCGCAAAGTAAGGGTTGTAGGCAGATTGTTTAATGAAATGAGAGTGCAAGAACTTGACTGATCTGCACAGAGCCCTGATCTCAATCCCATCGAACATCTTAGGGATGTGTTGGAACGTCGATTGCATGCAGGAGCAGAGTGCCCGAAATCTGTGACTAAACTGTCAAAGGTATTTTTGGCAGAATGACAAAGAATTGCTGTGGAAGCGTATGAGAAACTTGTGGAGAGTATGCTCTATGACAGAATAGAGGCTGTGATAGCAGCAAAAAGTGAACCAACTAGATACTGACACCTGCATTTTTCTAAGCGTTTTCATTAAATTGGCATTGTCCCACGACTTTTGGCAAGATAGTGTATGTAATAATAAAAATGGATAAATAATTTTGATAATTAAATGAAGGGGTTATTACTATTTAATAAATATTGTTTTACTAATTTTTATTTTTTAACTTGTGTACAGTACTGACTCAGTCGAATGCAAAATCGGCTTCCAAATTCTACTTCCAGTTTCACGATTACTGACCATTTATTTTTCATTTCATGATGCATTTGAATCTCAATATCTCGAAAAATTTTCAATTTCCTATTTTTTTGTTTGAAAAAAAGTTCCCCGTCTATCTCAAAGCACTTTCTCAGAAAACCTTGCTATGTGAAGTTTTGACTTCGTGTGCCAGCGAACTGCAAGGAATTTAAAAACATTAAAGAGTTAAGATTTGACGTCACTTCCATTAAAGTTAGGTTATTCTGGTGCAGGTCTTGATTTCATATGAGATGTTTGAGCATGCGCAGTTTGTGCATTTCTGACGCTAGTGGTGCCACTTGTGCATTGCGTAAACTTTTATGCATGTCATTTTATCTCCTATTGTTTTCCATATTCTCGCAGCACCTTTATTAACCTTTAAAT
>JAHWFO010092202.1:0-11991 GCA_023313115.1 Rhysida immarginata
GCTTATTATCTTGTTTATATTGTTAATAAATGTTTTGTTATTATAAACTGGAGTCCGTCTTATTAAGAAAACCAAACAAGCTATTTAATTAAAAAGACTCAATGCCAACTTAGATTGAGCCGAACCACCCACTCGTTCCCTATCCGAGAAACACGGAAGGAAGGTGTGCTCAGGGACCTTAAAATTGGCTTAACTGAATTTACCGATATATTCCAAATTTTAATAATTAATAAGGTCCTGGGTCCTCACACTAACAAGAGAGCATCGAAAAAAGAAAAAACACGTACTGAAATTGTTGAAATTTATTTACAGACATTTAAGACATTCAGTTTAATCCATAAATCAATTAAAATGAAAATTTTATTCAGTATAAAAGTCTGTCATTTTTGAAAGATTTAGAATTAAATCAGTAAACAGTTGCAACCTCACTTTCCTGCATGACCCCCTGATAGCTTCGTTATATTGAAGGTCAGGCTGTGGGGGTGGTAAGTCAAGTGGGTAAGAGAGGTAGGGGTGGTAGGTCAGTAGCATCAAATGACGTGTTTACAATAGATAGGTCAAAGTACAACTTTACAGCGAGTCAGAAAAAAATTCATAGAAAAAAAAATTACAATTGTATTTTAAAGATTTGTTCTACATTTTATGAGAAATGAAATTGTCTACATTTTGGCTATTTTCATTTTACGATTACTTTCACTTAAAAATTCCAAAAAAATGCTGAAATTGCATTTTCAATTCCATAAAGCTGTAATTGTTTGTTTATAATTTTTTTTAAAAATTTTGAAATATAATATTCTGAAATGAAATAAACGATATAAACATAAAAGTATTATTGATTTATCATAAAAATTTCTAGAATTAAAGGATCATATATCAATTCACAAAAAAACAGTTTCTAATGATATATCAGAAGTCCATTTTTTCTTGACAAAATGGCCAGTCGTGAAACAGTTAAACATGAGTCTTCGCATTCCGGCTCGAGCAGGACCTTTTCAGGTGATGGGCCGAGTCGGAAACAGCCCCTTTTCAGGGATTGCTGCCATGGGCAAGGAAAGGGGCCCTGCTAGGCTGACGATCTCGCGGTCCCCCTCCAGCCCATCACCATAGGGAAACCTCAAAGCTTCCGCCTTGACGTCCCCGTGCCTCGCAGATGTTATGCGGACTCGAACCCACCAGAGCTGGGTTAATAATGTGAGAGAGGGGTTAGGAGAGTCATAGTTACTCCCGCCTTCAATGAATCTCTTCACTTTGACATTCAGAGCACTGGGCAGAAATCACATTGCGTCAGCACCGGCCTACGGCCATCGCAATGCTTTATTTTAATTAAACAGTCAGTTTCCCCTGGTCCGTACCAGTTCTGAGTGAGCCGTCATTAGTCAGCCGGTAAGCGGCAAGCGAGCGTTCTGCCACCCTAGCCGCGACGTTCCATGATAACTGCGTCGCCGGTCCACGAGCACCCCTTCCAAGCCGCTGCGATAACGTGAAGCATCCATGCCACGTGATGCCGACGCAGTTTCCCCATCACAAAGAACACGCGGCAAGCACCGCAGAAGCGAAGAACGCGTCGTTCGACGGCCCTTCCGAGACACAACGCAGTCCGGTTATCAGTCGATCGCTTCTTCCGATCGTGGCCCCGACTGACCCAGCCCTCAGAGCCAATCCTTGTCCCAAAGTTACGGATCTGGCTTACCGACTTCCCTTACCTACATTGTTCTAACGACCAGAGGCTGTTCACCTTGGAGACCTGCTGCGGATATGGGTACGGTCCGGTGCGAAAATCACTTACTCTCCCTCGGATTTTCAAGGGTCGGCGGGAGCGCTCCGGACACCGCAAGAGCCACGGTGCTTTACGGGAACAACATCCCTTTCTCCGTGCGAGCCGATTCCAGGGAGTCCGTCCCTTACAAAGAATAGACAACTCTTCCCGGGACTATCGCCAACGTCTCCGAGTTCTTTTGCTTTACCGCATCTCCGCATCCGGGTCCGGAATATTAACCCGATTTCCTTTCGGGCTATCGGGGTCGTTTACAATTTTTTAATTTTTTATTTTGCACTGACACCCCAGTTCGGAACGGGTTTCCCCTATTCCTTAGGGCCAACTGACCCATGTTCGATTGCCGTTCACATGGAACCCTTCTCCGCTTCAGTCCTCAAGGTTCTCACTCGAGTATTTGCTACTATCACCACGATCTGCACGCCGCCGCGACCCTCCTACTCGCCGGGGCTTTTGGCTTACCAGAAATCTTTCTGCCCCGGCTGGGTATGGGCTCGACGCTGGAGCGCCTTCCATTTTCAGGGCTAGTTGCTTCGGCAGGTGAGTTGTTACACACTCTTTAGCGGATTCCAACTTCCGTGGCCACCGTCCTGCTGCCTATAGCAACCAACACCTTTCATGGGGTCTGATGAGCATCCGCATCGGGCGCCGTAACCCAGCATTTGGTTCATCCCACAGCGCCAGTTCTGCTTACCAAATATGGCCCACTGGGCACTTGCATCCTCTTGCCGGCTTCAGTCATGTAAACCGGCAATCTCACCCATTGAAAGTTTGAGAATAGGTTGAAGTCGTTTCGACCCCGAGGCCTCTAATCATTCGCTTTACCGGATGAGACTGCGTTCCTCAGCGAGCACCAGCTATCCTGAGGGAAACTTCGGAGGGAACCAGCTACTAGACGATTCGATTGGTCTTTCGCCCTTATACTCAGGTCTGATGATCGATTTGCACGTCAGAATCGCTACGGACTTCCACCAGAGTTTCCTCTGGCTTCGTCTTGCGCGAGCATAGTTCACCATCTTTCGGGTCCCAACGTGTGCGCTCAGACTCCACCTCGCCGACATGAGCGGCTGAGACGGGCCGGCAGTGCGCCGCCGAGCTCCACCGGCGGATATTGCGCCCGCGAATGGAAGAAGAGCTTCGCTCACCCGGACAGATCCTGCCTCGGTCAGTGAGAAGCCTGACCTTCACTTTCATTGCGCCTTAGGGTTTCGTAATGCTTTGCGAGTAACCCTTTGACTCGCGCACGTGTTAGACTCCTTGGTCCGTGTTTCAAGTGCCGCCATGAGAGCACCAACGCCCGACCACCAGTGAGCCAACAGAAGACCCAACAACCACACGAGTGGCGATCGGTATCTGGCAGCTCGACCTGCCGAGCGGGCAATGCGGCGCATCGAGTGCGGGCACACAAAGCCTCGGTTGTGTAGCGGCCAAAAGCAGGGACTGGCTGTAACACCATCTGGCAGCTACCCCAAACACCACCTTTCTTACGGGCAACCCAACCGGTCGCGGCGTCCTACCGGGGGGGGGGGAATGCACCCGCCCGCTGCCGGCTAGCCATCGGACGTATGGCTCCCCTCAGGTCCATACATCGCGACAGCCGTCGACCCGCAGACGGGTTGAATCCCCCCGTTCAACCTTCGAGGGCCCACCCGTTTGCTTCCGAGCGGTTTCATGTACTCTTGAACTCTCTCTTCAAAGTTCTTTGCAACTTTCCCTCTCGGTACTTGTTTGCTATCGGTCTCGTGGAAGTATTTAGCCTTCGGTGGAGTTTACCACCCACTTAGGGCTGCACTCCCAAGCAACATGACTCCAGGGAAAGAGCCATCCGGCAGACACAACGAGAAGCCAAACGGACCTTGCACCTGCCATGGGCAGTGGCCGCGGTCAGGGGGACTTAGGCTTCCGCGATCTGCCGGGAGAAGCTCCTCCCAAACGCCACATTGCCCGTCATCCGATAGAGAGGAGGGCTTCAGCGCTGGGCTCTTCCCTGTTCACTCGCCGTTAGTAGGGGAATCCTTGTTAGTTTCTTTTCCTCCGCTTACTTATATGCTTAAATTCAGCGGGTTATCTCTTCTGATCTGAGGTCGAGTTGATTTCTAATGACAGCATGGACACAAGAGGCTGCCTCCTTTTCCCTTGCCCCCAAAACCCCATGCCCTTCAGAACGCACAACGAAGTGCGCGGACGGGGGTTCAAGAAGCAAAGAGATGACAAGAGGACCGCAGACGGACTAAGTCAGGCCGAAGCGCTCTCTCAGGAGCCCTGCCATCCTCTACTTTTCCGCGGCATTCAAACACTCTCTGTCCACGTGCCAGCCACCAATTTTCAGGCTTTGCACCTTTAATATATTTTTTTCTAGCTAGAGGCATCTCTCCCTCCGTGAGGAAAGATGTTCTCCAGCGAGACGTAGGGTCTTCCTGGCAAGCCGTGTCAGACCCGCGAGTACAAAGAGGCTTCAAACCCTTCAATATATTTCTAGCTGGAGGCGTTTCCTTCCTCTGTGAGAAGGGACAACTGTCTCCAGCGAGACGCAGCGTCTTTTTGGCGACCCCGCGAGTACGATTTTACCGACCCTCAGACAGGCGTGGCCCCGGGAGAAACTCGGGACCGCAATGTGCGTTCGAAACGTCGATGTTCAATGTGTCCTGCAATTCACATTACTTCACGCAGTTGGCTGCGTTCTTCATCGACGCACAAGCCGAGTGATCCATCGCTCGGAGTTGTATTAAACAGAAACGAGCAGTCCATTGCCGTAGACGCATCTACAAGCCGACATGGACCCTCAAACGACCTAGATTCTGGTCTAGGTTAGATGGATTCCAACCGGCCACAAGAATCCTCTCGGTTGGCGGACAAAATATTTAACCGAGGTTTGAGAAAGGGTGCCGGGCGGCTCTGAACCGAGGTTTGAGAAGAAACTAAAGTGCCCAAGGAAGGTAACGACTGCGTCCCACAGAACTCCACAAGACGCTTTTCCTCAACGTTCGTAGACACTGGGCGCTTGTCAAAAGTGGATGGGACATCAGCAGGCACCCTTCCATTTGTGGCGAGCACACTCTGGCTTCTGCAGAACTGCAACCGAAGCTCTTTAAACCTCTCTCCCTACTGGCTGGCACCCCAAGGCAGTAACCCTTCAAGGCGAGCTGCTTCGCTGTGCCAATTTCAAGCGACCAGTAGGGCATAGCCCCGTGACTGTCCCACTAAACGTAACAATCTCGCGGGGAAGGCAGAAGTAGCTTTCAGAATCTATGTGCAAAAGCCCTTTGCCCACCTTCTCCCACAGACAATTAACGAGACGGTACCTCTGCGTCCGTCGCTAGCAGGGAACACTCACGCTATGGGAAAAATGGCAGTCGTCCCCGCATGCTTTCGCAGGACGTTGCGAAGTTGCGCGTGCATGGCCAGAACGACGCTGTCATCAGGATAGGTACCCGTGCTTAAAGATAAAAAAGAAATCTAGGGAGGAGAGCAGCCAGCTCAAGATCCGTCATGCAAACCCCTGCCAACCCAGAAACAACGGCCAACGCAGCTGTCGGCAGCCAAGCCTTACCATGACCCTTAGGGTTTCGGTGGCTGCCACTTGGCATCGCCGTTCCTTCCGTACCATCTCTCTCGGACCAGAGAGCGTGTGGCAGGGCCCAACCATCGCCCCAAGAACAGACGCTCTGCCTTCTTGTTCATCTGATCTTTCTCCCACACGGCCGTGCAAGCCGTTCGGTACAGACGAAAGCATCAATTGAATCATCAAGCCATCAGAGCTTCTGGTGGAACTGGTTGTTTCCTCGACCTGTCGCAGCCTACAGACACGGTCTCCGTCTCATGACTGCTGCCAGACTCCCAACAGAACGTTGGGATTCATTGCCTGGTCTTCAGTGGGGAAAAACTGCTACGCAGTACGCACTTGACTGTTAGCCCGCTTTACCGCGATTGTCAGAAGCGGTCGGACTACGGGTTCGAGTACGGACGTGCGACTCGTTGCGAGTTTTAAAAGTTATCTTACGACAATGATCCTTCCACAGGTTCACCTACGGAAACCTTGTTACGACTTTTACTTCCTCTAAATGGTCAAGTTCGGTCATCTTCCCAGCAGGCCACTGCAACCCGCAGCGGACCTGCCAGTCCGAAGACCTCACTAGATCATTCGATCGGTAGTAGCGGCGGGCTGTGTGTACAAAGGGCAGGGACGTAATCAACGCGAGCTTACTGGGAATTCGTCGTTCACGGGGGATAATTCCAAGTCCCGATCCCTATCACGAAGGAGGTTCAACGGGTTACCTGCTCCTTCCGGAGTAGGGAAAGCACACGCTGATTACTTCAGTGTAGCACGCGTGCGGCCCCGGACATCTAAGGGCATTACAGACCTATTATTGCTCAATCTCGTCCGGCTGAGCGCCGCTTGTCCCTCTAAGAAGCGATCGTCCGACCCAGGCAAAGCCCGTTCCCCTGCCTCCCTCCCCCAACTCCATCGAAGAAGAAAAGGGAAGGTTTAAGAGGTGACGGCACCCCGAGATCAGACGTCTATTTAGCAGGCTAGAGTGTCGTTCGTTATCGGATTTAACCAGACAAATCGCTCCACCAACTAAGAACAGCCATGCACCACCACCCACTGAATCAAGAAAGAGCTCTCAATCTGTCAATCCTTTCGGTGTCTGGGCCAGGTGAGTTTTCCCGTGTTGAGTCAAATTAAGCCGCAGGCTCCACTCCTGGTGGTGCCCTTCCGTCAATTCCTTTAAGTTTCAGCTTTGCAACCATGCTTCCCCCGGAACCCAAACACTTTGGTTTCCCAGAAGCTGCCCGCCGAGTCACAGGAGGAACTCAGGCGGATCGCTGGTCGGCATCGTTTATGATTAGAACTAGGGCGATATCTGATCGCCTTCGAACCTCTAACTTTCGTTCTTGATTAATGAAAACATTCTTGGCAAATGCTTTCGCAGTTGTTCGTCTTGCGACGGTCCAAGAATTTCACCTCTGAATACGAATGCCCCCGTCTGTCCCTATTAATCATTACCCTGGGTTCCGAAAAACCAACAAAATAGAACTGAGGTCCTATTCCATTATTCCATGCTGTGCTATGCGGGCGGGACACTCCTGCTTGGAGCACTCTAATTTGTTCAAAGTAAACGTTCCGGTCACCCAAGACACTCAACGAAGAGCACCGAGGGACGGCCGGCAGGATGGCTCCGGGGCCGGCAGTGAAACCGCGCGAAGGCGGACCGCCGGACCGGCACCGAGATCCAACTACGATCTTTTTAACCACAACAACTTTAATATACGATATTGGAGCTGGAATTACCGCGGCCGCTGGCACCAGACTTGCCCTCCGATAGATCCTCGTTAAAGGATTTAAAGTGTACTCATTCCAATTACGGGGTCTCTGTCGAGTCCCGTATTGTTATTCTTCGTCACTACCTCCCCGTGCCGGGAGTGGGTAATTTGCGTGCCTGCTGCCTTCCTTGCACGTGGTAGCCGTTTTTCAGGCTCCCTCTCCAGAATCGAACCCTGATTCTCCGTTACCCGTTACGACCATGGTAGGCGTATAACCTACCATCGACAGTTGATAAGGCAGACATTTGAAAGCTGCTTCGCCGGTGCAAGGACCGTGCGATCGACTCCAAGTTATCCAGAGTCACCAAAAGGGAACGGATCGTTTCTGATCCGTATTGGGCTTGTTCTAGTAAAAGTGCTCGTCCCCGAAGGTCAGAGCTTTTCAGCATGTATTAGCTCTAGAATTACCACAGTTATCCAGGTAGGGTGGTACAATCTAAGGAACCATAACTGATTTAATGAGCCATTCGCGGTTTCACCTTAATGCAATATGCACTTAGACATGCATGGCGTAATCTTTGAGACAAGCATATGAATACTGGCAGGATCAACCAGGTACCTTACAAAACACTCCTCAACCGGCCAAGCAGTATCCAACGCCGCGTACGTGACGCAGACACCCTCGGCCGATTTCTTTTTCAAAATAACGTGAACCTCTGCAGAGCTCACAGTAACACCATGGACGGGCGATATATCCGTCGGCGTCTTTCTAATAGATATTTCGGCTAACCAAGTTTGCTTTTCGGAAGCCGTTTGCTCTCTCTCTCTCTCTCTTTATGGTACGATGTCGGGCAGCTTCCCGTGGAAGGCTCGCTCGAATCTGTCACCAAAGCAATTGTATCCACTCTCCACCGGTAAGAATCGACGTTCGCAGCGGGGCGCAACGACGTTCTACCGTCAAAGCTGCAGCACGAACCTCAAATCCCGTCATCGGGCTTTAAGTAGCTACATCAACATGCCTCTTTTTATTATTATAAAAGGAAGCGTAACCTTAACATCCCACAGTGTGTCTCAGGTGATCCTGGGAACGATTCTGTGACAACCGCCGGTCGATACGATTGCTACAAGGAACCCAGCCTTTATGCTGTCGGGTTCAGGCCGTCAACAAGCCTGCGAAACCAGACTTTCTGTAGCCGGGTGGCCTGTCAAACGGGCGGCCTATCACCGAACCAACGCTCCAGCAGAATGGTTCCCCCCTCCGGAAAATAACGACCACACAGCCCGCTGTCTTTCCACCAGTCGCGTTTACGACCCATAGTGTCAGAGAACGGAAACCCTAGTGGACGGAGCTGAAGCGGTCGCCCTTGCCGATGGCGGGAAACCCTCCCTTAGCGAACGTTGCTGGCAACGTGGGGGCCTCGAAGCCTGCGGCTTGTCACCGAACCAACGCTGGAGCAGAATGGTTCCCCCCCACCGGAAAATAACGACCACACAGCCCGCTGTCTTTCCACCAGTCGCGTTTACGACCCATAGTTTCAGAGAACGTAAACCCTAGTGGACCGAGCTGAAGCGGTCGCCTTTGCCGATGGCGGGAAACCCTCCAATATTCCGAAAGTTGTTGGCAACATGGGCGATTCAAGGAACATACCCGGGTGAATCCCAGCATTCGCCCGCGGGATGGCTACTCGCCCATGCAATTTGACACCACCCGTGAAGAAACGAGAAAGCGTAGGTCGTAGCTTACATCGTTCTCCTATTTAGGGAGCTGGTTCAAAGAAGCCGAACTAAAGATCGAAGGAGTAATTTATTTTCCGCCCCTTTGTTTTAATAACGTTAATACGTTTTAATTTTGACTAATCTTCTCTCCACTCACCTCAATATATATATAGCACAGGACCATCTACACTTGTTTTGAACATTAGTAGGTAATTAAAAGTCCAGGAAAGGGGTTCACCTCTCGGCCGAACAAGAGTCGCCAAAGGCGGCATGAAATGCGAACCTCTGGTAAACCCTCTTGAAAGTAGCATGTTTTATTTTGGATTGTTGATATTCGAAATTTTTTCATAGGGAGAACCTCGAAGAGTTGCCTACTCAATTATTAAAGCCCGGGTCGGTTGACTTCCACCCCGAGTAGTTCGGCTGGTCGTTCAGAGGTGCGGTGTCGCACCCCATTCACATGGAAAATTCGAAAACCGCGGATCGCGTTGATATTTGGCGGGCATACGTACCTCTTCAGGCCACATCATTCCACCGAGTTTCGGGTCATTCGCACATAGCCAAATTTTCGGTCTGCTAGCATCCTGCTCAAGCTGTGTTCATCAATGGGACTCAGTCGAATTTCTACTCAAAACTCGAACCACGGCCGATCGCCTTAATATTTGGCGGGCATATGTACTTCTGCAGTCTGCATTATTATACCGAGTTTCGCGTCATTCGGACATAGTCGAATTTTCGGTCCGGTGGCATCATGCTCGAGCTGTGTTCATCAATGGAACTCGGGCGAATTTCGGTTCAAAACTCGAACGGCCGATCGCCTTAATATTTGTCGGGCATATGTACCTCTTCAGACCGCATCATTCCACCGAGTTTCGGGACATTCAAGTGGTCTGGTGGTGGTGTAGTCACAAACGAGCTCTGTTCATTGTTGGGACTTAGTCGAAATTCAAACCACGACCGATCGCCATGATATTTGGCAGGCACTTACACGTTACTAGCCCGCGTGTTTTTATCCCGATTTCGCGTCGACTGGAACATAGAAAAAAATTCGGCTCTGGTCGCAGTCAAGCCTTGTTCTACTGAACAAAGAGCTGTGTTCATCAATGGAACTCGGGAGAATTTCGGTTCGAAACTCGAACCACAGCCGATCGTCTTAATATTTGGCGGGCATATGTACCTCTTCAGGCCGCATCATTCCACCAAGTTTCGGGACATTCAAGTGGTCTGGTGGTGGTGTAGTCACAAACGAGCTCTGTTCATCGTTGGGACTTAGTCGAAATTAAAACCACGACCGATCGCCATGATATTTGGCAGGCACTTATACGTTACTAGCCCGCGTGTTTTTATCCCAGTTTCGTGTCGATTGGAACATAGAAAAAAATTCAGCTCTGGTCGCGGTCGATTCTTGTTCTACTGAGCAAAGACCACTGGACAATGGCTAGTCGCCTGTCAAGCGGACAAGAGGATCGCAACTGGAGGAGACCAGCGGCGGCCCACATGCCGGAGCGCTTTGAAGCAAGAGGTAAGTGGACGTAAGCGGGCGGCTTGACAGCAGGCTTCTGGAATACAAGGATACACGGCAAGAAACGGGACCGGGATCCCTGAGCCAGGGTATCTAGCGTGTATTCAACCTGTGCTGCCCCTCTCAGCATGTACCCCTTTGTAGCCGGGCTAGAGGGCGAGGACACATGGCGACAGCAAGCCAAGTAGACCGTGCTACGTAGCGCGGCCGAAGCAACATCGAGACCGAGGCAGAAGGAACCCACCGCAACAGGACGAATTCGACCATGACCAGCGCCCCGACAAGAAAATGTGAGAGAGAGCGGACCTACACTTTAAACTTGGATCAACTAGCGAGCAGCAGTGTCGACGAATAAACACAGAAGGGTGCACTAAATAAATAAATACAGGCCTGCGTGAGTGTATTTTTTATAGTGGGACTAAAGAACTGAATTGTTGAAGAGTGATCATGAACTTTCTTTTGTTTTGTAAAGGATAGAACTATTTAAACTGTATTAACTTATTTGTATATCCATAAGAATCATTAACGTTTCAGTAATAGAGTAGAGAGAGCCAGTTATTAACAAAAATAAATATAAAGGGGGGAGAAGAATCCTAGTAAGGTAAGAAAGATATACATGTAGTAAATTAAAAGAGTGAGCTATTTTAGAAGATTGGTTATTAGGGTTGAGTAAAGTATTCTAGGAAATTTCTTTTCATGGTTACTTGTAATTGTTTTAAGTGATTGAATACAGAGGGTTGATTCAGATAAAATGAGACGACTTTGCAGTTCTGTTATGATGGTGTAATACCATGGAGCCACCATCGGTTGTGTTCGATGTGAGAACCACGTTGTTGGACTATCGCCCGGCACCGTAATTTCCACTGAAGTAGGCTGAGTTTGAGAGACTCCATGGGAAGTTCGTTCCACACCTGCTGACACACTTCCCATAGCCCTTCAACTTTTCTTGGTCGGCGAATTCCAAGCCGTCGTTTCAGGAGAACAAAACCACAGAAATCCATCGGTGATGCATCAGGAGATTTTCAGGCACATGAGAGAACGGAATAACTCGTATGCCCGTCTCCTGTTCCATCTTCCTGTAGTAAGCCACAGAGAACTTGGCAGTGTGGCTTGATGCCTTGTCCATGTGGATCCAAACTTTTGATTGCTCACCAGGGTACAAACGTGGGATATCCTGCCGATATATGTGGTCCATTACATTACTCTGGAAGTATGCTGCATTAATTTTACAGTTTCCAGGAACTCGACGAATCGGGAGCAGTCCATGTGAGCAATATCCGGCAACCACCATGAAGCCCTTTGAAAATTTTTCCTTGCACCTTCGGACAAAATTGGACCTGGCCTTGCCCCCTCTTTCGCGATAGTAAATTGCCCTGGGTTTGTTGGTGTCATCGAGGTGCACCCAAGCTTCATCCAAGGAGACAACCCACTTCTGTCGGTCACCTGCAAGATGGTTTTCATACAGTTTTCTGGCGTTGATGAATCGTTCCTGCACGTGCCTGGCCGACAGTCTGTGACCGCGCGCTTTATGAAGTTGCTCCAGCCCAAGATTGTCATTAATTATCTGGAGACTGTTGCCTGTGAAATACCTTTCCTTTGGGTTAGACTTTTCTGTGTGGGGGGATTTATATGAGTATTCAAACTTAAAGCATAAGTTTTGTTTATTTTGTGCCCTGTAGTGCGTGGGAGGGGGGGTGCCGTAAGGACCCCCTTA
>JAHWFO010092202.1:12001-24581 GCA_023313115.1 Rhysida immarginata
CAACAAAATACCAAACGAACTCAAAACACACACTGACACCAGTCACAATTTACTAATTCAAATTGAACATTTATTGAAGCTTTAGGTTTAAGCTTTATTATTTATTTTAATTTGCCCTTTTGTTAAATATACTAAATTTTCAGTTATCCTTTACGCTTCTGTCATCGTGCTTCCTCTTCCACATCTAATAATTAAACTGTATAATTTGATAAAATATCTTTATAGATGCAAACTATGGATCAGTTCAATAGAAAAGATGATACTGAATAGTGCTGAAAAGTTAGGGTATGAAGATGTGAAATATAAATTCCTATGCGCTCAACACTTCGGTGAGTCTTGTTTCACATCCTCATTGAAAAATCGAATTCCTAAAGATGCAGTCCCATCACGAATGATGAGCACAAACGTGGAAGAACAACCGCCCCGGAAGATTTAAAAACAGTCATTTGAAAAACAGGTAACTGATTGAAATATACAGGGTGAGTTTTAAGTATACCAACACACTGCAGGGAATGGTACCTGACTGGAAATGGAGTAAAAACAGGTCATATCAATGTGTCTGGAAAGGGACAGTGCATGTGCAAATCGCTCCGGCAAATAGTACATGTCTTTTCAGATGCTCTCAGAAGTAAAAATCCAGGGGAATTAAGCGCGGTGATCGAGCAGGCCATTCAACAGGGCCTCTTCATCCTATCCAACGGCTGGGAAAGATGTTCAGGTGTCGGCGAACAATAATGCGAAAGTGGGGTGGCGCTCCATCGTACCTACTACCGCGGTAATAATGTATTTCCGGACACATGTTGATAGGACGTTTTTATTACTCCATTTCCATTCGGGCACCATTCCCTACAGTTTGTCGATGTGCCCGGATACACAAGAGTGAAGATTAGCAGTTATAACAAGTTAACGTTCGAAAGTAACTGTCCTTCTGAATGGAAAAAAAAATCATTAAAGTAAAACAGATAGTGGTTTTTTGAGACATTTTACTACCCTTTAAAATAATGATGTATATAAAAAATAACAAAACATAAAATAAATTATTTAATTCCTCATTTCATTAAAGGGCATTGTACAGCCATTAGAAGGGACTGCCACCGAAGAGAATGTTCAATAGATGATTTTTCCACAGCAGAAATCCACATCCCGAGGAGATAAATGAATCCCTTGAAATCTCTACGGTAATTTAGTCTATCATTTATAAACCTCCGTACTTCTCTGCTAATTACTTGTATAATGAAATTTGAGTGATGTATTACCTAGGTCGATATGTTTATAGAATACATGTATATACATAAATAAATAAAGTTTGCTTGTATGTTCTAATAGCTTGACTGCCTTTTTTTTTTTTTACAAGAAAAAGTATGTTTACTTAGTAGTAGTGGCTCTCCAGCAATAACCATATATGCATTTGTTAGTTGGTATATTTCTAACATACAACCTTTTTACAGGAAAATACATCAGCAGATACTGAAATCCATTCAATACATGAACAGCTCCCTAAGGTATTTAGAATTTAAAAAGCCAGCTTATATTTAATATTTATGGGGATGTTAAAATACTACAAATATTGTTTTTTATTTTTTTGTAGGGAACAAAACAGTTGACACCCAAACAAGGAAAATAAAAAACCTTCAGGCTCGTGTTTAAAAAGTAAAAAAAGCTGTTGCCAAATTTGCAAGGGAGTGGCAATATTTCAATTATTAAGATTTTGCATATATTAAAAAACAAGCTGTCTTACAATCAATATACGAGGTCTGTTCAAAAAATACGTAGACTGTTTGAGTTGCGCGGGCCCTGTTGGTCCCAATCAAAATCGCTTGGTGTCGCCATCTTCTGACAGATCCGCTGATTACAAGGCATTTTTTGATTGCAAATATCGGTATTGGTTGATTAGCTACGCGGTTGTTTGTGAAGTGTGTTTTTTTCGTTTGGCGGATTTTTAGAATGAGTGACTTGAACGAGCAAAGAGTTGCTGTGAAATTTTGTGTAAATTCTGTGTCTGCGGGATGCTATCCGGCGGAAAATGCCAGAAATGTGGACGAGTGGTGACCGGTTGTTTCATCACGACAACGCTCCAGCCCATTCAGCCCTGAGAACTCGAGAGTTTTTGGCCAAACACTCGATCACTGTTCTTCCTCACCCACCCTACTCACCTGACCTCGCTCCTTGTGACTTCTTCTTGTTTCCCAAACTCAAAAGACCTTTGAAAGGAAGGAGATTTGAGACAATTCCCGACATAAAGGCAAATGCGACGAAGGCGCTGAAGGACATCACAAAAGAAGCTGTTCCAGGACTGTTACCAAAAGTGGAAACACCGTTGGGATAAGTGTGTGCGTCGGGGAGGAGAGTACTTTGAAGGGGACCCAGATGTGTAACTTCTGAATAAAGTATATTTTGTTTTATGACGTCAGTCTACGTATTTTTTGAACAGACCTCGTATATGTATAGCTGGCCAATTAAAAATTTGTGGTGGAGCGTCACACGGTAGACACTGATCTTTGCATGACAAAGAATTTGCTCTAAATATTTATTTTAAAAGTCCTGTAGCGTATTGGCTGCTTCAAAAATATTTGAATTTACCAATGATCAAAAAAAGAGCATAAGAAATGTAGGGAATGGTTCTGGTTTTTGTCCTGAGCTATGATGAGATGAGCACAAAGAAGGGACTTCAGTATAATCAATATGGCATTCCTAGCACTGCTTATAGTAAGTATGCTACGAATACCTTAGTTTTCATGCTAAGAGGACTAAACAAGAAGTGGCAGCAGACGACAGGTTTTTTTCTTCATCTAATACCATCCCTATGGAAACTCTTAAGAGTTGATTGTTTCAGGCTTTTAAAAAGGTTTCTGGAATTGGGCTGCAAATTGTTGCAATGGTTTCTGATCAGGCTCTGTATTCAGAACTTAAAATTTCAGAGACCTCACCATTTGTAGAATATAAGGGAGCTAATCTTTGCTCTATATGATGCACCTCACTTACTGAAATCCGTATGGAACGATTTTAAAAAATATGATGTAATATTTGAAAAAACGAAAACTGCTAAATGGTGCCATGTTGAACAGTAATTTCTGTTGATTCTTCTCCCCAGTACAGAGTTGCACCCCGCCTTACTGAAGCTCGTTTAGAGGGTAGTGGTATTTCGGCTACGCGTGTTAAACTGGCTGCTTTAGTTTTAAGTCATTCTGTGGCAAGTGGAATATCCCTTTTAACTGCCTCTAATTTTTTTCCACCTGTGGCATCATATACAGCTGATTTTATTGGGAAAATGGACGAGCTGTTTTGCAGTTTTAATAGTCAAACCCTTAAACACAAAAAAGCAGCTGCAGTAGGTGTAAACCAGTGATTCCATACGTGTGAAAATGTGGAAGGAGAAATTAAATTGGGTAAAATCCTGGCAATTTGTCAAAGCAGATAACAAAAAAATTACCACTGCATGTAAAAAGGTTGGATATTAAATATCAGTTGTAGGTTGGTTGGTTAGCATTATGGGCACATCAACTACGAGATCATTTGCGCCCTATACACTAGAAAAAATTACATAGTTTTCAATAAAAAAGTCCTATATTCCACCAAGAGCTAAAAATTTAAAACCTTAAATACATAAATAACTTAAAACCAATCTGAGGTAAAAATTTAAAAGGAAATAAAAGCTGATATATACAATTAAAATTACAAGATCAAACACTAAAATCCTTAAAACCTTCATCTATCCAAGTTTGCATAATATTCTCATATATTTATTATATACATTTAAAAAGACGAGCTTTTTTAAGAAATAAAAACACTCTTTTGACATTTAAACGGGAATCTCCAAGTATTTCCGTTAAAGTGCCGTTAATTCCTAGAACCTGCGGTAATTGTTGGTATTTTTTACATTTTATCAGTATATGTTTAATAGAAAGCTCTGTTCCACATGAACATATGGGTTTATTCTCCCTTTTTAATAGGTACTGATGAGTCATACGCTTGATGATGTAATCCATGAACCAATTTTAAGTTTCACTTTTTGTAACTTATTATTAGAAATAGTAGCTGTCCAATTTACCTGCCAATGACGAAAAATTTTTCCTTTTATCAACGGATGGATATGCTCTGGTATAGATTTAAAGAGAAACTTTGGAAGTGAAGAAATAGCACCTCTTGCAGCTGTATCCACTATTTCATTCCCTTGGATTCCCAAATGGCTAGGAATCCAACAAAATAGAATATGTGTATTAAGTAATTCCAAGTGGAATAAGTTTTCCTGTATTTTTTGCGTGAAGTAATTTTGTGGGTTACTTAATGGCGCTTAATGAGTCTGTAAAAAGAATAACATTCATATTCGAATACAAACGGCAGAACTCCAGGGCCTTCACGATTGCCAAAAGTTCTGCAGAGCAGATAGAATATTCATCTGGTAAATGATATGATCTTAAGTATTCATTAACCTTCCATCACACGCGGGTCATCTGAGAGATTCTGATGTTAAGATTTTCTTTTTTTCCGGATAGCCAATAGATGGCGAACTCTGTCATTCCGTGTATCTTCTTATCTCAAACTGTGTTTGTTTAGATCGTATGTGAAATTTCAAAATTTAGCAGTGTTATTAAAAATCAAAATTTTCATCTGTGAGATCCCCACGTGCATCGTTGTAAGTATTCAACTTTCACCGTTTCTTAAAATTATTTTTACTAATCTAAAGGTATTAATGTACTATTACATGCAACGTGGTATTTGCGGTCTCAGCTTAATACTAGCCCTGGGTCGACAAGGTTGTGTCGGTTAGAAGGTTTCCAAAGAGACTGAACGTTTTTATCTTCTTTCGGCATTTTAGAATAAGTCACAAAAACATATATTATAGCACAGAACTGACAAGAAATACTTCCACATAAAAGGGGAGATGAGAGCAATTAGATCATCATAGCAATAAAATAGGAATCCATTTCAATTCCGAGAGAGCAAACTAACTGCGTTCAACCTCGTCCGCCACCTTTATATAATGTTTAAAAATCTTCATGTATATAATGTTTAGGAATCCATGCATTTATGTTTAAAAATCTCCTCTTAGTTTAACAAATTCCACATTATTCCGTTAAAGATTTTTCTGTGCTTTTTACGAAAAAATTTTGAAAGGTACTCACGCCGTTTTAGTTGAAATCTCCATAGCTAACTAGTTGATTTTGCTGTTTGTTTAAGATCCAACTACGTTTTGAAATGTTCTTCACTTTATCTGTTTCACTTCTCAGCTCAGGTAGGAGTAGCTGGAGTTTCTGCTTGTTCAGCCCCTACCACAAGTTAACCAATGTTGGTAAGTCTATTTACATACCAACCAATCACATACATAGTGGATATACGAGGCCTGAGAAAAGTATCCGAACTAATTTTTTTTGCGAAAACTGATGGTTTTGGATCTCGCGCGCTTGCATGAGCCGACCTTGAACCTTTGTGCGTATGCGTGAATTATTTCCCGCCTCTCAATAGCATCAGTTGCTGGCAATCGGCATTAGAGGGAGGTAGTGTGTTGTGCTCTCGTCGGTTATTGATTTGAAGGAAAATGACGGAACGACTGGAGCAGCGTTACTGCATCAAATCTTGCCAGAAACTGGGCGACAGCCAGGTGAAAACCATCCGGAAGATTCAGACGGCTTTGGGTGACGATGCTATGGGCATAACACAGATTAAGGACTGGTACAACCGGTTTAAAGACGGCCGCACGTCGGTGGAGAGCGAGCCACGCACCGGTCGGCCATCAGCATGCCAAAATGACCAGGTCATTGCGAAAGAGAGCGCTGTGGTGATGCGGGACCGTCGTGTGACTATCCGAGAAGTTGCGGAAGAGGTGGGCATCAGTACGATTTCGGCACATTCCATTCTGACCATGAAGAGACTGGTGGCGAAATTCGTGCCAAAGCTGCTGACGGCGGAGCAAAAGCAACTGCGTGTTGATGTCTCACAGGAGATGCTGGCCTCCGCAAACAGTGACCCCGACTTCATGAACACCATAATCAGTCATTGGTGATAAGCATTCCTCGTCACCAGAAGGCCCGCCAAGTGCGCAGCAATGTGAAAGTGATGCTGACTGCTTTCTTTGACTCTCGCGATGCGGTACACCACGAGTACGCACCACAGGATCAAACAATCACCAAAGAGTACTAGAGGGATGTCCTCCGTCGCCTCCGTAATGCAGTGCAGCGCAAGAGATAGCAGTTGTGGTCAACAGGCAATCGGCGCCTCCATCATAATAACGCTCCAGTCCATTCCTCGCACTTGATTCAGACTTTTTTGGTGAAATACCAGACTCCCGTGGTACAATAGGCTCCTTACTCTCCTGACCTGGCCCCCTGCGACTTTTGGCTGTTCCCCAAACTCAAGAGGCCATTGAAAGGAACGCGATTTCAAATAAGAGAGGACATTATGGCTGCAACGACAGCCGAGCTAAACTCCATTCCGAAAGACGCTTTCCAGGAATGCTTCCAACAATGGCGGCACCGCTGGGAGCAGTGTGTGGAGTCCCAAGGAGACTACTTTGAGGGTAATTAGGTTTCCAATGCTGCAGGTGTGTAAGTTTTTTCCCGGCCGAAGGTCGGATACTTTTCTCACAGGCCTCATAAAGCTCAGAGTTTTATTAGAGATTGGTTGGCATATAAATAGACAGACAATCACATACATGGTGGATACAAAGCTCAGTTTCATTGGATTTTTCTCCCTACTTCTTTGTCTGATTCTGAACATATTGGAGAGTTCTCTTTGCCTTCCTGATGGAATGTTGTTCTTAAAGATGGATTTGAATAGAGTCAAACCTTTCCAGGGTATAAATAAAGCCCTTTCCTCTTCTTCTTCTCTTTGATCTTATTGTCCCACCAACCCTTCTATTATTCCACTCCCCTACCTATTATTTTTTAACCCTTTGATCAAAGGAAAGTTATTCTTAGGGTGGTGGGATAATAGAGTGAAACTTTTGCAGGTTTATAAATAAAGTCCTTCTCCTCTACTTTCTTCTTCCCCACCTGTTAATTTCACCCTCGTATTGTTCTTATCTCCCTACCTGTTCTTTTTCCCCTCTGCAAATGTCAGTGGAATGCTGTCTGTTGGGTAGAATGGAGAGCTAACTTATGATTCTTCTTATCTTATCTTAGAAATGCTTTTTAAAATATTACTTACTGTCTGAAACTCATGGGAAAGTCTGTTCAAAATCGTTCTTTCTTTAACTTCAAATTGCCTATGGAATGTTGTTATTAAAGATGGATTTGTATAGAGTCAAACTTATGATTCTTTCTTATCTAAAAATAACCCCTGGAAATCCCCCTATTCTTTGTCTGATTCCCCCTACTTCTTTTCCCCCTTGGAATTTTCCCATGGAAAGTTGTCTTTTGCTCTCATCATTATTATTTTTGCATTTGGATTTCAAAAATCTGAAAATATAATTAATTTTCAGTGTTAATAAAAGTTTTACAACTACTATTTATCTTCCTATTTCAATGTTAGTTTTTTCAATTCAAGATGGAGTTTTATTCTCTAAATTATAAGTTTTATCAGAAAGAACAAGTTTTACAATTTTCTTTGATTTTTTACCCCTGTGCATTTGACCAGCGTTTTTAAAATCTATTGTAAATTATTCTCTCTCTTACTAAATTGTTTCTAAATCCTTGTTTCAAAAAAAAATTTACTCGGGTATTATTGAGACATTGTTTAACTTCTTGAGTTTGTTCCATTTACTCACAACTGTAATTATGCCAGGCAATGCTGGGTGACTCTGCTAGTTATATATATATATACCGGGTGGGCAAGAAATAACGTGAGGTGTTCAGAGCTCGCTAGCGGGAATTCTATTAGGCCAAATGCAGTACATTTTGGTGTATATACTTAGTGGAACATGCAGTTTCGATTTCTGCAAAAAAAAAAAATAGCACCAAAAGTCGCAATAGGGGGCGCTTATTTCAAGAAAGCAATGAATACCTAATTGTCAAATGAACAAATACCGTATAAACCAACTTTAGTAACAAAAATAAACAATGTTTTATTTTTAATTACAAATGTGTTTCAATATGACCACCAGTGTGCTGTTCCAATAGCTGCATGCGGTACACGACATTTTCTACAGCAGCTCGCAGCATATCTGCATTAATTAGTCTGATATGTAACGTTATTTGATCCTTTAAGGTTGAGAGGTCAAAAACATGTGCTTGATACATAAAGCTTTTCAAATATCCCTATAACCAAAAATCACAAGGGTAGAGATCAGGCGACCTGGGTGGCCATACCATGGGAAATGCACGACTAATTATTCTGTTGTCTGAAAAAAGTTCTCGCAAGATCTGCTGCACCTGACGTCCGATGTGCGGTGGCGCACCATCCTGCATAAAAATGGTAGAATCCAGACAACCCTTTTCCTGCAATCGTGGTATCACAAAATTCTCAAGCATATCGGCATACCTGGCAGAATTGACGGAACAAGTCACCGGTCCACGGGGACGGATTTCTTCAAAAAAGTATGGGCCGATGATGAAAGAAGCAGTTTAGTACTGTTAGTTTTGGTGAATGCATATGAGTTGGCAGACACACTTGTGGATTTGATGCAGCCCAAATACGGCAGTTGTGGGTATTGATATCACCATTCAAATAAAAATGTGCCTCATCACTTCATAAAATTTGCCATGGTCATGCATCATCCACTTCCATACGTGCTAAAAATCTAAACGAAAAGTCAGTTAGGGTACGTTCATGTGCAGGAAACAATTGTTGAACAGGTGTGAGTTTATAGGGATAAAATGTCAATATCTTATGCAATATTTTCCTCACCGTCAAATATGGGATATCTGTTTGGCGTGCTATTGCGTGTGCACTGCTTGTACCCTGCACAGTAGTCATCTCCTGTTCCACAACAGCAGTTGCAACTTCTTCAACGTGTTGCTGCCTGATTCGTTTGCTTCCCTGGCCTGGTTGCACTCCTAGAGTTCCGGTAGATTCAAATCGTTCAATCATTTTCCGTAAGTTAGTTATTCTCATCGGTCCTTTTCGTAACGTTTTCAATCGCCGGAATTCACGAAGGGCAGCACTTGCATTGTCGCTCTTCTGATAAAACAACTTGACTAATAACGCCCGGTAAGGCAGAGTAAGCGTCATCGTCAGGCCATTTGTTCGTGAATGATGGGAAATCCTCAGCCTTGCCTTTTATTGTCATGATTACTCAACACGGAACGCGCTTATGCAAATGAATTTATTGTTTACTTGAAATAAGCGCCCCCTATGGCGACTTTTGGTACTATTTTTCTTTTTTTTTTTGCAGAAATCAAAACTGCATGTTCCACTAAGTATGTACACCAAAATGTACTGCATTTGGCGTAATAGAATTCCCACTAGCGAGCTCTGAACACCTCACGTTATTTCTTGCCCACCCGGTATATAAATGCAGTGGAACCTGTTAAGTTGACCATGCTGTATGCTGACCAACCTTATAAGTTGACCATTTTGAGCGCGACAAAACTTTTTTTTATTTATTTACATGTGGTCAGTATTTGTACGTTGATCACCTGCATATGTTGTATGTTGACCACTATTTCACTCAAGTTTCTCCATGGTGGAAAATGTATGTTGACCACTTTTTCATTTTCCACCATGAAGTTTCTCAATCATATCGAGAATATCAAATAACCAATAAGCGTGTGCTACACTTCATAGTGGAAAGAAAGTATGGTGTGGGCACGCGCATTTCGTGGTGGCACGTGGATTGCACAGCCTTTGTAAAAAGACATACGGGCTATGTATCGCTCGTACAAAATTTAATATTAAAATGTACACGTAAATATTTAATTTTAATTGTCATGTACGAAACTGTTCTTAATTGAGAATCAAATAACACACCATCCTTTCTTTCCACTACACTGCACTCACTCTCACGATGTCAGGAAGCAAATCACGTGCTCTTCGTACGCGACCAGCTGTACGCATGTGGATGAAGGTCACCTTCACCTCGTTGCCAGAGGAGAAACCCCGCAGTTTAGTCGTCTTCACTTTACTTTTTTGCTTGCCTTGCAAAGAGATGGCACCTAAACGAAAGATTGTGGAGCTGACTATAAAAAGCAAAATAGAACTTTTGACGTAGTTGGAGAAAAGAGCTGAAAGAGCTGCAGCTGCTAAATTCTGCATTTCGAAAAAAACAGTATCGAATATAAAGAAAAACAAACAGCAAATTTGTGAGTTGTATGACATGAATTGTGAAAATGAACGCAAACGAAAAAAAAGAAAGACAGGTAACAGTGAGATCAATGACATGACGTGGACTTGGTTTCAACATGTGAGAGGTATGAATATTCCAATATCCCGACCAATGGTTCAGGCTGCTGCCGCAAAGTTCGCGGAGAACTTGAATATCCAAGATTTTTCTGCATCCAATGGATGGCTACAAGCTTGGAAAAAATCACACGACGTTCATCAGAAAGAAATATGCGGTGAACCAGCTGAAGTTGATCAAGCAAGAGTTGAGGAGTTCATGGATCGACTTGAATCTAAAGTTGCAATTTATGGTGCCTACAATGTTTTTAATGCCGACGAGACTACACTGTTTTTTGGCGCTCTTTCAACCAAATCCCTTGTTAAACGTGGAGAAAAATTAACTGGCCTAAAAAGTGCAAAGGAACGTGTACTTTCGTTATAGGAAAAGCAGAGCGATCTCGCTGTTTCAAAAGAATTCCTCATTCTACACTTCCAATAACTTGGGGGTGGAATAAGAAGGCATGGATGACAAAGTGAATGGTTCACCAAGTGGATGTTTCAACAGATGAAAGCAGAAAACCATAAGATTTTACTTTTCATCGATAACACTCCTGCTCATCCCAGTTGTCAGCTTTCCAATATTGAGGTGTTTTTTTTGACTAGCAACCAACATCAGTGTCTCAGCCACTTGACCAAGGTGTCATAAGAGCGTTCAAAGCGCAATACAGAAAACTACTTATGACAACATTGATCGCCAGCTGTCAGGAGGCAAGCAGTGTCAGACATAATATGAGGGTGGGCTGAAAAGTAATGCATCCAAGGTCATAACACTTATTTTTTAACGAATTTAAAATTTTTTTTTTTCAAATGATGGCTTATTTTGTTCTTTTTCAAGAACACTTTATGCCTATGTCACTAGATGGTGTAGGTGTGCTGAAAATGAAACATAATGGCGACCTACATGGAAGTCAGGTTGAAACAGCGCGCAGTGATTGAGTTTTTGACAGCTGAAGGTTGCGATCTTGTCCAAATTCATCGCCGAATGACAGCTGTATACGGCAATGCAACTTTTGACGTCAGTACAGTGAGAAGATGGGAAAGATTAGTGAAACAACGAAACCCGGCAAGCTCTAGCCTAGCTGATCAACCCCACAGTGGACGACCAATCACAGCAACAGACGAGCAACACCGAGCAACAGTGTCGATCAAATGATTCGTTCTAACCGCTGAATTAAGCAATATGACATCGCTACAGAGTTCCAAATCTCCAAGGAGAGAGTGCACGTTATCATAACCGAGTTGCTAGGATATCGTTAGGCGTGTGCTCGTTGGGTACCACATATGCTCACTCCTGAACTCAAAGAGAAGAGAAAGAACGTTAGCCAGGAACTGTCGGCCCGGTACGAGCGTGAGGGTGAGGCTTTTCTGCAGCGCATTCTTACGGGGGATGAATTATGGGCACATCATTTTGGCCCAGAGAACAAACGACAATCGTTGAAAATATCGCCATGCAACATTTCCACGTCCCAAAAAGTTCAGGGTTGTCAAGTCACCAGGGAAAGTCATGTTGACCATCATTTCCAGGCTGTTGTCTACCTTGACTTCTTGGAATCAGGAACCACGATCAACTCAAAACAGTACGTGCAAACGCTAGAGAAGCTTTGCGCCCGGTTGCTCCGAGGTCGGAAGGGTATGGACCCTATTCTGCAGCACGACAATGCACGTCCGCACACAATTCGAGAAACACAAGAAGGGTTGCAGCGAGTGAAGTTCATGGAGGTTCTACCGCATCTGCCATACAGCCCTGACCTCGCTCCCAGTGATTTTCATTTGTTCCCAAAGCTTAAAGAATCGCTTAAAGGACATCGCTTAAAAATGAATATGTACATAAATGTACCAAACATTTATAGTAGTAGACAAAACAAAAATCAACAAGACATATACAACTAATAGCAGTGTAAAAATATAATATATAAAGAAACAACTTTAAAATACAACTATATACAAATGTGAAAGGGACAAAATATTAAATTTCATTTTAAAGATATAAAAGATGTCTACAAAGTCAATAAGATGTGTAGACCAACTTTAATAAGGTATAAATATAATAAAATACAATAAAAACTTTACAATAAAAATTCAATTATATATAATTAATTACATACGGATATTTAGATATGTGTATACAACTTTATGACTTTCAAAAATTTTAATATTTTTCTAATTTGCATTTGATCGTCTCCCAGCATATGACGATAATCTCCTTTGAGCCCCAATGAACCTCGTACTGATGTATAGTTAGGACAACTGAAGATTATGTGTCTAATTGTTAGTCTTTTTCCACAAGAGCAGTTTGGTGTATTTCCTTTATTCAATAAGTGTACGT
>JAHWFO010092202.1:41802-61203 GCA_023313115.1 Rhysida immarginata
ATCCGTGGGAAGGTAATGAGATTGGATTATTGTTTATTAGCCGTAAATCCCATTACTTTGAAACTGAATATTTGATTCATTTAACGATTGCCTCTCATCTGCTGCCCATCCTATTTAAGTCGATCAACTTGTTCCTTCCAGCTATCATCGGACTAGATTAATGTTTAGACTTTAAGGTGGAATTTTACCTCTCATTAATCTTGGTTGTACAATTCATTTATATTTAGGCGAGTACGAACCGGACAAACGGCCAGACGCCGCACGGACTGAATTCACGAACTCCAAGGAGAAAACCAGGGAAACGACGGAATTTGGATCGACCCCTATATACTTACCCTATGCAACAAGTCGTTCATCAGGGTCTAGATGCGTTGGATACGGAAGAAGAACGTACGCTCAAGTTTTGAAGTCCTTCTGTCCAAGAGTCCAGCATCATTGAATTAGTCCAGCATCATTGAATTTAATATCTACCTTAATTTGTATCTGACAATTTTGTTTAAGATTGATTAAACGTACTTTAATATTCACTTACCACCTCCTCCCTTCTCTTTCACATTACTCTGCGCAATTCAAAGTCTTTAATGAAAAAGTCGTGAAAATTAACTTGTTGATCTTGGTGGCGGCATTTTTATTTCTGTTCATATCTCAGTTATCGTTCATATTTGAACCCATGTTCATAGGACGTTTTGTGTTTATCTTAACCTCTATAATATCCCCTTTAAGTATTTTACATTTGATGTAAATCACCCTGTATAGTATATTTCTGTGTATGTAACTATATTTCTTGTACATTTTTAGGTGGCGCAGCTTTTGAAATTACAAACTGCTACAGTTTCATCAATAATCCGAAATTTTTATCCACAAATAAAATTGCAAAAGATGGACCTAAGGGGGAAAGAAGTAAAATTTTAACACCTAATGAAGAGGATGAAGTTATTCAATTTGTGCAGCAAAATAATGATGCTACTCTGAAGCAAATCTGCAAGTTCATTGACGATAGAATGGGAAAAAAAATTTCACTACCAACCTTGCATCACCTGCTAAAGGGAAGAAAAATTACAACGAAAACACTTTACAAAATACCGGCAGCTAGGAATTCCGACTCAGTAAGAGAACAACGAGCACTATTTGCAGCAAGGCTCATTCCTTTACAAGGGGATAATGTTAAAATGGTTTACTTACACGAAGCTGGATTCAATTTGCACCTTAGAAGACGTCGTGGGAGAAATATTATTGGAGAACGGGCAACTACCACTACCCCAACATCTCGTGGAGGAAATATTTCTATTTCCTTGGCCTTAAGTAATGAACAAGTAGAACACTGTGAGATGAAATTGGCACCATTCAATGCAGAAGAATTGACATCATTTTTAGAAAATCTTTTTTTAAAATTAAATGACAAGATTATCATCTTAATGGACAATGTACCATTCCATAAAACAAGAGCTATCAGAGAACTAATTGAAGGTCATGGTCATGAAGTCATATATCTTCCTCCTTACTCCCCATTCCTCAATCCAGTAGAAGAAGCTTTCAGCAAGCTAAAATTACTTGTGAGATGTGAGCATGCACAAGACCGACCTGCTCTTCTCCAAAGTGTAAAAGAAGCTAGTGAGAAGATTACGCCAAGTAATTGCATGGGTTGGGTACGACATAGCCATAAATTTCTAGTACCATGTGCACAGCGCCAAGCAATACAAAGCGATGTCCCAGAAGATGAAGAAGAGGAAGAAGAGTTGTAATTTACTGTCTACAAATATTTACATTTTTATTCATTTTAGTTCTTTATAGTGCATATATGTACAATGCTACTTTTTTACTGTATTTCTACATACAGTAATTTCTTACATACAATTGCTAAATTATTATAAATTTAAACTATTCCAGATATGAATAGTATTCTGCAAATCACATTACATAAAAATTGTATTTGTTTTTAGTAAAACTTACAATAAATTCTTTACAAACCTGCATTATACATGTAGACTTCACATTATTTATTTTGAATGCTTACACTATTTGATTTGAAACGTGCATTAAAGTATCGGAATGTACATTAAATGATTTGAAACGAACATAAAATGATTTGAAACGAATATTAAATGATTTGAAACGAACATTAAATGATGTGAAACGAACATTAAATGATGTGAAAAAGACATTAAATGATATGAAACAAACATTAAATGTTTGAAACTTACATTAAACCAACAGAAAAAAGCTGTAAATGAAAGAATTCTTATGTCTCTGAAATTCATTTATTTAATTTAAAGTTTTGATTTAATTTTAATAAGTAAATCTTTTTCTTATTAAAAACAAAATTTATATAAAATATTTTTAAATAAAATAAGTGACAAACAAACACTGACTCAGTTTACTAAACATTTATTCGGTTATAATGAATACAGAAAATTGATTAAACATCAATTAAAAAAAAGAATGATTAAATATTACAATTTAATTTAAGGGAGGGCGACAGCACTGAATCCATTTGGATTTTTGGTCTTGTGAGCAAATTCATCCGAAATAAATTCATATTTCACGAAGAAGTCATTTAGAAACAGTTTATTTGTATAAGTTCCATAAATAATATCCTCCATCGAATGACCTCTAGCTGCAAACTTTAGAAAATGTAGGCAATGGTGTCCACATGTATCCTGTGTAAAGTGTGTATATCAATTTTTCAGAATGTCGATACATGAACGTATGAAATTGTTTTAATGGTGCTAGACCAAATGAATCAAAGTAAAATGCTTGGGAAGGGGCGGGTATGTAAAAAGCAATCCAATGTGTTCCAGGTTTACTTGAATCATCTGTATTTGCTATGAGCAAAGATGGGTAGGTTGGTTTGAGATGGGTGACCACATCTGCAGGATGAACCCCTCTTGAGAGTGGGCAAGTGTAGGAATCTCGCTTTAGAGCTTGCCGGATTTGTTATTTATTCATCGTAGAGCTTGCCAGATTCACACGATCTTTATTGATTTCTAGTAAGTTCTGATACTGGCAATATGCAATTAGGTTAACAGATTCGGGTAGAGGATATGTGAATTAAACTTCCACACTAAGCGTACTGTTACGAATCAGATTAAAACGGTCTGTATAATAATTTCTATCGCCAGAAAGATCAAATGCTATGGTCGTATATCCACCTGCAAAATCTGCTTGAGTTAGTCCATTGTCTCTATCTTCATGGCAGATTCTAAGTGCCTTCAGGGTATGAACAAACTCACATAAATAAGAACCATTTGCAAAATTTGGAGTCAAAGGGTGTAGCGGTATTGTTTGTGTATCCAAAGACAGTGAGAAAAATGAGATTGAAATGTTGGAAGTTGAATGGGTTTGATTTAAAGGCTCTATTCTGTGCTTCACTTGTGACAAATGCAAAGATGAATCGTGTAGAAATCTGGCCTGTAATTAAATTTTGTATGACATGATTTCTGGTACCTGCAGAGATATTTGACGAGCGCATTTCAATACGTCCAATTGGGTAAAATGAATTCGTTGTTTGCAAAGTTTTAGCATGGGCTAATAAAATAGCAACATTAACTCGTTCTACATTTAGTGTGGCTTTTCAAATTATAATCTGAATTAGGATTGGCAGCAGTATCTAGCATCAGAGCAAATGTGGGTTTACTTCTGTATAGTCTCAGATGAAGATCAAGAGAGTTTAGCATCATTCGACTTGGACGGAAAATGTCTAAATGGAGAGGGTCCTCTAGATAGTAAACACCGTATCGAGCGAGTCTTTTTTGTAACCTTAAACCATTGTTCAGATCATCAACATTATCCATTTTCCCACTCGTATCTTTACAATACCCAGCCGTTATGAGCTGAGTGCTTTTAGAGGCCTGACCATAGTTCAAAAGAGTTTCGAAATAAGCCCTGTAAGGGTATAAGTTGTTGCTATAGCTGACGAGTGTGTCACCTAGATAGCAGTCAATCTGTGAAAAAAGGGAGTTTAAGAATAAGTTCACATGACCAGTTTTATCACCAGGCGGTAGGGGTACATCTCCTTTATTAATGATGATTTCTAAACTTAATGTAGATTGATCGAGGTCAATGTAAAAATCAGCCAAACCTGGTACAAAGAATTCAATTGGGCTATCTTGGTTAATGATGGAAATCGGTTGGTAACCGATGACATGATGTTTTCCTGCTGACCACTTGTATGGGGTATAGAGAAAATATCTAAATCACGGTTCAGGCTTTCTGTGCTCAACTGATGTATCATTAAAGCCATGGTTGTGTTAGGCAAAAACAAAGGATAAAGAATGAATGTTTAAAAGTCGTTTAGAATGTTTATTTACTCTCTTCATATTCTTCTTCTTCCTCTTCTTCTGAGATTTTGTAACATGATGAACACTGTCTCTTCTTTTCTTATTCAACAGGAGCACTCCGAGGCTGTTTATTCTCGTCTTTTAGCTGAGGAATGAGTCGATGTTAAGGAAATTCGTCTTTTAGCAAGGTCTTTGCCTCTTTGGGTTCTGGAACTCATTTCCTGTAAAGCACTACCTCCTGCCTCTCTCAAACGAGATGCTAAAGATCGTTTAAGATCCTGACCATGCATCACATCATTAAAAACTGAAAGACCACCTTTTAGAGCATACCGACCAAGAATTTTACCCACTGACTTGAGTAGTGGAGTTGCAAAACGAAACACATTTGTAAAAACAGAACCTAAACCATTACCTCTTTGAAAAGGAGTGCTTTTGAAAACCAGGAGTCCTTGACTCGGATGATATGGAACATACATTTTGAAGGTAGGAAGTATTCAACATCAAACAATAACAATCGAGACAAATACTTAGGCGGCTGTACCCTGTAACTGTATCTTACGGAAATGTAATTTGACAACCATCTTACCGGTTAAAAATGATAACAAATCACCATGATCTGAATGTACAGCAGTTTCAATTGTGTCAAAGACATTTTTGCTCAATAGGTAGTAATCGGGTGTAGGGAAAGTTTGATAAGTCACTTCGCGCCTAGCATGTGATATAGGAATAATGCGCAGGAGTGGTGCAAAAGTGTTACCGACAACTTGGTGTTGTATGATACAGTGTACAGGTAATAACTATGGATCCCACATGTAAGATCGATTGGGATCAAACCTTCGCCTTGTCTGAGTTCCTTATTGTAATCATCAGGCTTTAAACCCAATGTGTAACACAACCCCTCACTAAAACTAATGAAGCGCCCCTCTGTACATCAGAAATGAAAGCAGTTGTTAGGTGTGAGAATGATGTCGTAAAAGGACTTTTCTGCTTGTGGTATCAATTTTACCAGTGCATCAACAATGTCGCTGCGATTATCATAATAGCACTCAGGAATTTTTAAACCAAATGGTCCTGTGAAATCAACTGGATCATAAACAGAAACAGTGATGTAACCATTATCCACATCATTTAAAGGTATTTCAATTGGGGTTTTCAATTTCTTATTCAGGAACTGTTGGGGAATTGAACCAACGTTCAGATCAGCTGGAAATTAAAGGAAACGACCTGTATAACCAGAAAATTTTAAAAAATCATTGACCAATTCTATCTGTATACCGTAGAGCCCTAAATTAATTTGAAAAAAATCAACAGTTTCTTTTGTGTTTTGAATTTTGGCGCTCTTAAATTCAGCAACATGCTGGAATGAAGGTGGCGCCTTCAAATACCTAAACACAACAGAAAGTTCTGAAATGCACTTGATAAAATTCGGATCGTGAAAAAAAACAATGTCCTTCAAATATGTTTGTAAGGCTGACTCCACTTTGAATGCATAGTCGATACGATTTGCTAGTCCTTCCGGTTTAGCAATGTTAAACTCAGCCTGTTTCTCAATCAAAACATCCTTAAAACCAATTTTAAATGAGTTGTTCACATTTGTAACATTCTTGAAAAGTTATGCCTCCATGGCTGTAACTTTTATTTGTTAATCGATTTTCAAAATTCTTTTGTGTCTGATACTTACATTTGTCCTATATGTAATGCACTATTCACCTTTCGACATTATCCCAATCCCTTTCCACACACTGCACCAACGTGTTACCACTCAGGTGAACCCGTCAGAGAGGAAGTCCGGGATTGTTGTCGAGAGCAGCATTGAATGACAGCTTTGGACCGCCTTCTGCAGCACGATAACGCTGGCCCGCAAACAGTCGCCATAAACAAGAGGTGTTGCAGCGCCTACAGTTCAACGATGAAAAACTGCAGTTCAAAGATGAAAGATCTTGCACCTTGCGGCTTTCACCACTTCCCAAAGAGGAAAAAGTACCTTAAGAGACATTCAATCCCTGATGATGAGATAAAAGAGCTGTTGCATGTTGTGAAACACTCTGCTCAATATGGCTGGTGAGATTTGCTGAACTTCAGTTGTGATTTGCTCCTTCAGCTCAGGCAAAATGTGAAGCTCTTTGATACTTTTAAGGCATCCCAAAAGAAGAAATGGAGAGGTGTGTGGTCTGGCGAGCGTGCAGGCCAGATGCCATGCGAGATGATTCGATCAGCAAAGACGTCCTGCAAAAAGTGCATTGATTTGTATGCTCTACATGTTTCCATGCACTATGCAAACTAACTTTTGAATCACCCTGTATAATGAAGCCTGTATCAACTTTGGCTGCCTCTAATAAAATTCATCTCATTCTTCAGGATAACTCAGAAGTGACTGACTCTGAGGAAGTGTAAAGTAAATATACTTTCTTTATTACTAACGATTCGACATCATAATGCAAATTTATTATCTTCTTAATGAAATTATCTTCTTATTTAACAGCTTCTGAAAAAACCCTGAAGTTTTAAGGAACAGTTTTCCTATTGACATAATTATTATTGTAATGCTACCATTGATTTTATTTTTTTTCGTGTAATTATAATTTATAATACTTTTTATATAAATAATAAAACGTAAATAAATGAATGGTCCCAATGTTATACGCTTTCTCTTCCTTGTATGAGTAGTGAAGTCCCTACTCCTGACTCCTGCTGCTTGGAGCTCAAGCTTTAAAAATTAATATTTTCAAAATGAAGCAAAACACAGTTTTGAATTTTTTGTATCGTTTTTATGAAAGTATGTGTACGATATAATTAATTTGTTAACGAAAAAAAATACCCATCTTTTGAAAAATTTGCATAAATAAAATATTTTTATTAAATTCAAATATTTGCGCATGCATAATATAAATTCAAAAATTTCGTATAAAATCTACAGTTAAAGAGCTTTCATATGTTACCAATCACATCTTTCTAAGTAAAATACAACCGTAGTAAAATACAAAATCTTTCTAAGTTACAGTACTTCATACGTAGATAAGGCCCCCACTCAAATTTCGAAAATTTTAAATGTCCGTAACTTGCATAAAAATGAAAAATTTTTAATAATATTTGGCATTCATTACCAATTCCCTAGGCCAATTGTATATACCAAATTTCATTAAAATCCAAGAGGCCAGTGCCAATGCCTGCCTGAACTGACGTGGAATGACCCTTATTACATATGGATTTTTTTGATTAACAGGAACATTAGTTTTCTTGTCTGCTCAGATTTAAAGAGTGCATGCTTATGTTTTTGTTTAATGTAGGATATATTTGTAGTTGTGAAAAATCCTACCTTCCTAACTCTTATGTATAAATAACGTGAAAAAAAGATCTGAGAAATCCGGGATGCCATAACAATTGTAGCAACATACGGCAAACCAGATCTGTTCATAACACATACCTGCAATCCTAAATGTCCTGATATTCAAAATAATCTAATTCAAAATGAAACAGCAGAAAACAGACCAGATTTAGTTGCCCGAGTTTTCAAGGCTCATAAAATATATATATTTTCTGTTGATTACACAAATTCAAACAAAAAGATCTCTTGGGTTTCAGAGACCCAAGTGGGAAGTTCTCATTGCAAAAATTAAGCTTGATGTTCCAGGGTTAAGATTGTAAGCCATAATAAATTTACACGTGAATTAGTACATTTTTTTAATACATTCTTATTTTAATACTGCAGCGTGTCAATTGATGAACTGGAAGATCTGAGTTGCACAGATCTTGAACACAGTTGGAGCAAAATCAAGAAAGCAGGCAGTTTTTATAAAGCAACTGCAGTGGAAAATCTGTGCCACGTCCCTCATACAAGAAATTTTGAACTTTCGCAAATGCAACGTGACAGGGTGTTGGATGTTTTTGTCAAAAATTTTCCCGATTCAGCATTATCTGAACATAAGGCAGGCCGTCCTGCTTTGAATTTTCACAGCAACCCAATGCGGAAGAAATTTGTGTAGATTAAGATGTCAAAATTTTATTTCAAGTAATTTGTGATAATTATGCTGCACTGAGTAACATCAAGTCATCTGATTATTATACAAAATTAACTCCTGAACAGCAGAACTTTTATCAAAGTCGCATTCAAAAATTACAAGCAGATTATGAGATATTATCACAACAGACTGAATACCAAACTGGTGAAACTATGGATGAATGAACGTCGTCTACGAATTACTGGATCAACGTGCTATCTTATCTATACCTATGGCAACAGAAATCCCAATTGGGAGAAGAGAATTTTATCGTTAATCACAGCAACTTTTAAGGGAAATAAAGCTACTTTCCATGGTAAGCAATGAGAAGACGCTGCCTTTAAGCTATTTTCGGAAAATATGGATTCTTCTCACACACTGAAGAAGATTGGAGTAATAGTGTCACCAAGTGCACCACGGCTCGCATTTTCTCCAGATGGAGTTATATATAAAGACAAGAAGCCTGTGGGTTTGTTAGAAATTAAGTGCCCATTATTAGTTAGCCAAAAAGGTGTAAGAGAGACTCTAACTGAAAATGAAAAGGCATTGCCTTACATTATAAAATCAGGTGAAACCCTCTATTTCAAGCAGAAGCACATGCATTATGGTCAGGTACAGCTTGGCCTAGCAATTACAAACCTCAATATTCGTCATATTCTAGTTTTCTCAAGTTTTGATAAGGAGTATATAACTATAAATGTCCAGCACAATGAAAATTTTATTGATAGCCTTTTAAAAAAGTGCTCTGAAGTGTATTTTGAAAAAATGCTTCCTATTTTGGCAAAGCAAATATTTTATAAAAAAATAAAACTTTTTGTTGTGATATTTTTTCATTTTAACCAAATTACATAATGTTAGTGTGCTATGTCAGTATTAAACTCTTTTGAAAGAATTTGACTAGTTAAATAACAATTCCACAAAATTATATGTACAGAGTGGGCCAAAAGTCCCACACCACAGAAATGTGATTATTGTTTCTTCTTGTAAGCAAAACTGTTGAATACTGAAGAGTGTGTTGAGTAAATATGGAAGAGACTGATACTCCCCAAGACGTTGGAGTGGAATTCAATTGGAGATGCCCTGAATGAAAGCCAGTAGCACAGAGCAGAATAAGCTCAACACCCTCTTAAGTATTCAATGTTTTTCACCTACAACAAAAAATAATAGTAATCACATCCTTATGATATGAGACTTAATGATGGCTTTATTAATTTTAAGCTTTTATTTCCAGCATCCTGCAGGTATTATGAACTAGAAATCGCCTAGTGACACTAGTGTATACAATTTTATATTTATTTTATTTATTTATAATTGCAGAGAAATATACCTAACCGGGGCCTGTATGGCCAGAGGTTGAGATGTTCCAGCAATTGATAAGAATGGAATATTTGGTTTAAAAATTTGATAAGATATTGTTGTATGACCATTCATGCATCACCATGAATATTCAAATATTAAAATTTAAAAAAATAGAAATTTATGAAGGAACAGGAAAAATAAATAATAATGTAGAACAATTAAATTACTTTATCAAAGTCTAAAATTCTGCAGTACAAAAAAATAAATGAATGGAATTAATATTTTGATTGTTCATCAACATTTTGATTCAGGCAAAAGTGGAAGTGAACAAGCATAAATTCATTAATCTAGTATAATTTACGTAAATAAAAACAATACTTATGTAAGTAAATATTGTTTTTATTTTCCAAACTGCATCACCAGATTACATATTTTTAAAAATGATCTTCATCTTTAACGTTTTTCTTAAAATGTAAACTTTGTCACTTATCCCTTCCCTTCTCGTTCTAAGCTTCTCATACCTGCTCATTATAACAATTAAAATCTTTTATCTGAAAGTATCGGACTATATAATTTGACGATTCCACAAATTACATCCAGAATCATATCTATGTAAGGCAATAAGTCGCCCATGAAATTTTATTTTTAAGAATTGCCCCTCGCTACTGCAATTTTTGCAGTGTCTATTGTTTCTTGATATGTAAATTAAACAGCAGGTTTTCTAAAAAATAATAATTATAAACTGGAGATGCTCTCCAAGCATAGGTAATGATTTTTCAATTGAAAAATGGAAGGAAAAATTCTGCGACCTGGATTCGAACCAGGAACCTCGACTATCATGGCCAACGCCTCTACCAATTGGGCTATCGCAGACACCACGGACAGCCAAGCTGTCTCAAGGTGTCTTAAAGACAAACAAGTTGTCACGGTTGAAAGCTCAATAAGAGATGGGAACCTGGCCCGCAGATCAAGAATTTCTCCACTCCAAACCATCAGAAAGTTGATGAACTCACAAGTAAATAGAATTTTACCTTCCATTTTTCAACTGAAAAATCATTACCTATGCTTGGAGAGCATCTCTAGTTTATAATTATTATTATTTACTTGTGAGTTCATCAACTTTCTGATGGTTTGGAGTGGAGAAATTCTCGATCTGCGGGCCAGGTTCCCGTCTCCCATTGGGCTTTCAACCGTGGCAACTTCGTTGTCTTTAAGACACCTTGAGACAGCTTGGCTGTCCGTGGTGTCTGCGATAGCCCAATTGGTAGAGGCATTGGCCATGACAGTTGAGGTTTCTGGTTCGAAACCGGGTCGAAGAATTTTTACTTCCATTTTTCAATTGAAAAATCAGCAGTTTTTCTCAAAAATGGCGGCCTAATTATTCCAATGTAATAATTTGAACACTCTTCATCTATCATGAATCCTTTGTCAACCATTACCTTGTCCACATACGGTTCCAGTAGATAAACCAGCCCTGACTGTTCAAATATTGCCTTATCTGATGCCCGACCTCTATATGCTTTACTTTTGAAGGTAAATAGACCACCTGGTGAAATCCCAATCATAACTTTAACAGTGTGTGTGTCATAATAATGAGAGTAAGTACCCTGCAATTCATGCATGTTGTTTTTTCAACAGGGAATTCAGTGCAGTCTAACACAATTCTAACATTTTTAAAACCTTGAAATTATTGTGGCATGTTCATCCTCACTTCAATAGTAGGCCAGGTAATTGCACATGCCATAATTTGGGTAAGGTATGGTAAGGTGTCAAAAAAGTATTACTGCATGTTGTTTTACAAATCGGAAATAAAATTGCAATGCAAGTAAAACTTATGGCAATTTTCAGTTTCCCTAATACAAGAACTACAATATGTCTTGTCGAAAGTAACTTCCACTTGTTTGGTTTTATTTCATGAACCAATGATGAAATTATATCCAACAATGTGAAGTTCAATAAACCTGTAAAAGGATTTAAGTCTTTGTTTGTGCTGAGCATACCAAGAAGGGTAACACTATCCCTATTGTTGCTGAACGTGTTTACTTGCACAATTTTACTGACAATTCCAATGCATTTGGTGATAGCTTCAGCTGAAGCAGACTGAAGTTCTTCCAGCACAGTTTGCGTGGAGCATCTAGCGATTCTGAATTTCCTTCTATGGTGAAATCTTAAAAGCTGGCTGTGAGAGGCTCAGAATGGTGAGCATCAGGGGATGTTTGGTTAGCCCTCTTTCTTTTTAATTCCTCAGGTTGCTTAGCCCTCTTCTCTCTTTTATGAGCAGCCACAGTCATTGGCTTCAAAATTGATGTTTCATGCTTCCGAGCAGGAATATTTTGGGAGGGGACTGACTGTGACCGTAGCATTATATTTCATGGTGACAATATCTGCAAAAATAGCCTTAATTTATTTATTAATTTTATAATCCGAATGAATATTTTTAACTATTTTAACCACAAAACTATATATTAAACTTTAATTCATATCTCAAAATTTAATAACTAACTCTAAAACAATATGGTTGTAGTAGTGGGAGTTAGATGGGACAGGGTGCCACAGCCATTGTAGATTTATGCATCTAAATCTACACGATTTATGTTTATGAAACTTTCAGAATTATATTATTATTAATTTTAAATTGGCAGTATTCCAAAGGATTAAATATCTACATTAGAAATACAAATTATAAAACAGACATGTAACTTAAAGAACATCAATAACATGAGTACAATAACATGTGTCACTTTTCAGCACATCATATAAATAATCAAGTGTTCCAAAATGATTACATCCACTTCATATTAAGTAATTCAGAAGCGAAACAAAAGAACAGAGTTCATCAAAACAAAGGTATTTATAGGAAATTAGTCTCTATTAAATATCGGCAGTAAATTACATTAATTAAGCTATGAGCCTATTACATTTTAATAATACAAGAATATTTACCTGGAAAATAATAATCCGATTCTTGGAAATGCAGGCTGCAAACATACAGATAATTTGATACACGTTTTCCGATCTTAAGCAATATTTCCCATTCTTTCCTTAAAGATTTATTCTTTGGAAACAAATATAAGCTTATGTGCTTTTCAGGATTATATTTCGACTTACATCCAACCACAGAGCAGTATTTATTTTTCGTTGTTAAACGCTTAACATTCGTGATGCTAGCACTGGCTTCCCCAACACAAGCGTGATTTATACCCTTCTCAGCCGCCATTACGTTTTGTGCGTTGCCGCCAGATGTCTAAGGTAGATTAGGTTAGGTTGTGTTAGGTTACTTCTATTGGACTTGCCAATTCACGGTACTGCTCCAGTGTCAATAGCAGCGTCCATTGATGTGTCTTCCTTTGACACCTGAGCCAACACCTCCTAAAGAGAAAGCCTCTGCAAGGAAACCGTCATATATTGTTACATCATCATAGTCGTGCAAATTCAGGGCTTATTATTGGTAAAAATACAAATAACAATGCCTACTTATATGATGCAACAATGTATGACGTTTCCATGCAGAGGCTTTCTCTTTAGAAGGTGTTGCCTGAGCACCGCGCAATACGACTGCAATGGTGTTGTGAACGAGCGGGCTGGCAAATGGAATGGTGCCCAGTGGTCTTCAGCAATGAATCCCGATTTTGTTTGGACACCAATGACAGACGTGTACGTGTGTGGCGCAGTACATGGGAACGTGCCAATAAACAATGCATCCGGTACTGCCAACGTGGACCAACACCCGGAACCATGGTCTGGGGTGCATCGGCTACGATACCAGAACGCCTTTAGTCACCATCCAAGGCACTCTTGACAGCAGCACTGTACGTCACAGAGATTCTGCAGCTCGTATTACTGCCCTTTCTGCACACCATAACCAGCACAGTCTTTCAGCAGGATAACGCCAGACCGCACACGGTAAACATGAGCATGGCATGTCTGCATGATGTCAGCTGCCTGCCATGGCCCACGAGGTCCCCAGACCTATCGCCAATTGAGAACTTGTGGGAGGACATGGTGGGACATTGTTTACGATCACCCCGCAGACCCGGCGGCAATAATCGTCCACGAGGGGCGGTTCCAGGCACACGCCTAAACGCGGCTGTTTGAGACCACGTGCGTCGTCCGGCCCGTGCCCCAGACAGCCCCGGGGCGCCGTACGGCCCCACTGTGCTACCGGGCGCACAAGCATGCTAAGGAAAGCACGCTCGTTCTCCCATGTGCCCCAGCGAGCCCCAGGGGGCGCCGCACGGCCCCACCGCGTGCTATCGGGCGCACAAGCGTGCTAAGGGAGGCCCTTACGCTCACTCACTCCTTGCCGGGCCGTCCAGCGCACATCGCGGGAAAGGGGGCTACCATCAGCCCCGTGCCCCAGGACGCCCATTCTAGCTTTGTTCACCTGTATTCTAGCAAGTGTGTTTACAAAGATATACATATTCTATTTATTTAACAAAGTCAATAGGTTAAAACGCGCTCTCATCAGAGTCCGTTGGTTCGTCCTCTTGTGTTTCTATTTCCTCCCCTTCGCTTACGGTGGAAGCTTCATCCGAAGTTGTCACCCCTTCCGACGGAGCTATATTCAAAAAACTGTTTACCTTGCAGTATGCACTTTGATAAAAGCTTGCGTTCCCTGCTTGATAATGCTGGGTAGCAGTGGACGGAAAGTGATTTAGATATCGGAGAATGAACGAGCCCGGCGAACCCGACATGACGCTTAGCGAATTCAGAATTCTTCGGGCATCGCGGGCTCCAACGACCGGTAGCCCGTGCTTGGCCTATAGCATGGTAAGTTGCCGATCGATCCGTTTCAGCGGCCGCTCTTCTGAATTGAAGACAAGGGGTTCCGTATGTTTCCTGGGGGGCTTCTGTTTGATTCCTACCTGGTGAAACCTATCCAGAACTTCGCCGAGTAACCCCTCAATGACGATCGCGCTGGCTCCCTGCTTTCCGGTTTTGTGACGCTGAACGAGCGCAACTCTTGATCCGCTCACCATTTTTGCCATTTGGTATTCTTGTATTGTTAAATTGCAGAGAACGTCGGGCCTTTTGCCCTGGACGAATGACACACACGCAGCACAGAAGCCGATAGTTCCGCTCTTTTGGTCATAGGAGCGCTTTCGACAACAGGCTCTTCACAGTGGCTGCCACCTCTGGGCTTCTCAATTTTGCAGTAAGGGCGTGTTTAGCTCTCTCCTCGTCAACGTCACCACTGATGGTCTGGTAGAGATGCTCTTGCATCTTGTTTCGGCCCCTGTGAATGGATGCTCTGGCTCTGAGCTTCAAACATTCAGACAGCTGCTCGATTTTCAAGCGGAAATTCGGGTCAGACAGGCCTTCGTTTCTCTGCAGCTGGGCGGCTAAGCACTCCATAAAAGCAGTTAGGTACTTCTTAAGGGTCTGTGGGCGAATCTTCCGTTCTTCATCAAACAACTTGACACCGTCTTCGACCGAGCGTATGTCAAATAGGGGGACCCAGTTGGTAGGTCCACCCAGAGTGGGTTCTAACTGTTGTCCCGACTTCTCGTAAATAAATACGATTATGTTTCTGGCCAAGCCAACCTTCGCTTTCCAATATTTACTCGTGTCCTCGATGTGTTTCGAATACAAGTCAAAGAAACGCTCTTCGGGCTTGCTCGGTCGAACGATTTTCCCGCTTCTCAGTGTTTTGCTATGGAACGAAGACGCCAAGCGTGGGACAGCAGGCCCCGAACTTTCGCCGTGATCGTCCTCAGACGGGCAGCTGCTGCTGCTGCTGCTACTCTCGTCATCGGAATTCAGCGTCGGTGACGACGTTGTCGCCTGCCCTTCAACCGTATTTTCGGGATGCTTTGCCGTCGGCAGTTTTAATAAATTATCGTCTAGGGCTCTCTGGCCCAAACAAATCAGTTCCCTTTTCCGTTCAACGATGAGCTGCCTGCGGCGCTCGGGGGAGTGAATTTTATGCGCTCGAACTAGATGCTGGTTCGCGTGCTCATAATTACTCGACCTCCCTCGATGGGGCATTTTAGCTTCGTTTTCGCTGCTACTTCAGACATTTTTCTATAGTTTAGGACACCAGTTGTTGCTGCTTTAGAATTTCTCTCTCGATTTTTGTTGGAACACGCCGCAGCGGGCCTTAAGTACCCAGGTAGCAGAATGACGTGAAATTCACGTCATTTGTTGGTCATTTCCGTTATTATTTCGTCAAGGTCAACTTGCAACGTCATTTTCACGTTTCTCATTGGTGTGCTTGTTCCATGATACGTAAAGGTACCTACATGACGAGTTACAGACGTCTTTAATCGGTTTAAAAGAACGTCATTATTACCATTTTATAGATGGTTCCGTTAACGTGATTTGAACCTATATATAGGTTCCGTTAACATGTTATATTATAATAATTATAATATTATGTTAAATTATAATATTATAATATGCCTATTTAAATTTGTCTAATATATTATAATTTTATTTAATTAAAATTTATATATTTGTTTATAAATATATTTGTTTGTTTATTTGTTTATAAATTTGTTTATAAATTATAAATTTGTTTATAAAATTATAAATTTGTTTATTTATTTATAATTATAAATTATAATTATAAATATGAATGGGTTCAAATCACTTTAACTGAACCATTTTATATAAAATGCATTTATAATATATATGCATATATTATTAATATGACGTTCTTTTTTAATATATATTTAACCCTATAAATATATATAAATGTATATATAAATTAAACAAAAATACATTTCTTTTTTCTAAATATATATTTAATAAATTTATAATAATTATGCATTATATAATTATTGTGCTCATGCATGTTCAATCCTTTTATAAGCTATATTTTATAAATCCATTTAGATTGATTTAATTGTGTTTATAATATTCATGAATAATAGTGCATGCACTGATAAATGTATTCATAGTTTTTTTTTCCGCTCTCCTATAGGAGGAAGGAATTATAATTGCTTAATAATTATTACAATTGTTAGGAATTTTCTCTCCAAGTCGACTTGGATCCCTCCCGAGAATGACTGGGTGAAAGAAACTTAAGTTATTACTTTTCCACAATAAAATGTTTATTAAATTGATGGTTAGATTATAATTATAATCTATATTTTACATGTGCGGGAAATGTTGAGATCTCCTGGCGGGAAATTCGCGCGTCAGCAATGTTGAGATCCCTTGGCGGGAAATTCGCGCGTCAGCAATGTTGAGATCCCCTGGCGGGAAATTCGCGCGTCAGCAATGTTGAGATCTCTCAATGGCAAGCACGTGGTTAATGATCACGTGCGACTAGGGTATTGTGGGAAATTTATTGAGTCCGGAAGATTCAACTTAAGATTCACTATTTCTGTTGTCAGGACTGGTCACGGATCGTCTGTGGGTTTAAAATGTACCATGTGGTGGAATTTGAAAATGAAGGAGGAGTTTCCGTCATTCATAGAAATTGGCTAACACCAAGGAAACGTGAGGTGTTTTGGCCAAATTACAAAACGCAATCGAAATTCCAGTCCGCGCTTTTGAACGAAGAGGAGCCAAATGAGGATACATGGCGATTGCATGCGATCACAAGGCATTTTTGTATCACAGGTAATGTAATTGTAAAAATTAAAATAAAAACGTGTCACATTTCCTGCTTATATATATATATATATGTGTGTGTAGGTAAACCTATAAAGTAACGTCCCCAAGATGGCGGAGATCGCGAATGCATCTATATAATTTTAAGTAAATTTATTTATTTTATATATATTACTAATAAAATTGTTTGTTCAGACTCAGAAATAGTTCGTTCATATTTCCCATTACTGCTTTGTTGCCAATTTGAATATCTTAAGCTTAAATTTCGTCTTTTTTTAATGGAATCGAACAAACGGTAATGTTGTAATAAAAACTGCTAATACAGAGCATATAATTTTTGTCTTTTTTGTTTACAAACAATTGTTCGTGAAATATATACTTCATAAATTACTATCAGGAATAAATAGACAAGTTTGTGAAATATATTATTTCATAAACTCCTCATCTATTCCTGTTATTTGCAGCGGTGGCCATCTTGGGAAGTTACTTTATAGGTTTACCATGAAATACCCATATTTTAAAATATGACTATTTTCCAAGTGGCAAAAATGCATGGTGTTAGAATTTTAAAATTAACAAAAATTAAATTTTTCTTTAACTTATTTTAAATTTTAAATTCATTTGAAATTAAAATCGGGTTTTGTTTCTATGCCCATTTAAATTACTGGTTTGCTAGCTGATTTCTATACAGCTCCCGTACGTATGCGTTTGAAGGTCAACCCATCAGATCTTGTCGCACATCAATTGAATTTAAATAATTTAAATAATCAGATGTTTTAAATGTTTTAAATGTTTTAAATCAGATGTTTTAAATAATCAATAATCAGATGTCTCACATCAGTTTAAATAATTATAATTGTTTGGAATATTTTAATGTGAAGACTATTGTGAATAAAAAAATCATATTGTGCATTTTTACATTCTGTTTGCTCAGCATTTAAAAAATCATATACCGTAAATACAGTATTAAGCGCCCGGGCGCTTATTTGCAAAAATTCAGCGGACACCCAGGCGCTTAATGCAGGCGGGCCGGTATTACAGGTCCAGCGTTTATAAAATTCTGCACAACTGTGACGGATACTATTGCCGTAAATACTGTATTTAGCGCCGGACCTGAAATACCGGCCCGCCTGCATTAAGCGCCTGGGGGTCCGCTGAATTTTTGCAAATAAGCGCCGGACCTTCAATAACCGCCCGGGCGCTTATTTTAGTTCATTTCGTGGATTTTTCTTCTCTTGCTGCTTTCCCACGGGAGTGTTTGCTCTCCCAAATGCCACTGCTAAACCGGAAATTAGATACCAGCATGATTGTCTTCTAATTTCTTGCTTTTAATTTTGGATTCAGTCAAGCAACATAGCTGATGAAAATTGAAAACTTCACAGCTATAGCATCAATTTCAATCTCGCAACAGTAAAGTAGGCTGAAAACATTCTACAGAGGCTACAGCCAAATAGTTATCATAATAGTATCCGTCACAGTTGTGCAGAATTTTATAAACGCCGGACCTGTAATACCGGCCCGCCTGCAGTAAGCGCCTGGGGGTCCGCTGAATTTTTGCAAATAAGCGCCCGGGCGCTTAATACAGTATTTACGGTATGCAAAATTTTCGCCCTTCTCCTTCATCTTTTCTAAAGTATCCTGCTGTGTTTTCCATTCCCGTTAAGATCAATGCTAAACTATTTGGCTGCAGCCTCTGTAGAATGTTTTCAGCCTACTTTACTGTTGCGAGATTGAAATTGATGCTATAGCTGTGAAGTTTTCAATTTTCATCAGCTATGTTGCTTGACTGAATCCAAAATTAAAAGCAAGATAATGTGATGTCTCTCGGAATTGGCAAGAGTTGGCAAGCCTATAGGCTGTAGTTACTTTATACACACACACACACACACACACACACACACACACACACACATATATATATATATATATATATATACTGCTCTATGACACAAATGTTTTGTAAATGGAATTTGTATATAAATAATAATTTATTTAATAATACTACATCTTTAACAGATAATTTGGAAGAAGCTACCGCTAAGGCAAAACAAGCATTATTTACATCGGACATTCAGAGCGAGGCCGATGAAATAAATAAAGCTTTTGAAAATATAAATCATTCCGATTCGGAAAGTTCTACTCATTCAACTTCATTAAAGTAAGTATTTACAATATGAAGCATATTTTAGTAAGTAATGAACGTAAATTCATATAAAAATTTTTTTTAAGATGCCCTAAAAAAAGACCCCGGGGAAACGTGCCTTTCA